>VXBZ01011338.1:384912-487311 GCA_013399135.1 Heliornis fulica | reverse complement strand
GCTGCTGCTGCTGCTGCCGCCGAATGCCTCTACAACGGATAGTGCCTTGTACTTTATGTAAACTTCACGTGACATTTTCAATCTTTTAAAATATGTTAATAAGCTGTTTATGAGGTAGGCAAACACTGCTCAGAGCACTCCTCTCCTACTCGGCCTTTGTTTGCTGTTTGAGCTTGACATCTCTCTGGCTTCACCCTTCTACCCAGCATGGTAGAGTTACTGCCTGTCCAGCTCTTTTCATCAAGTATTGCAAGGTTATGATTCTGGCCTCCACTTGCTTTCATGTGTCAAGCACCCATGCCTACACTGTCCAAAGTATCCATCCACAACCCTGCGGGGTAAATGAAGTGGCTCACTGGTGATGCCGGTCCCCACTGAGCACCTCCAGTTCATGCTGCTATTTAGGGCTGGAATATCTTGCATCTCACAGGTGATGCCAACCCCATCAAACACCTCCAGTTCATGCTTCTGTTTAGGGCTGGAATATCCTGCACGGTGTAGTTTAGGCCCCTGTGTTGAATGAAGGAACAAAAATTAGTAGCTTTTTCCACTGTCAGAGAAAAGTTAGCTAGATGATTTCCAAGTCTTTTTATTTCTAAATTCTTGTTAATTTTAGGATGTTAAAAAAAAGGATTAAAAAAATTAAAAACTGCCATGGCACATGTTAAAAATTAACTAAGAAATAGGAGCTGTTAGTTATTGCTGTCATTTGAATCAGCGAATAATACAAATATTATGAATTTTTCAGTAAAAGCTAGTACCTTAAGGAAGCAGCAAATAATTGCAAGCATCTGCTATCCTCCATAGTTACTGAAAAGTGGGTGAAAAATAGAAACCCGATGCAGACAAGTGTAAAAGATTTCCTTAGTGTGAATATGGTGAATGACTCTGGAAGAAAATATTTGTGAACATAGCTACTGGAGGCTGGTCACAGTGAATTAGGAAAAAATGCGTTATTCCAGATAAATTTCAACTTCTGTTCTCAGCATTATTGCAGAAGAAGAAATGTGGTTACTGATAGCCTGCAAGTTTGACTTAAAACTCAACATGCCACAAAACAAATGTAAAGATCAAATTCCTGTTGACAGATTAATACAGATTTTTTTTCCTTCCATATGCAGAAATGCTACATAAGTAGTTATTAAAGCAGCTCTAGCTGCTAAAATATTGAGAGCTTTAGTTTGGTTTGATACCACAAAATTGTTTGTATGTTTTGAATGCAGAAATCATGTTGGGGATGCTTAGGAAGGGATACTCTTGTATCAGCTGAAAAATACCACAAAAACATTTGATAGGCGTTTTGCCACTGGATCCCCACAAATGCAGAAACACAACAATAAAAATGAAGAATGAAAAAGAGCACTTTCCCCTTTGAGAGTTTGGCATGCGAGAAGTTAAGTTTGGCAGAGATTTTCTGCATTATCCAAGACTAGTTATAAACCTTACATTGCTCAGTGATATGGTATAGTGTGACAGTTGGCAGCTGTAGTTTAGTATGTAGGCAATCTATGTAAGTATGTCACTCTTTAGAAAAGAAGCCATATTTGATCTTGCTGAAATCTAGAGCAAAGTTCCGTGCAGAAAGCAAGGTTTGCTCCTCAAAGAACAGTTGGTCAAATTTCCATTGTAATCTGCATCCTATCTTTATTGTATTTGGTTTGGAGCATAGAGTGATTACTGATTTTTAAGGGTTTTTTAAATTTTAATAATCAGCCACTATTATCTCACAGCATAAAGTGATAAACCAACCTTTGCTGATCTATTTGTGGTCAGTTGAGGTAGATCTGAACAGGTTTATGATTTCTTTCTGTTGCTTTGCTGCACCATTAATGCTTCACTCTTAACAGAGCTCAGTTATTTGTACTTGGCAAGTACATTTGCTTAATGTAAACACCTAAGTGTTTGCACGAGTAAGAACAAGTACTACTCATCCAACACATTGAAGAGACTAAGACTTGGATTAAATGCATTGTCTTCAAAGGTCCTCAAATAATCATTCTTCCTCCTGAACAGCCTTTTGCAAGTGACTATGCCCCTGATTGGGATAATTTTTATTGGATAACAATAAAGAGATATTTATGTGTTTAGCAGCTTTCAAATAGCATTTTGTATTCACTTCACTGGATAAATTGCAGAGAACCAAGTATAAAATTTCCATTAAATGAAATCAAATTACATGGAAATTGCAATTTAAATAGCATAATGCTTCTATTATGTCAAAACATCATGTTATGCATTTTGTGTTTTCCCTTATTGCTTTTGATGCTGGTTTATGAAGCACTCAGTAATAAAATTTTGCACATAAATGTATCTTTTCCAAAGAAAAAATTAGAAGACACAGCTACTTCTAGAACCTAATGCCTTATTATATCTCTTTAAAAATATAAATTAAATATCTCGGATTCTGTTGTACAAGGAGTTTTTTTAATGGAACCACAGGAATAACACCACAGTCCTGTCAATAGAAGGATCATTGTAATTACACTTTCATTTACACATCTTAAGTGAAGCCATCAACTGTGTCTGTGAAATTTAAATAAAACAGATTTTATGCATATATCTTTAAAAAAATAGAAGAAACATTTAAAGTGTGTGCACTGTCTTCATTTCCTATAACTGTAGCTTACGTTCAAGTTGTAAGATTTTATCACATCACTAGTGAGCCACTTCATTTACCTCACTGGCTACAGAAATCATGAGACTAGCGTAGGAGTGATCAGTCAACTCAGCCTTGTGAAATTCCACTGATAGATGATATAAACTAATAGAATACACATAGTTCATTGTTGTTGGTCAGGGAAACTGCTAGTCCAAAATAAGGAACTGCATAGTATAATGGAGAACAGAATTTATACTGTCACAGCAGTTTAACTTTAGCAAAATACATATATGCTTTCAAATGCCAGACTCTTAGGCTACTCAGCTTAGCTGGAAGCCCTGACACAGCTAAACAACTAAAAGAGAGCTATGCTGGAGAGAAGTGACTTTGCCTGGGAAAAAAATAAATATTAAGAAAAATTTAATTATTTACCGATGTTATCTTAAAACGTAAATGCAATCAGTGCAATGAAACAGCAAGCAAGTACCGTCTCCATGGCATGTATGATAGAGCCTGGAAAGCAGAGTTTTAACCAGCCATTGTAGAACATCAATCTACAGCTTCTAATAATTTGTATTAAACTGTGAGTTTCTGCTGCAGTATTTTCAATGTTAACATCATCTAAGTTAATTTATCCCACATTCATGCTTCATTTTGCTGAATTGCCATGAGCTGTTGTCTTTTTAGGTGCATTATACATACTCATTTTGTTGCTGTCTTCTCTTCCAGATGAGGTAGGGACAAGTACATGCTATACATTCAAAAGCTGACACTTGTCACCAGGGAACAAAAGGCAAAGAGGGGACATCCCCTCTCCACTGAGAGGAAGTGAGACTTGCACTAGCTGCTTTGTGATAGTACAGACCTTTCAACTACAACTGTGCAAGAATTACTCAAGTTTGCCATCTCCTTTATGTCATCTTTTCACTAGGAAATTAAATATGTCAGAAGCAAGGGACATTTTGACACCTGATAATAACTGTCCTCAATGCTAGAGCATCCCCTTTCTCTCCGTTTCCATTAAGTACACAACAGATGCAAACCACTTTTCCTTAGCCACCATGGCTGCCTCTCTCACCTGGGCTTAGGACTGCCTGGTACACTCACTGACTGCATCAAAGCCTTTCTCATATTTGACTTACAGGATGAATGGCTCTTGGACATGGACCTGCAGTGTGATAAGAGAAAACCCATCACTAACTGATCCTCAGTTTTAACTACAACATGCTACTCGCATAGCCAAATATTACAACGGACCATACATATCAGACACTGACACTGTTACTTATAGCCACCCTCAGAAAAAAGAATGAGCACATTTCAAGATGGAATTTATGATAGCCATTTGCTTGAGATATTAATTTTTCAGCACAAGTGAAAGTCTGGCAGTGATATCCCATTTTTCCTCACAAGTAATCAGTCTTATAGCACCACCCACTGTGGACAGCAAACAGTTAAATGTGTTCCCTTCCACCGGAACATTTTTTCCTGTTGGCAGAGGTGTCCTTCACAAGAAAGTGGTTAATTTTAAACATATAATAAAGTGATAAACTCAAATTAACAAGCTGGTTAACACATACTTAGGTCACTGTTTTAAGGGCCTGGTTTTAAGTTCACTGAAATTGATAGTAAGCTTGGCTTTTCAGCTAAGAGATAGCAACATGGATACATTATTATAGACACTACTGAATACTGGGGCAAGCACAACTACAGCGTGCAAAAGTATCACACCAAGAAAATCATAACCTTGTCATATGTATAACTTACTCTCTATTCCATTACTTATGGAGCACACAAAAATATTTTGTTGTTGTGTTGGATCATTCCTGTCCTGGTCCCTGGCATGCTAAGTTTGCCTGTAAGTCAAAGAAGAAGTCCAGACTCAACCTTAATAAAAATTCTTACTATACAGGTTCATTCACATAACCAGGCTGTATATATTTTGCATTTATAGCCCTTAATAGTCTCCCTTTGGAAGGTGATATTTTAACAGAAAAGTAGATTATCTAAGTACAAAGGTTGAGTTGAATCATGAAAGTATATGTTACTTTGATTCAGTTCTTTCAGTGCCTCAATAGTCAAAGGACTGAAGCTATTTTTACACTAGAGAAATTTGTATTAGTATTGTCACCCTATGGTAAGAGACTAAATTCATTAGTCATACGTTTTAACCCCTATCAATGTTAAAACTATATCCTAGAGTTTTACATTCACCGTAATCACAATGGCATGAATTTATTTCCTGTTGTCAGGTCTCTTGGAATTTATAGTTGATAGCTGATATTACAAAAGTTTGAAAGTGCTACGTTGACTCCAGTTTTCACAACAGTCTTTTTTTTTTTTTTAAATCTAGGATTTTGCACATTTTTGTAATTTTTTTAAAATATAGGAATCAAAGTGAATCAAATCAGAGGTGTACTTATTTCAAGATCCTGCTTTAAAAAGCAGCTTCAGGAGTTGACTCCTGTGGAAACCAACTGAATAAAAAATAAAATAATCTTTCATAACTGACTTAAACTCAGAAAATAGGTTTGTTTGAACTCTGTCAAAACCTTTATCTTGACTAATCTTAGAAAGTTTTGCAACTCTTTTGTTATTAGGTCACAACCTGGATTATAAATCACATTTATATCATTTATGTGATTTATATGATATCTGGATTGTCCAGATAAATACTTACAATTAAACAAATAAGATCCTTAATTTCCAGTAGCTATGTTCTCCATGCTGTCATCACACACAAGAGATTTGTTACTCTCAATTTTTGCAAAAGCATGGTGGATTTTTTGCCTTTTATATCATACCTTTCTGAACTAATCTCTTTCCTCTAGTCAGAAGAGCTCTCGTGTGGTATAGTCTTGTATGCATTCTCTGATCCTTCTACAATACTTTAGAAGGCCATGGCTGTTGCAACATATATTTATTAGATTTTTTTTATGTGTGTGTTTTCATTTATACTAGGTTAAGATGGCGAAAAACATATTTTAAATTATCTTGGATTCCAAATTTGTTACATAGTTAAGGGAAAAGATTAAAAAGAGTTTGAACAGCATAACTTAAAAGAGGTAGTTTTGGTACTTGTTGCCATAGAGTAGATCCATATCTTCAATCTAAAGATTAAAAAGAAGAACTTCTTTTCCCTCTTTATTTGACACACATATTTACCCCCTTTTTTCCTGTGTGAATTGACACAGAAAAAAATATTCTATTACAGTTTGCAACTGCACATAATTTTTAATTTTCAATAAAAATGCATTATTTAAATTAACCAAATAATGCAGTGCAGCCTTAGGTTAAGGTTAGAACACAATCAGAACTTAGACTGATAATTTATAGGAAAAAAACATTTTGTGGCTCCTACCATTAGGCAACAGCGGGTACTTCTATTGTCACTCATACTGTCTGAATACAATTGGAACCAAGCAATAACATTTTACTATATCCTAAGCAAAGCTCTTCAGCCTAGTCATCAAGTTGCTTAAAGACAGACAGTTGTAAAAAGGGAGCTAACATGTTTATAGACATGTTTAAAGCTGAATACATTCTGTCTGCTTTAGTCCATCATAGAATCACATCAGCATTCTTGCAGGCTAGATAGGAATAAACTGTAGCTTTGCATCAAGGGTTATAAACAGTTAGCTGTCCTTATGGTAAACACAGAGACCCGATCTCAGAAATGCTATTGTATCGCAATGCCTTCTACTGATAGGAGGGAGGATGTCTTCCTGCATTTAAAACCCCTACAGGTATGGGAAGTTCCCCTCTTCCCCCTCCCCTCCACCTTTAGATTGAATACTGACAGGCTAGACTGGTTATACACCAGAGGACTGCATTTTTTTATTTTCTTTTTTTTTTCCCATAGGTAGACCTTTCTCAGCCTGTTGCACCCTGCTCAAATAGGCATTTGCTACTTCTCTTTCTACGAGAATCTAATGAAACTACTCCATTATCCCTCCAAGTAATTACCAGAAGCTTTTGCTCTATTATTCTATTAGTGAGAACTCAAGTTTAATAAGTATCACTTTACAAACATTGGCATAGGTATACTTGAAATTCCCAACACACTACAGAGACATATACTCTTGAAACTTGATAGGCAATTTTGACAGCACAGTATCAATAAATATACATTATCAGGGCACAAGTTAATCTCATACACACCCCCAAAAAATCTTCCAGCAAAACAGGTTGCTGTGAGGTTGGTTTTTGTGTGTTCTGGAAGAAATAAATTTCAACAGCACTGCCACGTACACAACAAAATTTGACCCAGTCGTCACACTATCTGAAGATGAGCAAATGGATAGCCTTTTAAATGATTCAGTTGCAAAGGGTGATGTTAGTTGGAATCTGCTTAGAATACTGCTTACACATTACTTATGTAAGAATAAAGCTTACAGAGTAGGTAAAAATAATTTCCATGCTTCTCCAAGCATTATTTATATATAAGAAATTCAAACCTGAATGGCATTAGCACTTTCCAGCCTAATGCAGATCCCTGTACACAAACATTGTACACTTACTCCATCTGGATACCATGCAGATGGAACAGGAGACCTGTATGGAGAACAGACAAGACTGAAAAAGCAGAATTAGTCATCCTTAAAACAAACAGGATGTGAGTTTAGCCCAAAGATGACCTCTTGCTTGCAAAAGCTTGCAACTAATTGCTTCCTACCAGGCATTTAACAATCATACTGACAGACTTCTCACTTGTGGCAGCTAGGCTATCTGCAGGTTAAAGCATTCTGAAGTGGAGTAGCAGTCTGCATCAAAGAAATACTCTTATGTCAGACATTACAGAAAATCCTTTGACAAGTATTAGTTGTAACAGAAATTACTTAGAAGCAGCATTTGAGTGCATAACCCTCTCGTTACTCACAATACTGCCCTTTCACTTCAAATTTTCCCAATTTTATATTTAAAGTGCTAATATCTTTATTGGTCTTAAATGGGCAATTTCTTCCACTAATCACCAAGGATTTATCAGTGAAAACAAGGGAACATACTGTGCCCTACAAGGCTACTGTGATTTAGAAACCAGATTATCTTGGAATATTTAAATAGCCTTGGCATTAACAGAAAGCCTTCAGTGCTATTTGCAAGGCTACACAAGAAAAGCATGCGAGCGTAAGGCCTCAGGGAAGCTGAGAAAAGAAACCATCCAATTCCTCCAGCAAGGTCAAGGGCAGACTAAAGCAACTCAGTGCCAGCAACTGATGTGGTCCAACAATCCTAGAAGCTCACCCCTCAGTTTTTCCTTTCTCTGAACTGAGTTCTCTCAAATCAACAATTTGATTTAATTGCAATAAGTATTGCCCCTTCATGAACTGCTACGGTATTGGGCTATGTATTTGCAGCAAAGGCAATCAACACTGATTCCCCACGCACCTTTCAGTATCCGTACTGAAAGTCCTCTTCATTCATAGGAGTGTAAAGTTCCAGTCTTTTACCACAGCAATACATCATTCCTTCTCCCAAGGCACCATTTGGAATTAGGTACTGCATCTAGACAAATTTAGAAGTACAGAGATGTTTTAAAAGCATCATTAGCCACAGCTCACTTCCTATGGAGCTGCTTGCAGACATAGATGCAGCACTTTGTACTGTGTGCTACAGAAAAGGCTTTTTACTTCCAATGGACAAGAAAAGGGTGTTGCACCCTCCAAACTAGAAGTTCAAATGAAATCAGAAGCCATAGGAAGGTGACCTTTGATGTTCAGGACTTATATAAACTCCTAGTCTGCCGTATTAATTATGCAAAACATTTAGAGCCCTTAAAGCAAGAAGCCTTTGGACACCTACCTACCTACCTGATCAGTGCAGAACTGTATCACACAGAGTTCTCACTATGACTTAATCTAACTGAAACTAGGAATAGTTTCAGTTAGATTAAGTCATGTGCACATTTTGATATTAGATCTTAAAGACTATTTCTTTACAATCTCTTTACATGAAAATGACTGTAAACGATTTGCCTTCACTCTTCCTGCTATAAACCATGACATGCCAGATCTCAGTTCGAGTGGGTAGTTTTGCCGCAAGGTATAAAAACAGCCCTACTATTTGTCAGCTGTACGTTGCCAACGCTCTGATGCCTATATGCAACAGCTACCCAAAATTGGACTATTTATCATTATATGGACGATATTTTAATCGCAAAAGACTCTCTTTTCTCCACAGAGGATCTCAATTTCATTGTCAACACCTTACAACTGTGTAATTTGGTACTGTCCCCCGAGAAGACTCAACGAACAAGTCTGTGGAAATATTTGGGTTTGTCTCTCACCGAGCAGGTCATTCGGCCACAAAAACTGTGTATTCACCTTGATCTGCACACACTTAATGACATGCAGAAATTTATGGGAGATTTGCAGTGGCTACGACCCATTGTCGGAATCCCAACCGAATTACTTGGAAAATTGCAGCATTTGTTGCGTGGCACGGACCCATCTTTACCAGTTCTCCTAACAGATGCTGATCATGCAGTTATTGATGAAATCTGTGACTTGATTTTATGGGGACTTGTACATCGCCAGGACCCCACGGCTCCACTGGAACTATGCTGTTGGATGGGGCCCAACTACCCCATGGGAGCAATTATTCAGTCCTCATTAAAAAAGAAGGAGGGAGGGGTCCGGGTCTTGGAATGGATGACAATGGGAACTCATCTGTCTAAAACAATAGTACAAAAAATCGAATTATTGAGTAAACTCATCAAAAAAGGAAGGGAGCGTGTTTTGGTTCTGGATGGATTGGACCCCATTCGAATCTGGCTCCCTATTGAGAAATCAGAATTGGAATGGTTTGTAGCAAACAATGTGGCGTTGCAGTCATCATTATTAGGTTCATCAAGTACGTTACATACTACTTTACCGAAAATGCTTCCATTTACATGGATTCAAAAATTTCAATAGCTTGAGAAACCAAAATTATCTGAAAGACCGTTAACTGATTCAATAACTGCTTACACCGATGCAGGGAAAAGGTCCAAAACAGCTGCAGTAACGTGGCAGATAAATAATAATTGGCACAGTCACATCATACAGGGACAAAAAGATGATAACTTACAAACCCTGGAATTGGCTGCTGTAGTTTGGGCACTAAGTACCCTGGAAGGGCCACTAAACATTGTCTCTGATTCCCTGTATGCGGTAGGTATAGTGCACAGAATTGAAACAGCCTTGATAAAAGAATCAAAAAATAAACGCCTTGAAGTACTTTTAATTCAGTTGCAGAAAAGCATTAATTTGAGAGAATGTGCCTATTGCATGATATACATTCGGAGTCACAAATGGGAAATTGGACTGGGAGAAGGGAATAGTAGAGCTGATAAGCTCGTTTCTGTAACAACCCTGACAGAATTTGACAAAGCAAGAGCAAATCATGATATTTTTCATCAAAATGCTCGTGGCCTCCACCGTCAATTTGANGGTATGCCTCATTCGCCAACCAGTCGGGCCGTCATTGAAAGGGCTCATGCTACATTGAAACAATATCTGCGAAAACAACAAGATATTAAAGATATTCAGAGCAAATTAAATAAAGCACTCTTTGTGCTCAATTACATGTGTATTTTTGGGGAAAAAGATGACCCCCCTGTAGTTGTTCATAACAGTTGAAAAACAAGAAATCCCCCCCATGTTTTGGTACATTATAAGGATCCAAAAACAGGAATTTGGCAGGATCCTGCTAGAGTTATATATTGGGGAAAGGGATATGTTTGTGTTCTTTCCCCAACAGGTGCAGTTTGGATTCCAGCCAAGTGGATCAAACCAACTCTTCAGAAGACTACCACAAGGAGCGACCACAAAGTGGTGGAAGAAAACAACGATAACAATGATAGACTTGCTATTTCACCATAAAGATAGGAAATCTGAGCTGCAGGAAGTTTTAGCAATGCAGATGATTACTTTCATGTGTACTGTGCTTTTTGTTCTTTTTGTCTCTTGTGATAATGATATAGTTTCAATTGATTCAAGACAGAACATGTGGATAACCTGGGCCAATCAAACTAACCAATCAGATTTTTGTCTCTCTCTCTCTAGCGTGAATACCCCTTTTCGTACTTGCCTATTAGGATACCCACACTTTGCTTGGGAAGATTGGAAAAATTTCACCTCGGTAAATGAAACAACAGTTGGACGAAAAAATACAACTCATAATCCTTGTGTTGCTAATGTCTCCAGTGTACAAAACACTTTTGAATTAAGTCAAGTGCTTCTACACCTTACACAAAATCCTATAATCCCTTTGCAGGAACTTGATCTCATGGGCTCCTTTTCTCCTTATGGTCCTTTAGTTAATTTTATGGAAAAATATAACTGTAGTAATTCTTGGTTTTTACAGGCAGATAGTGAATCAGGAGCAGTCTTGTTTAACGTTCGAGCCACATTTGATAATAAAACTCTAAGGGACGTGAAACACCCTATCGGTGCCACATCTAAAGGTCAATGGATTAACATGTCTCTTACCTTTGGTACAGAGGAGGTGGAGACTCGAGGCAACTACAGGTTTCCTCCAGGCTATTTTTTGATTTGTGGAGACCGTGTATGGCCCGGGATACCTCTGAACCCATGGGGTGGCCCTTGTTAAGTAGGAAGATTAACTATGTTTACGCCGACTTACCACAATTTACTAAAGAATACTTACAATGTTAGTCAGCACAAATGAGAACTGAAAGGGATAGGACCTGATTGTAATCCCCATGTTCAAATCTCATCCTTAGGTGCTGCTATTTCTATGACATTTTTTACCCCTTGTGTACTGGGTGCTGAAAATTGGTGCAACATTAAGAATCTTGCATGTTTTGCAGTACAAGAATTTAACATTACATCCCATATTCTGAATGACCTTTTACATGATGTTGATAGTATTCACCATGCAGTTCTCCAGAACAGGGCTGCAATCGACTTTCTTTTGTTAGCCCAGGGTCATGGATGTCAAGAATTTGAAGGAATGTGTTGTTTAAATCTTTCTGACCATAGTAATAGTATTCACGCCCAACTTCAAAAATTACAGGACAACTTTCACAACATCAAAATAAAAACTGGTTGGCTTGATGGCTGGTTATCCTCATGGGGGCTGTCTGGGTGGCTGCTTGATCTTGTAAAACACGGATTGATGATTGTAATAGTTATCCTACTCATTTTAATGTTTATTCCTTGTATCTTGCAATGCGTGCAAACAATTATTACTAACGCTCTAGAAAAAATGAACCATTCCATGTTTGTCTTTAAAAAAGAAGGGGGAAGTGTGGAAGATGTTGCCAAAGAATGGCTGCGTGACCGAGGACAAGAACAACCAGACTTGCTCCAGCTGGTGCAGATCATGGATGGAAAGCACCGAAGAATAAGATGAAACTGAAGCAGCAAAAATGAAACCAGAAACAAGGAGCATGAAAGCAAGATACAAAAGAAGAAGGAAATACCAAGAGTTACTTTTTAACTGTAGTGAAACTTATTGTAGAATCCTGCCTTTGTTGTAGTCAGGGCAAAAATCCAGCAAGTTTAGAATATATTTTATTGCTAAGCAACTACCAATCAGTACGTGCATAAACGAGATATTATCCAATCATATAGCTATATTCAAATTAACGAAATGTAATGAAAAAGGTATAAAACCAGATGTAATTTCTGCAGATAGCTGAGACATTAAAAGGTATCTTATTGCCTTCGGTCTCTCAGCGTCTTCTTTTCCGACACTTCTCTGAAGTTTAGTACTGCCAATTGCATCATCAATTCAGTGTGCTTAAAATATATTGATTTTAGGCAATATAAATGCATTACGGAGTTTATAACCAGCCATTTGGTTACCAGATATGCTAGCAGAAAGCTTTTTATTCCATGAGAATACTTTGGGATTTGAGAGTGTAAATTGTCAGATACAGCTACTGCCAGCCTCGTGGAAACACTGTTATTAGCACTGCAATGTATCGAAATGGTTATCTGCAAAACGGTAATAAAGCAGTTGTGAGGTCTACAGAGAGTGATGGTCCAATCAGGTTAAAAACTTCTGCTAAGAAGGCTTCTATATATATGCTTGTACATCCAGCTCTGAAGCAAAGCCAAATCACAAGATACACTTGTTTTTTAGGTCTGGAGAGAACCTTTTCCTCCTGCCAAAACCATCCTTTCAGGCAGTACTGCAGCAAAACTGAAACACATACTCACTCACCAGGACACCTCATTCCAATCTGCCATGAAGATCAGTGCATTCAGCAGCTTCTACAAGAAACCAATTTACAGTTATCTACTTACTGCAAAAACTAAATATATTAAAAACAATTAAAAATTGAGTCTCAGCCTGAACATAACTACCAAGCTTGTTACAAGATGAATGGTTAATACTATGATCCTGCTTTCCTTTTATTTGTTCTTCTTTTATGCATTCTTGAACCAACTCTTGGTATTAGCTCTTTGAAGACCTCACTGTAGATCTGTAACTTTGAAAGATAGCTATGTAATAATGAAAATAGCTGAACAGAAAACGAGCAGTCATTTTTACTTGTCTGGGAACCAACATTTATTTCTTAAATTTTAACAAATAGGATTTTATACAAATAATAGAGAACAAGGTTTTCTATCTGCACTAAAGAAATCGTATCACAGAATCATAGAATACATCGAGTTGGATGGAACCCATAAGGACAATTGAGTCCATCAGGGTATTCTCAGTTGAGCCATACCAGTTTATACCAGCTCTCACAAATACTTGGTTTGGATTATAAAAATCTTCCCACGTGCCAGTTTAGGATCAGGTTCCCCAGTTCAGTATTTCCCCAGTTAACTTCTTGAAGAGTAACAAACAAACTTCTTTGAGGAGTTATTGACCATAGGTTATCACTATTACAAGCAACTACATCATATAATTTCTTTCATAAAGAGATCACACAATTATTTTCCTCCGCTCAAGTCACTGGAAAGCAGTTAAAGAACCTTGCTACTCTGATGGGTAAGGCTTCCCCTCATCTCTGGAATATTTCAGGAGTCTCACTACATGCAACTTTTCTTCAAGTTAATTTTGAGAGTTCAAAAAAAGTTCTGGGTAAGTGTCCTCTAAAAAAAAAATAAAAATTCAGATCATTTCAGTGGCTTATATAATTGGCTTTAAATCCAGTCTGCCTTCATATTCCTTCAGTACAGCAACAATTCTTGTCCAGTGACATTTTCTTCTTCAGAACCATATGAGTGTCCTTCACAAAGTGGTTTGTGATAGTTTCACTATGTGGATAAACTCTCTTCACCTCCAGAAAAAGTTGTTGGCTTTTTTTTTTCCCCTCCTTTTCCCCTGGATTCTGTGTTAGCCTTAAAATATTCCTGGTATGAGCCGGTAAGGCACTGCAGCAGTGTAGCGCTTCCAGTCCTTCCCGTATTTGCTGAAACAACGGTGTTCATCCCTAATACAACGGTGGGTTAGCAGAATAGTCATGTAAACAATGTAGAAATAAGGCAAGATGTGTTCAAACCCGCAAGTCAGGCAATAGGCCAGAGAGCCCATCAAGTCTCCCGTGTAATTAAAATGGCGTGCCCACCCCCAAAATCCTGAGGTCATCAGTTTGCTGTAGTACTTGGTCCCATCCACAGACATGTAGGAACACTCAATATACTCTGTTTTTTTCCCCCATGTTTTGCAGTTGCCATTTGTACGACGGAAGAGGTCCTTCTGGTGGTTAGTCATTCTGAAGATGTAATATCCGATCAAGCCCAGCATCAAGATCCCTATGGTACTGGCTGTGCACAGCTGAACAGGGTGGTAAACCAAATACAAACCCTGGGGAGCAGTGAAGAGAAAAAAAAAATAAAAAAATGTGAGAGACAGTGATTTACTTTAAGTATATTCTCAGGATGCCAGACTAATTCCTTGACCTACAGTGGCCCGGAACAGATAAGCAGAAAAAATAGATAAAAACTCCACCCTACAAGTAAAACAATAGAAAATGTTCTCTCTCCAAAATTGCATTTCTTAGGTGGAACAAGAAGAGAAGTTTCAAGGATGCAAACAAATCAGGACAGAAGGGAGAAAAACCCAAAACCCACCACCCCCCAAAACACCCTTAACATGCAGGAGTACAAAAAGGGACTAACAGGATTTCAAAAAAATACACATATGGTGACAGAAGAGTGCACAAAAGGAGAGGGAAAGATGTGAACTCCATGATGGGATAGTAAGCCTTCCTAAAAGTAAAGGACGTTATTACTGGTTAGACTGCCTAGAAACAATTTAAGATACAAGTCAAACTGCTGGGGAGAATGTTTACAGTTTCTTTCCTTTTAGCCCAAGCATATATCATACCACGTTTTTACCTGCAAAGTATAGAGGTAAGGCAACCAAACACAGTCTCCCCAGCCCAAATACCATCCAAAATGATCATGGCAGATATCAATGGTTTTCAAGTACCAGGCTTCATTCCAGAAGAAGTCCAAAACATAAATACCCTGAAACAGAATAGTTATATATAGTGCATCTATAAAGATAAAGCAATACATAGCAATATTAACCACAGTAACTAAGGCAAGTGTGACACTATAAGGATATACACTTAGGAAACATACATCTGACCACCCCTACATGTCTTCAACTTAGAATCTTATGCTTACAGAGAGAGGGAATAGAGATTTTGTCAATCAGGGTCCCATTTATAAATATCCATAAATTAATCTAAGCTATTTTCTGTATTTACTACTTCAGGGGTCTCTTCAGTAGACAGCACAGCACCTGACTGGCTATTTTTAGGCATGGAGACGTGTAGTTCTGCATGTCTCACACACAAAAGTTTGAGGTAATGCTGCCCTCAGAAAAAAATCTTCCTCTGAATAAAGCCACGGAATGTATCATTGTTCCCTTTGGATTCAAGATCAGGCTATGCCTGTTTCCAGAATATAGGCTTAGAGAAGTATCTCAATTTTTATACTGAAATCTTCTGGTGCAGACATGATTGTGCTACTGGCAGCAAAGTGTTCACAGTGCAACTCTGAATGAATACAAGTGACAAAAGAAATGAATACAAGAGTCCAAAGAATGAGGTCCCAGTGCATCATCACCAAATGAGTTTGTTGAGGCCAAGGAAAAAAATTGTTTAAACTCAATTTCAATGCAAGAAGGGTGTTTTTTTCCTAATTTAATACTAGTTTATTTCCAAACTGCTTGTTTTCTTCCTCCACATTTACCTGAAGGACATTGACAAGAATCATGGAGTTGGTTACTTGACCATACAGTTCCTGTTGTTTAGCAGCATAGGAAAGGTTAATTAGAGTCCAGGCTACAATACCGGGGCGTCCATTGAAGAATAATTTGAAGTCAAACCACTTCCCTATTCGAGGGTTAAATTCAATCCCCATCATGTAGTCATAAAAGAAGTTGCCAGTGAATTTGCTAGAAAGCATTAAAAGAAAATTAGAAATGTACAAACAAATACAGGTAATTACTGTGTTAACTACACATTTCAGATTCACTTCATGAAGTAGTAACATCACAAAACTATAGTGTTGTGCAAGTTAACACAAACTGATCCAAACAAATCAATACATTATTAGAGATAAATTTTAGCTTCAAGGTTTCCCTAGTTTATTCTTGGCAACACTTTTGAACTAACTATAACCGTACATCCATCATATTTGTGAAAAATAAGTATCTTTGACAAAGGCTGCCAGTAACATCCCATGTAGCATGAAAGAGGATGGTGCTAATGAAGCAAAGAACAGTCATACGTTGGCACAGCCATACGTTGGCACAGATATGAGCCAGCAAAATATATTCTGTCAACATTTTTCTGTGCAGTGTTCAACTTATATTTCTGATTACCAAGTATTCTTTCATTATTAAAAAAAACATACCAGTCTTTGGCATTGGTAGGGAAAAAATAGCTTTTAATCATTGCAAATGTGGAAACTGCATATCCTAGGATATTGGCACACCACAGGAGAGGAATCCAGTTGTCAAAAATGATGGTGGGTGAAAACCAGTGGAAGTAATAGGCATTTGCAAACCAAAGCACGTGGGTAATGATCCAAGCCTGAAGTCCATTGATTTCATACTTATTCACTACACCTAAAATAGCAAGGAAAACAATGGAACATTACTGACACTGAACTAGTACAGCTTTTCATCAGTATGGATATGCATACAATATATAGAAGCTCAATCAAGTGCTCATGAAATGACCCCACTCTCCTTACTATACCAAGTACGTATTGTGTGGCACCTTTCTGAAAGTTTCATTAGGTTCTGCTGTAACCATCAGGCTTTGTCAGGCTGAGTTTTACTCTTCAGTCTCACTGCACAGAACATTGTATTTGGAAACTCCCCTAAAACTGCTTAGATAACAAGTTACTCTTTCTCACACTCAGTTTACATCACTCATTTTCTTCAGGACTCATGGGTTAACTTAAGTTTCTGCAGGTACAACTGCAATGCCAAATACAAGTAATAGTCCACTGCTGATTTTAAGCACCAGAATTATGAATCCCTATTTTTCCTCTGCTGGCAAGGTACCTGCTACATCAATGGTTTTACTAACAGTATGAGACAAATTCTATAATTTATTCTAAAAGATTATATAGATTTCTTTTTATTTTTGTTGGAAGTAAATATATGAGGGAGACAAAAACCATTTATGTGCGTGTTTCTTCCAGATACATATGTGCTGCTAAAGACTGTAAATACAGAAATACTGCAATTTTTTAAGAGATTGCATGGTATGCATATATTCTAAGGAAGAACTTACCCGCAGGGGTAACAGCACCTTCTTGTACACCTCCTACGTATCCAGGAAGAAATTTATGGCAGAAGTCAGGAAGGAACTGATACAAGAACACCTAGAAAAGAGAGAATGTATTAACAGGAAAACCAACAAGATAAAACTAGAAAATCTCACTATCCCTTTCACACAAATACTAAATGTAATACACAGCAGTTTTAATTAAGTATTGGATAAGCAAATATGACAAGATTTGACTATTATGATTTCAGACTAGTAATATGTCCAAGCTACTAAACGGTTCTAAATTCATATATGGTTGTCACTCCTTTCTGGTGGGGAGACAGGTCAGATGATAACTAGATTCAGGTCACTATCCTTTTATTTTTTAAGTTAATCTATGTTATATGCAAGCTGTTTTCTGATTTGGAAAAAAGTGAGTAGTTTGGTAAGTTTGAAGGTATTTTACAAATCTAAGTTACATTTCATATGTCAATGCTTTTTGCAGTCTGTTTATAGAAAATATCACCCCTTCTGCATAGTTAATGATAAATGTATTGGGTACTAATTTAAAACAAACAGGTATTGCTTTCAATAATACCACAATATATTGTGTTATATATCACAGAATGTTCGTAGTTGGAAGGGACCTCCAAAGATCATCTAGTCCAACCTCCCTGTCTGAGCAGGATCACCTAGATTAGGTCACACAGGAACGTGTCCAAATTGGTCTTGAATGTCTCCAGAGATGGAGACTCCACAACCTCTCTGGGCAGCCTGTTTCAGTGCTTGTATTGTTGCTTTCTCTTAAAAACCACATCAAGGAGCATGTCACACAGGGCATATCACATAAGGAATATTTATGTATGTTCCAGACATATTTATTTTTCAAGTGTATAAACTTAATTTCAATTGAAAAAAAAACACGGAAAGTGATAAATGCCAGTGTGATGTTTCATGAGCATTTGTGTAAAATGATTTATCAAACAGCTGTTTATAAATCAGCAACTATATCTAAATCACAACTCAATAACGTACCTGGAAAGTAACCCAAAGGGTATAGATGCCAGCAGCCTTATAGGTCAATGCAGGAGTCTTGTTCCAGATGTCAGACAGATGTTTATTCCCCGTGACCAAGTCAATGAGTGGATCAATCAGAGAGCACTCGTACTGATCACAGGACATTATGAAGTAATATACGATAAGTGGTGCAAACATGAGCAGAAAAATTATGTTTGCCAAGGAGAACCAGTCCACTTCCCTGCAATTCAAAGCAAGGGATTTTATTTATTTATTTTCCCCACAGCTTTTTGTTGCAAAAGGGGTTTGGTTAAGTCAAAAAAATTTTTTCAGAACTTCTAGACTAACCAGCTGAAAAGCAAAAATGTTTTCATGGCTCACACATTTCTTTGGGTCAAAGATATATTAAAAAAGCATAGCATACCTTACCACGAACTATGCCACTTGATCATAGCAACTTAACAGATATCTCTCCGCCAAAAAGCAATTTATTATTGCAACCTTCATGTTTCTGATGGCAATCATGCACATAACTGGTTAAGTATTCAGTTGGAAGTGGTAACAGAATCACAATAATATTATGCAAAACTTGGAAACACTGAAAAGACAGACCCTGGACAGACAGAAATTGAACTTACTCTACCACACACTGTCTGTAGTGGCAAGCCATATAAACCCATGGCTGTTTCAACTGCAATACAGTACTCTGTTAATACTTGCACAACTCTGTGATAACAGGGACATGAGTCTCACTGTTGCTGCCTGTTTTCCAAGTCTCATTAAATATTTTGTACAGCTCTTGAAGAAACTACAAATTTTACTAATTCTTATTACTTGTTTTCTTTTTTTGCAAGGAAGACTGTGTTTTAACCCAGGCCACCTGGCAAGCTATCTATACTAAAAATCTGGAAGAACACTTCTTTGGCATCTGTTACAACAGCTCATTATCCAGGAGCTTTCAACAGAATGGCAATAAAACAATCTGTTAATAACAGTGTGAAGTTAAAAGAGGATGTAGCATCTGTAAGAGTAAGTATGAACCAATCTGAAATACAATGACTAATTAAGACTGTCAGCTTCTCTCACCATGCTCTTCCCCACTGGACTTGAGATGCTCCAGTACCACTTTGAGTGTTTTTGCGTTTCCTTTCTTCAGAAGATTTTTTCTCCTGATGGGCTGCCATGGTGTCCTGTACAAAAGAAAATACACATGCTATTACCCCATCTGGTTCTCGGTAATTCTTATGGCTCTACAGAAGAGAAACACAAATAGAAGTTACTAAAAACTACTATATACTATATAACCTTCTGATTCTGATAAATCTGGGGGAGAAGGGTAAGAAGAAAAAGTATTTCCCAACTCCACATGTTCTTACAGTCAGCAAAACATAACCAAACCACTCATGTCAAAGTAATCCATCTATTAAACTTCTTGTTAACTGGCAATTTCTTTTAAGTAATATTGTATAAATATAGTTTGTTCCTTACATGCAAAATTCAAAGGCAAAAAATGCTTTGTATGTTCCTATATTCCTCTAATGTTTTGTAACATAACTAATTGCCTTTCTTAATTAGAGAAACTGCTACTGTTGTAACATTACCTGTACTGGACCTTGGAAACCTATGTACTTTCTCCCCAGGTCCCTTGCTCTACATATGTTAGCTACATCAGAGTAAACAAGGCAGGTTATAACTCCATCTAGATCAGAAATCAGTGGGAATGGAGGATGACTTCCTAAGCAATTCTCTCTTGCATTATAGCTTTATTTTTCTTTGCCCAAATACTTCTCTTGTTAAAGATTCACAGAATCATGGAATGTCAGGAGTTGGAAGGGACCTCAAAAGATCATCAAGTCCAACCCCACTGCCTGAGCAGGATCACCTAGATTAAATCACACAGGAATGTGTCCAGACTGGTCTTGAATGTCTCCAGAGAAGGCAGCTTCACAACCTCTCTGGGCAGCCTGTTCCAGTGCTGTAGTCACCTTCACTGTGAAAATATTTTTCCTTACATTCACATGGAACTTCCTATGCTCCAGCTTGGACCCATTGGCCAGTGATAAAGACAAGGGGCATCACTGAGAAGAGCCTGGCCCCATCCTCCTGACACTCACCCTTTACATATTTATAAACATTAATGAGGTCACCCCTCAGTCTCCTCCAAGCTGAAGAGACCCTCAGCCTGTCCTCATACGGAAGGTGTTCCACTCCATCATCTTGGTGTCCCTGTGCTGGACTCTTTCAAGGAGTTGTATGTCCTTCTGGAACTGAGTGGCCCAGAACTGGACACAATATTCCAGATGATGTCTCACCAAGGCAGAACAGAGGGGGAGGAGAACCTCTTTTGACCTACTAGCCACTCCCCTTCTAATACACCCCAGGATGCCATTAGCCTTCTTGCCACGAGGGTACATTGCTGCCTCATGGACATTTTGGTGTCCACTAGGACCCCCAGGTCCCTCTCACCTGCACTGCTCTCTAACAGGCCAGTCCCCAACCTATACTGGTACTTCCTTCTGGTGTGTCAGCCACCCCTCCCTGCTTTGTGTCATCAGCAAACTTGCTCACTGTGCACTCTATTTCCTCGCCCAGGTCATCAACGAACACACTGAACATTACTGGTCCCAGTACTGACCCCTGAGGGACCCCACTAGTCACAGGCCTCCAGCCAGACTCTGTCCCATTAATGACAACTTGCTGTCTCCCTCTCTTGAACCAGCTCTCAATCCACCTCACTACTCTGCCCTCCAGGCCACACTTCCTCAGTTTGCCCACCAGAATGCTGTGGGAGACAGTGTCAAATGCCTTACTGAGGTCAAGGAAAACCACAGCCACTGCCCTACTGTCATCAATCCACCACGTTATGTCCTCGTAAAAGGCTGTTAGATCAGTCAAACATGACTTCCCCTTGGTAAAACCATGCTGACTACTCCTAATAAACCTCTTATCCTTGATGTGCCTGGAGACAGAACCAAGGATAAGTTGTTCCATCACCTTTCCCGGGATGGAAGTGAGGCTGACCGGTCTGTAGGTACCCAGGTCCTCCTTCTTACCCGTTCTGAAGACTGGAGTGACATTTGCTTTCCTCCAGTGCTCAGGCACCTCCCCTGTTCACCAAAGATGATGGACAGTGGCCTAGCAATGACTCTCGCCAGCTCCCTCAGGATCCATCCATGGATTTATAGATGTCCAGACAGCTTAGTTGGTCCCTGATCTAGTCCTTAACAACTGTAGCCAACTACTCCTTTAACCTGGCTTCCTCTGGGACTTCTGATATCTGTGGCTCCTGCAAACAGTCTCCAACTGTATAGACAGAGGCAAAGAAGTAATTCAGTAGCTTTGCCTTCTTACTGTCCTCAGTCATCAGGGGACCCACCTCATTCATGAGCGGGCCTACATTGATTGCCTCTAGCGTCAGTTTTGTCTGCTATATATTTTAAGAAACCCCTTTCTGTTATCCTTAACCTTCCTTGCAAGGTTTAGTTCCAAGGAGTCCTTAGCTTTTTGAGTTGCCACCCTACATTCTTTGGTCATCATCCTATAATCTGAACAGGTGGTAAACCCCATCCAAAAGGAAAAGCTATTTTTTCCAGAACTTTCTCTCATGGGAGTCTTGTTGTTTGCCATCTGAAGAGATTTGCTAACAGTTGTTAGTTTTGTACATTTTCAGGCTTTGATGTGTTAACTCAGACCAGAAACTAGCAGTTATTTCCACTGAAAAAGAAGTGACAGCATAAAAGGCTCTCAGGACCCTGAGCATGCTGAACTTGCTGTCCCTGCCCAGCCTGGCCCAGGGCCCACACAACCTTGCCCACAGGCAGGTGACCCATTTCAGACCATCTCAGGACCACCAATCCATGCATCAGTGTACCTATGAGTGCTGCTCTCCAGCTCCCACACAGCCCTGACCCAGACCTGACACACAGGCCTGTCCTTGTCCCTGTGACTCTGCATGGCCACCCTGGGGCTATGCCTTACTCTGGTTCACCTCTCCAGGACTGACCCTGACGTGTGGGCTGATGGCACCTGCCTGGCCTTGGTCAGGCCATACCACCATTGGCCTGCCTGGCAACTAGGGAACCTGACCCTGACCAACAGACCGACTTCCTGGCTTGACTTATCTCATCACCAAGGACCTGACTGATGATCTGGACTTTTGGCTGAACCCAACTGTAATCTCTGCCTCTTCCCTGCTTACCTCAGGGCAGTACTACGGGACTGAGAGGCAAGCCACAGCCTGCAGCCCTGCTATCCCCCCTGGGCTCCCAGCTCCTGCCCCTTAGGGAGCAGCAGGCTCTCGCTGCTCCCCAGCATGTTCAGAAAAGGGAATATGCCTAGATGCCAAAGTACAGACATCTAAAATAGGATCGTCCCAGCTGCAGGGATAACATGCAGATTCAAAATATGTAGCATAATTACTCTGTAGAAATCTCCTACAAGCAATACATTTCAATAAAAGTGCATATTTTCAAAAGTAATCAGAAAATAAATTTAATTACTCCCCTTTGCCAGAATTCCTAAGCAAAGAATGCAAGAATATACATGAGTGGCAGGAAGCTTATGTTATTTACTGTTTCAGTTATCATAACTGCTAACTACCACCCTATCTTTTATCAGGCACTTTTTAAGACATGGTGAGACTTCTGGCTTGGATTTGTACTAAATTAGAGCTCAGATTTGAGCCAGAAGTCTACATCTTTCCAGGTATTGACACTTGCTTTAGAAAGCTTGTAATCAAAGTAATGAACGACCTGCCAGAAGAAGTTACTGGTCATGCACAAGATGAAAGAGGCAGGACAGAAGATTCCATGTATGAAGGTTAGAGTGTGGGAGCTTACTGCAGTTATTTGTGTTGGTTTCACTTTACAATAGTTGAGCAAATTCTTACAAGGAATAGTTACAATACTGGTAAGAATGTTGCCAAGATAGAAAGGGGTTGTGAAAAGACAAAGAATTTTCACAGTGTTTAGTTTTGGTTTAGGCTCTTAAGCAGCCAAATAGCCCAGCTACTTTGCAGAGCTCAGCATACTATATTTGAAAACTCTGCTTAGCCTGTTGAGCACTTGTAAACAGCCTGTCTGAAGCTGGCAGTACCTGTTTTTTTGTGCAAGACACACACACACAATTTATCGTTAATCCTACCAGACAGCACAGAAATGGGTTAATCATTCAATTAGTAAAACTGGGAACTGGCTAGATGAGAAAGACACAAAATAGATTGCATATGGGATCCATGCTCCCCCTCTGTTTAAAGGCCAACAACTACCATCAAGTTTTGCCTTTCTGCAGAACAATTTAAACAAGTACCAGTTTAGGACTATTTCTCCAAACAGATACACCCCAGTTCAACAGACAAGTATGCTGGCAATAGCAACCTCTCCTGTTCAGAGCTATTGCCATGCCTATTAACATTTCTGGATCAAGACTCCCATTGAAACTGTACTCCTATTAGTAACCACTTCAGTTTCTATAAATGCAAGCTTTCTGTTATCCCACTAGAACACACCCCAAATACTACTTTCCTAAACCCTTAGTCAGCTTCTTAAGAACAGCCCAAAGCAAAGATCACAATTTAAGTATCACCTGCACAGAGAACTCCAGAGATGCACTCTTCCTCTGAATCCAAACTTCAGGGCTAAACGATGAAGCACTGCTCACACTGTGTTAAAGGAGTATTCACACAGTTCACTTGGAAGTTCTCCCCACTTGGTGCCTAAGCTACATATCTAACGTATGTGTAAAGTTCAGAGTGTCAGGTTTACACAAAGTCCTCTGAAGCAATAATAATACATGGATTTGATGCTTTTTGTCAGCATGTTACAGACTTGCTGAAGCAAATCTCAATCAAATATAAGAGCATGGCACACCACACCCCCCTTATAGATTTTGTCCTCCAGAAATAAGGCAGGCTCCTGTTCACAAACGTGTATTTTAAAAGGAAATACCTAGTTAACATACAATACTCCACGGAGCCACTTGCACAGTGGAGGAACAAGGCAAGGGGCTGCCCAAAAGGTTCAGCGTTCACCCAAGCAGAGGACAGCACCTTCCCGCCTGCCAGGCCCCTCACATTAGGCATGGGGAGTACCTTGGGGAGCATCNGGGACCGCAGCCCTCCGTTGCAGCCCCGCTTCTCCCTCCCAGCACCACTCCTCGCCCAGGCCCACCATGGCTTTCAACAGAGTACGCACCCCCGAGCCCGACCCCCGCGCACGGCCAGGCTCACCGGTCCGGTAGACGCTACCCGGAGACGACGCAGAGAAAGCCTACAACGGTCGGCTTCAGCAGCAGCTAGTACCACCCTTCCCACAACGAAACACCTCACCCGGCACCGGCGGCAGCGCCGCTCTCCTTAGGGCGGCACCGCCCGGTCCCGCCCCCACCCCGCCGCCCCGACCAATCCCCGTCGCGCACCGCTCTACTCTGCTCCACCGCATTGGTGGAGCGCGCTCAACCCATGGGCTGAGGGGACGGGGCCGCGGTGACTGGCGTGGGGTACCCGGAGCGAGCGGAGCGGTGGTGGCCGTCCCGGGCAGGTCTCGCCTCTCCCGCCGTGTCTCCGCGGAACAACGGCGAGTATCGCTGGTCAAGGCAGGGTGACTTGAGCCTGCACAGTGACAGTCCCGGATGTTTCGCCCAGCGTGATTTTAACCGCACTGGGAAGACAGTTCGTGGCTGCTCCCGGTAGAACAACAGGCACGCTGCGGGCAGCGGCGGCCTGGGAAGGCTTGGTTCTGCCATGGCGGGGGCACAGGCCGCGGGAAGAACAAAGGCTTTGAAAGAAAGGGAACTAACGGTCATGGAGACAGCTTGGTGCTGAATAGAGCCCCACGTGTAAGGAGGCTCAGAGCAGGCAAATGAGTGAGGGACGCGAGGCGGGGGATTGGCCTCTGGAGCCCTGGTACCTCGGGGTACCATCCTGAAAGCTGCCTTGATGATGCTGAAGCGTGAGCGATGTGCAAAACTCTGGATGTTGCTCCTGCTACCTTAAGTACTCATGTCCTGAACTTGTCTTGAGGGAGAGCTCTTAGAAGCTGAAAGGATAAAAACAGCACCCCCGTTACTCTGAGGATACAAAATGGCACAAACCGGCGAAGGGGTGCAGCAGCAAACCCAACCGGAGGTGCCACAACGGGGTCTCGGCAGCAGCTCCAAGCGATCCCGCTAGCCGCTGCGGGCGGGGCGCGGGGGCTCCCGACAGCCCCGCCGAACAGCAGTCACCCCACCCCGCCCCGCAGCTGCGCGGCCAGCCACTGGCAGGCGGCGGGAGGGACGGCCCGCAGCTCCCCAGCACCGCCCCGGAAGCGGTGGTGAAGCGTTAGGGCCGCCATGGGCCGGGCTGTGACGGTAGCTACCTGCGCTCTCAACCAGTGGGCTCTGGATTTTGAGGGCAACCTGGAGAGGATTTCCAGAAGTGAGTGGGGCGGCGGCGGTACCGNCGCAGTCAGGTTCCCGGAGCCGTGGAGCCGCGGGTGGTGGCGTGGGGCCCTGCGGCCGTGGGGGGCCAGGCAGGGCGTGCCGGGCCTGGGTGTTCGTTTGGTGTTTAATCCAACCTTCTCCCAGGTATTGACATTGCAAAGAGCCAAGGAGCCCGGTACCGGCTTGGCCCAGAGCTCGAAATCTGGTAAGTGTGCTGTGTTGGTTCTGCGTTTGGTACGTCCCCAGTTAATTGCTGAAGAACAGCCAGTAAGGTCAGCGCTGTAGTACTCCAGTACTCACAGCATCACTTAAAGCTCTTTGTGCAGAGAAAAGCCTTGTAGTTTCAAGCACAGGACTGGTTCTCTTGTCTTGGAAATGTGGCTGGTAGTGATAACTTCTGACCCATTTCAGCAGATCTTCCTTCACAGCAACTGCAGTGCTTTGCCTTCTGCCTCGGCCCAGGCTGCTGCTCTTGAAGGGAAAACCCAGCCATGCCATGGAGTTTAACATGCTGTCAGTAACGGTGATGACAGCGCTGCTTCTTCATGTGCTGTATAAATGACCTGTGTGGATGAGGTATTCCTTATCTGAGGTAGTTCTGGTCCTTTGGCTCCAGTGCTGATTTGGCTAAATGTTGTGTTTCTTATGTTTTTATATGCAGTGGTTATGGCTGCTCGGATCACTATTATGAGTCTGACACGCTCTTGCATTCATTTCAAGTTCTGGCAAAGCTTCTGGAGTCTCCAGCTACCCAAGATATTATCTGCGATGTGGGAATGTAAGCTTGTTGTGCATGTACATTAAAGGGCTTGGTTTAGGAGTGGTGTTTCAGGATAGCGAGGGCTCTGCAACAAGCTTTTAAACACGTCTTAGGACCTGCGCTACTTTCCCTGCACTACTTTACCATGACTAGGACTGCAACATGGAAAACACCTTCTGGAAGAAAATTGTTTTGAACATTTCTGGTGGTTGAGCTCTTTAAGAGAGAAAGGGAGTAATTACAGTTACTTATTGGGGGCCTTAATGGCTGAACCCAATTACTTTGCATAAGACTTTGTATTTTGCATAAGGCAGAGGGGTTTGTAAATTGATTCTCTTTCAGGAACATCGGGGTTCAAGTAGCTTGCTTTGACTGGAGACATCTTTAAGCAACATATGTGTATGTCAGAATCACTGAAACTGTTATAAGTCATGTGTTGACATAGAGCAGTGCTAAGTTGTAATGAAAATTTACATGTACACCTGCTTGTTTGTATTGATACTAATGTGTAAAGCAAACTTTATGTTTGAACTATCCTGGTAGTGTCGTAGGGAGTTCAGTTTGATGAAGTAAGTTAAGCCAGGGGGATTCTTCTGGCCTGCTTGTGTTTGTCAGGCATGCCAGTGATCCGGCAGTAACTGATACCTCCAAGACTGGCAGTATGGTCAGTGTCTTTTTGTGAACCATTAGAATCCTAAAATTAGAAGCTAAAACTTGCTACATTGTTCTGTTTAATTCCCTTTGGTGACAGTGTGGAAGTGTTGTCTTAAAAATAGTTTCTGTTCAGTGATGCAGATTCTGTATTTTTTTAATTTTGCCCAACAAGCTTAATCAACTCTGGTTCCTGTTTTCACAGGCCTGTTCTGCACAGAAATGTTCGCTACAATTGTCGAGTGATCTTTTTAAATAAGTAAGTAGTTTTGTGAGGCAATTCTTCAGTGCATCCCTTCAGAGACTGTCGTGCCTTCAAGAAAGATGCTTTGGTGCTGTGTAGAGCAATGGAGTTGTCTCCATATCATAAAATTTAGAGATACAACTAATGTTTTCCACTACCTCCTTTTCTTTATTTAATTTGTAGAAATATTTCCACTCCATTCTGAGAGACTCCAGGAAAAAACCAACCTTAAGTTTGCAAACAGAAACTTTAGAAATTATTGGTTTTAGTAGTTGTTTAATGATTATCATTATAGGGAAAAAAAAGGTTGATATTAATCAGTGTTCTTATATAGTTTTGTTTGGCTGGTCAGGTCTTAACTTGCCCTTTCTGTTTTGCTTTATGTTTTAAGGAAAATTCTTCTGATCAGACCAAAAATATCATTGGCAAATGCAGGAAATTACAGGGAACTTAGATGGTTTACCCCTTGGAACAAAGCAAGGTAGGCTGGCTACTGTTAAAAAGGTGTTTAAAAACACAGCTCGCTGTTTGGAGCCACAGCAGACAGATTGACGTCTCTGTAGCAGTCAGTCAATGCCACTACAGTGTGGCCAGAAGACAGAACCAGCTAAGCTATGTAATTGAAGCTCAGTTGAAAGTTGATTAAGTACAATAAAATCCTCAGTTGCTGAGCTGGAAGGAAAAGTGTGGCTGACCAATCCTGCAACCAGTATTGTAGAGTCATTTCCCTTGTACCTGCTTTCTAACTATATGCAGTTCAGGATTGGCAGAGCCTGTGTTTTATCTGCTCGGTTGCTGCATCCTGTTCAATATTAAACTGGAAAACAATGTGAAATGGTTGAACCCCATCAGAATTTTAATGATCACAAAGGTTGAATGCCGCATACCTCATGATGCTCATCTCTGGTGCCATGCACTCATCCTGTAGTCAGAGAATGTGCTGACTTGGTGTTTTCAGCAAAGTACATCCGAAAGAGCCTCTGAGCATCCTCTTAACCCAGTCAATGCCAGATGAGTTCCAAGTCACACTGCAGAAAGAGAAACTTGTATTTGGTATTTGACTTGCGTGGTGTGTTCTTTGATAGGTCTAGTTTGTAGTTAGGATGGAGCATTGCTTACCATGCATCTCTCAAGCTATGTGGGATGTTGCTAGCTTTCAATCTTAGCTTTTATTAATTCCACAGAAAATATGAAGATTTTTGGTCAGTTGTTTTTGTGGTTAAACATACACAACCCCATGTAACCGAAGTGCAGTTTCTTTAATCAGTGTTAGAAGGTGACAGAATATGGAGTTTAGAATCAGTTTTTATGCTGTTATTTACATAATGATGTGTTCACAACCTGTAAACCTGCTTTAGGCATGTGGAGGAATATTTTCTACCCAGGATAATTCAGGAAGTGACAGGACAGGTAAGTTTGTAAAGGATCGTTTTCTTCTCTTTTTATTTTAGCATTTTCTGGTTGCAGCTATTTAAATGAATAGAATTTGTGGCATAAAACGGTCATACACAGAATTCTGCTGTCATTCATTGCAGATTCATAGGTTTCGGCAACAGTTCTCAGTTACATTACATGAGAGCATAATTTAACCTTTTTATGTTAGTGTTTGGCAGAAAAACAAATTTTAAATTTTCAATTAGTTATATATACAAGACCTTGAAGATTACCTTATTTTGTGAAGTTCTGGTACTGAGATTATCTGCACTTGAGAAATAAGTATGTATTTTGAGGTTAAAAAAATTAATAAAACCCTCCTTGATTCAGAATGGTCTAAAACTTGGGCTATTTCCTGCTAAAGCATGAGCATGATTCCTAGTGAAAGAGAGTCTCTGCTTTGTAGATTGTTTAATTCAAAAGCAGTTGTCCTCTCCTGAAGCAAAGCACTGGATCTGAATATGACTGAATTTTCAACACAAAATTTTAACACAGTCCATAGATTTGCAGTTTGGGGGTGTTTTTTTGGTAAGGTTTAGTTTGGGGTTTTTTGGGGGGAGCGTTTTTGGTTTGTTTTTTTTTTTACTAAAATGTGTTATAAATGGAGGAGAGTGTAATGTGATTGATACTGTGTCCCTTGTTTCATGGAAGTGAGTACTCAATTTTCTTTTTTTTTTTCAGATTTGTAATTAACTTTTTGAATCAAATTGATTCTTTTGTTGTGTATGTGTAAGGAAGTTTTTTTTTTTTTTTTTTTTCTTTTTTCCTTCAGGAAACTGTTCCTTTTGGGGATGCAGTGCTAGCAACCAAAGATACCTGCCTAGGGGCAGAAATATGCGAGGAACTCTGGGCACCAAACAGGTAAAGGAGAAGAAGAGATAAGTAAACTAAACCGTAAAAACATACCCTAGATCTGTCTGAAATAAATGATTGAAAAAAATCTGCGCTTTAATCTTTCAGGTAGTATATCTGTCAGAAACTGCCAGTAAGCTAAAATATATTTTTGAGCAATAAATACATCGTGTGAAGCATTTCTCTAGGCTAGAGGCAGGGTGGCAAAAGAAATTTTAGGAACTTAAGCTAAATTAATTTGAAACAGAAGGTAGGAAATACAGAAAAGAATGAAAAGATGACCTGAGGAAAAAAAAATGACAGATAGCTGTAGTGCTCCTATTCCAGATATTGTGCAGCTTTCAGTTCAACCTGAGGTGGATATGTCCTTTCTGAAGCCATCTCTGTAGCTCAGTCTAGGGTCAAAGTAACAGTTGTTTCATATCAATTTGTAGTATCAGTTTTGGCTAGCAATTTTAATCTCCTATTATTCCTACTTACCATGCCTAGTTTCAAAAAATTTGAGAGTAGCAGTAGGTCTTTTATTTACTTTATACTTTTTATCTTTGATTTTGACCAACTCCTTTAAAACATTCCACTTAATGGACAAATTGAGTTCTTATATTTGACAAGCTAGGGCGCAGGTTCTGGGCAACGTCACTTTGACATGTATCACTTTTTTTTTTTTTTAATTATTTAGCTGTTAGCTTAATCTTTATTTTTTAACCAGCATCAGAAAATGCATAAGGAAACAACAAAAGTTGCATGAAAGCTGTTGCAGTTAACACAAAATAAACAAAATGCTCCTGATATTTTTCCAGATCTCCCAGTTATGTTCATTTCTCTGTAACTGCAGAAAGTCTGGTATGTTACTAGCAAGATGTTTGTTGCCTTTGACATTGGAGAAAGCAGAAAACCAACAGTCATATTCTTGTGGTTCTGTTTGCTTATGCCTTTGGGTTTCAGAAGAGAAGGAAAACGGGACAACTGAGATTGCACAGATATCGTAGTGTTGCCCTTTCAGACCAAGATTGTCTTATTCTGTCTTTCTTTGAGAACCAGGCTTCAGTAAAATAGGTGTTTCATTTATGACAGAATGAGCAAAAGCCCTTCAGCCCTGTGCAACCACTACTGGTCTTTGACAGAAGAGTCAGGCAGTGCAAGAAAAATAGGTGTTTTCAAGGGTCCTGTCCTTGTTTAAGCCAAGACATACAGACCACTAGCAATGATACAGAATTTTAATGATGGTACCTGCAGCATTCACAGCATAGTATTGCCAGCTGATTTTTTTTTTCTGTCTTTTGGTTTGACAGCCCTCATATTGAAATGGGACTTGATGGTGTGGAAGTTTTCACTAACTCTTCAGGGAGTCACCATGTGCTGCGGAAGGCTCACACCCGGGTAGACTTGGTGAATTCTGCCACGGCAAAGGTATATGCTTCAAAAATGTAAAATTTTTTTTTTTTATGTACCTCATGTTATTTCAAAATAGTCTCATTTCCTGTCTTGCTATATGAGTGTGGCGGCCTGGACAGATCTTGCTAGTTTCTTGGGGTTTTAACCTGTAATTGCTTTCCATGATTTAAGCAGCTATAGCTCTCTGGCTGGTGGGACTACATTTTGGGGTGCCCTGCTGTATATCATGCTTTAATGTGAAGTACTGTAAATTGTTTCCTGCTGTGTTACCCAAATGGCAGAGTCTGTTTGATTTCAGGTCAGCTCTATCTAGTCTGTGAACAATGGATATGAAGAGGGGCTGTTTAGTATTTGCATAGTAATAGGGGAGATACAAACCTACCTCTGTGTGTGTGGGGGAAACTCTCAGAAGAAACTTGGCATGGCACCACATAGTTCTGCACTGTCATGCCAAACACATCATCTTTCACATATATCTATAAAGATGAGTCAGAATACCTTAAAACATTTTGGCAGCTCCCAGATCTGGAGCCTTTGGCTCAAAAAATGTATTTGATGCCCCTGATCTTATTTCCATTAAACATCGAAGAAAAAAGATGCACTCATATAATGGTTAAAAAATAGTTAATCAGAGTTAATCAGAGGCTTTCAGTAATTGGAAGTGTGAAATGTTGAATCCACTGCATGTAGAAAACAACCATCTTGAAAGTGTGTTGAATGCATATTTTGCATAAAGGGCAAAACCCGTGTTGCTGTGGTTGCTTCCCATAGTTTTCTGTGCCCATTCAGTCTCCCTCCATATACATTATGTACTGAATTGGCATCTCATTGCCAGTTTGTAATTTGGTCGACAGAATTATTTTCCTGGTACATATGAAGTCATTCAGAAGTCTTTTTTTTTTTTTTCCTTAAAATGGCAATCTCCTGAATTTTGTTCACATAGTGACTCTGTGTTGGAGATATATCAATAGCCATATCAGAAAGGGGAAGTAGAAATCAGTGTTTCAACACAGACTTAACTGTCTTTTTTCCCTTCTTACTTTAAATATATTTTTCTACTTTCTAGTTCTTAAGATACTTAGTTATTAGACTATAATCCTATCTAACAGTGTTGGAGACAAAAAGTAGTGAAATATACGTACACTGGAAAACTGCTTTGTCATTGTAATTAAAAATGTGTTGGTTATCTAGAGCAGTATCTGCTCTGTCCTCAGATATCCATACAGATTGCAATCATCTTTCTGCTTTTTCAATCTCAATTTGAACTTAGAAATCAATTTAGAAGTACAGCCCGCTCTGCTTGGGCTAAGGGAACGATGGCTCTTGTTAGTATCAGAATACTTCTGTCTGCCAACTGTGTGAAAGGGATAGAATTCACTGCATTTACTTAGGCAATAACTTGTCATTATATCGTCATGTATATCACGTTCAAAGTAATTGTTCAGATGACAAGAGGAAGTCTCAGTCGTAAATCAGTCACAGTGTAAAGATGGGAAGATTATGACAGGAAGGGGGAAATAACATTTTATCTTTAACATTCTTTCAGGTGATATATTCTGAAAAGCATTTTTTGTCTGCATGTTTGTTTTCTTCACAGAATGGTGGAATATATATTTTAGCTAACCAGAAAGGCTGTGACGGTGATCGTTTATATTATGATGGCTGTGCCATGATTTCGATGAATGGAGAAACAGTTGCACAAGGATCCCAGTTTTCACTTGATGATGTGGTAATGTGTTCAACTTATAGCTGCTAGTTACAGCTGAAATCAGAGCAGCTACATTTACGTTCAACATATTCCAGAGACTAGGTCCATGTCTCTAGCCCTTTCTCAGTAGATTTGCCATCAAAGCTGTTGGTTTCATCGCATTATGCACCAAGCTCATAATTTCCCCCAGTATCCTTCCTTCTTGCCTTTAGTCCTTTGCAGCAACTGATGGTGAACCTGTTGTTCAGCCATCTGACCAGTGCTATAGATTTGTTGTGGTTTAGAAGTGCCCTGGTGTACTCAGTGGAGCAAGTCAGTTGTTCTCACTGTGTGATGTACGTTATTCTACTGAGTCAGATGACTTGTGAAGTGAGCATTAAAATCTGAATCTAAAAAAAAGTTGCTGACATTCTTCTTCCCCAACGTTTTTTTGTAGTCCAGGTCTGTCAAACATTGTTTGTGTAGAATCACTCTAATGTTGAAACCCTTCTCATAGGAGGTGCTGGTTGCTACTCTGGACTTGGAGGATGTTCGAAGTTACAGAGCAGAGATTTCATCTCGTAACTTAGCGGTAAGAATTTGTTTCAGAAGTTACTTTTATAAACTGCCAAGTTTAAATAGTTACTGAATTTTAAAAGTATTTGCATATCTTGATTTTCATAGTATTTTGTAGATCTGATGTTTTAAAGGTATATGGTACATTAAAATTGATGTCTTCCCAATTCTTCTATACTATTGCTTAGGCAAGTAAAGTGAATCCTTATCCCAGGGTGAAAGTGAATTTTGCTCTGTCATGTTCTGATGATGTAGCTGTACCTACTTGTATGCCAATCCAGTGGAGACATCATAGTCCTGAGGAGGAGATCAGGTAAGTACATACTACTACTGTTGCTTGAGAATTGTTCTGATTTTAAAAAAAACAACCAAAACCAACGAAAAACACCCCTCAAACAAACCAAGCCAAGAGATAAAACGTAAGATCTTACTTGGATTTAAGTTAAGAAAGTATCTAATTGGAAGATCACAATAAGTATGTTGACTTGCTTAGGTCTTACTCCATAACTGTCTTGGATTAAGCATGTTCTGTAATTTCAGCCTTGGTCCTGCATGTTGGCTTTGGGACTATTTAAGGCGCAGCAAACAGGTAAGACCTGGCTTTGTTCTTTGCCTTGGCATACACTTCTTCTTCTGTACAACAGGGACAGAGCATATTGCGATCCTCTGGTGCTGTTAATGCAAAGTGACACCTAGCCAAATGTGCAAGGTTCGAGTTTTTCACTGACAACTCAGATTTAAAACCCATGTACAAAGTGTGACTTCAATATGCTCTTCAACCCTTTTCCTTAGGAATCATGCTTTCTTTGAAATCAGCACTCAAACTTGCCTGATAAGGGGGATTGCTTTTTCTTTGAAACGCCGCTTTTTCAGTAAGGAAATATTTCAGTGTCATAATGGAGATGTTTAAAATAAGCAGTGAAATGAATTCAATTTAATAATGAAATGAATATGGTAAATTTAAACCTTTTCATTAGGTCTTCTGTCTTTCTGGGGTGTAAAAACTTGCTGGAAATTTTTTTAACCGAAAAGTTGACACTGAGTACTTGTTTGTTTGTCCAGTCAATGAGTTTGAGTGTGGTCTGATTGGTTATTTTGTTGGTTTTCCCCAGGAGAATTTGGATTGAAATTGCAGGGTTGAAAATGCCCTTAATACTTTTAGAAAAGTATGTTTCTGAATGGTACAATATATATTTTTCTAATCTTGGTATTTAGAACATTTTACTCTATTTTCAAGGCAGGATTTCTCCTACCTCTCAGTGGTGGAATTGATAGCTCTTCTACAGCTTGCATAGTGTATTCTATGTGTCACCAGGTTTGCCTGGCAGTCAAGAATGGAAGTAAGTAGATGTGCATGTCTGTCTAGCAACGCTTTCTCTAATGGTTATGGACAAGTTATTGTTAGCTGGGTGAAATGGATGCAAGAAGTCATTAATGGTAGACTCTTGCCCAGTTTTTCTAACGGAATCCTTTACACATCTTCAGAAATCCCAGCAAAAACTTGCATCCAGATTTTGGGTTTTTAGAATTGGCTTAATAGTTTTCATTTGAGTTTTAAGAATTGTATGTGCAACTCAAGACTAGTTTCTGTCTAGGCTATTGTTCAAAATGTTGGCTGATATAATTTTAGGATTTCAGTTGATTGTGATAATTTTCTCCTATTAAATCCAGCACTACAAAATATGGCTGAGGATAGTTCAAGCTTTTACACTGGCTTTAAGTAGTTTATGTGCATTATACTTTCTGGATAATGCTTTCTATGAAGTTTCTTTAAGGCACGAACAAAAAGGTTTTCATATTTATGTGTTCAAAATTAATAGCAAAATCAACAATTATTTTATTTCCTGTACAAAAATATATTTTTGAAGTTAGGTGATGGAGTGACCTTATTTGGGAGGAGTGGCGTAAAGCTTAGTTGGAATGCGGGAAATATAGAAGATATTTTTGTGTCCAGGATAGCAGGATCGCAAAAATTTCCACTCTTGTTCTGTCTCTTTTGCTTTGTGCTCAGACACAGATGTGCTGGCTGATACACGCAAGATTGTGAATGATGAGACCTATGTCCCTGAGGATCCTCGAGAGTTTTGCAAGCGCATCTTTACCACTTGCTATATGGCTAGTGAGAACTCCTCCCAGGATACTTGCAACAGAGCTAAACTTCTGGCTGAGCAAATAGGCAGGTACAGGTTGAGAAGTGCTGGAAAAAGAAATCATGTTCTGGCAAAGACTTTTAAATAAAAGTTTTAAACTCTAAAATGAGGAAAAAATAGGAAAAGAATAATAGGTATGTTTATAGTGTTGTAGGAGTATTAAAGGCATTGTTTGAGTATGTACATGTGAAGCAAACTTGGAAGCATTTGGAGAAGAACATGGAATTTTTGGAAACAGATTGTGGCAGTGTTATTCTTTCCTACATTTCTTCCTATCAGATCTGAGACAGTAGCAGCCTTAAAACGTCATTTGATGGGTGGGGGGTTTTGGGGAGTGTTTTTGTTTTGTTTTGGTGTTTTTTGTTGTGGGTGGTTTTTTTTTAATGCTGTTTTACACAATCAGGTTGTGCTTCTTGAATCACTTCTGTTTGAATTCTTAGCTATCACATCAACCTGAACATAGATGTGGCTGTGAAAGCTATTGTGGGAATTTTCAGCATGGTGACAGGTCAGACTCCCCGTTTTTCTGTCTACGGAGGGAGCAGCAGAGAAAACCTGGCGCTCCAGAATGTGCAGGTGTGTTTCATATAGTCTGAATCGAATCAGATATTTTAAGGGGAAGAGTACAAAATGGTGAAGTAGCAAGGGGGTTCTTCCTAAATGTCTTTAGTTTTAGAAGGTAGAAGCGAATGTGTGGGGTGTTTTTCGTATCAGAATGTATTTAATCTTAAATAGGCCTAAAATGAAGCTCAAATACAGTCACACACAATTGTGGCTAGAGCTGGAAGTTGAGTCTCAGGTCTCTTTGGTGTAATTTACCATCCTTAGAAAAGGTTGAGTTTTGGAATGGAGACAAAGACAAAGAGAACTTTTTACAAATTTTATGTAAATACATCCATTTAGTCTAATACTCTGTAGAAGCGTTTAGTAGACAGTTGGTTTATCTGCATACTTCATCCCTCGTGGATCCTTGTTAGTACTTGTAGGAGGCAGAAAAAGGCAACTACTCACCATTCTGCAATTCCAAGCAGAATAAACCTGCTCAGTTATGTATCTGTGGCAGCAGCAGATACTGATTTAGCTTTCCTACATATGTTTAAGATCTTCTATACAAGACCGTCCTTTTTGAAGAAATAGCCCTCTTGCATTTTGTTCTTTATGGATTTGTTTAGGGAATTGATTAATTAAAGTGATTAGAAATTACTCTTCATTGTAAATTTGCTTTATTTTTCATTTTGCCTTGCAGGCTAGAGTAAGGATGGTCCTTGCGTACCTGTTTGCCCAGCTGACACTTTGGACTCGTGGTATGCCAGGGGGACTTCTGGTGCTAGGATCAGCAAATGTGGATGAAAGGTTGGTCAAAATGAGAAATCTAAAACCAGGTGATCTGGAAACAGGTCACTGCAAATTGCAGTGCAGATTATTGCTTGGAAGAGTCAATAAGCTAAGAATACACTGATAGCAGTGAAATTAATGAAAATAGTTGAATTGGCCTGAATAGAAAATTATGTGTTTTTCAGAAGTTTAGCCCAAGTGTTGTCATGGTTTTCAAAAAAATACTATTTCCTCCTTATCTGTTTGTGGGAGAGCTTGCGTGTGCAGTTACTGTGTTAACTTTCCAATCTGTAATTTGTTGTATTTTCAGTTACTGTATTAGGAATTCAGTTGTGAACTTGGAGTAGAAAACCAAATTTTTAAAATCAGAAGTACTGTTATTAGAGGTGATTATTTAAAGATCAAAGCACCACCCATAAGGTCAAGAAAGTAATAACCCCAAAAGCTGGGAGAGCAGCGTGTGCTGATTCTAAGGGTGTTTTGGGGTTCTTTTTGGTCAGGACAGTACTTCAATTGTTTTGCAGCAGTTATATTACCTTAGCGGCGTGGGATTGCAGTGCTTCATATTGAAAATACCATTTTCCTTCTGGCAGTCTCATAGCTTTAGAATAACCCTTTTTCAGCTGGATACCTTATTGACCCTTAAGTACAAATACAATATGTAGTCTGTTTTCCCTGACTTTATATGACATATGTAGTCTATATAGTGTAAACTATTAAATATTATACTAATATTACATTGTTCTGTACTATATAAAATTTCCTCTCTTGCTAAGTCTCCGAGGTTACTTGACAAAGTATGATTGTTCAAGTGCTGATATCAATCCCATTGGTGGAATCAGTAAGACAGATCTGAAGAACTTCATACAATATTGCATTGAAAATTTTCAGCTCACAGCCCTCAGAAGGTGAGTAGTGAAGCAGTGCTATCTGGTGACTATATTTGTATGTAGCATATTGTGGACTTCACAGTTAATTCTGCTAGTAGAGAAAAAAATAAGCTGCCAATACTAACGAAGAAAAATATTCTGCATGTCCTTCTGTCTTCAAATGCTTGTGTATGCTTACATAATGTAAATGGCTGGGTGCTGACAATGCTCCCAGTCTTAGGAGTTATTGTATGCAAGCATTTGTGATGTTAATTCCACTGAACGAGCTGTTTGAACAAGTTGCTTTATGGGTTTTGTGTGAAGTGCTGCTTTTTAAACCTGTATTAGCTTGCAAGTATCACTTCATTAGAGTTACCTAGTCCTTTAACAGCTTGTGCCCTGAAAAAAATTTTGAATAAAGCATTTGATTTTTAACAGACCAGACTGTTTGTTAACTAGTACTTATGAGCCTGGATAGAATTCATGTTTTCTTTTTGCCTTTTCCTTGCAGTATCATGTCAGCTCCACCCACAGCAGAGTTAGAGCCCCTGGTGGATGGACAGGTAGCTCAAACTGATGAGGTAATTGGCAGTGATTTTAAAATGCTCTGATAAGCCTTATCCCAAAATATATATATAATCACAGAATCATAGAATTGTTAAGGTTGGAAAAGACCCTTAAGATCATCCAGTCCAACCATTAACCTACTGCCACCAAGTCTACCCTTAGACCATGTCCTCAAGCATTGCATCTACCTGTCTTTTAAACACCTCCAGGGATGGGGACTCATATATATTTTTGTCCAGTAACTAGTTTTGTCTTGTTGTATCCATGCTTATTGGCATGTTGTAAACAATCTTAAAACCATTGAAGAGGCATTAGTATCCCATGCTAACCTTATCTATGTTGACAACTGTTACCAACAGAGCAGATTAACCTCTTCTGAATGATTTTATATTTGGGACACCTAGAAGGATGGGTGTTCTGAAATTCAATTTGATTTAATTTTCTTAATCACTGAATCATAGAATGTCAGGAGTTGGAAGGGACCTCAAAAGATCAAATAGTCCACCCCCCCTGCCTGAGCAGGATCACCTAGATTAAATCACACAGGAACATGTCCAGACTGGTCTTGAATGTCTCCAGAGAAGGAGACTTCACAACCTCTCTGGGCAACCTGTTCCAGTGCTGTAGTCACCTTCGCTGTGAAAATATTTTTCCTTACATTCACATGGAACTTCCTATGCTCCAGCTTGGACCCATTGGCCAGTGATAAGACAAGGGGCATCACTGAGAAGAGCCTGGCCCCATCCTCCTGACACTCACCCTTTACATATTTATAAACATTAATGAGGTCACTCCTCAGTCTCCTCCAAGCTGAAGAGACCCAGTTCCCTCAGCCTTTCCTCATAAGGAAGGTGTTCTACTCCATCATCTTGGTGTCCCTGCGCTGGACTCTCTCAAGGAATTCTACGTCTTTCTGGAACTTAGTGGCCCAGAACTGGACACAATACTCCAGGTGCCATCTCACCAAGGCAGAGTAGAGGGGGAGAAGGACCTCTCTTGACCTACTGGCCACTCCTCATCTAATATACCCCAGGATGCCATTGGCTTTCTTGGCCAAGAGGGCACATTGCTGGCTCACGGTCATCCTGCTGTCCACTAAGACCCCCAGGTCCTTCTTACCTATGCAGCTAACCGGCCAATACAGTCAGTCAGGGCCTTACTGCTATTGCAGTACTGGTGGCAAAGCCCTTCTGTTTCTCCACCGTACCCTTCTCTGCTATCCACTTGGTTTAGAAAGGACTGGCAAGCCTAACAACCACCTCTAAGGGCTGCTGGATGTTTAACTGTAGAGTGTTGAAAAACTCCTTCTGATAAAACAAATAGTTACCAAATTGGAATTAGTGTTTTTTTAATTTGACCTTATTTTCTAATATATACTACATTGAAGCTACCTATAAGTGAAAATGAACAAATCTTTCACAGGAAAGAAATATTTTAATTGATCAACGCAATACAGTAGTGAAAGAATTTTTAAATCTACCATTGCAGAGATTGTAGGTTTGTTTTGGTTCTAATTGTTTTTTTTTTCTTCTGCTCATAATATTACTATCTCCTTGTCTTTTTGATTATTGCCAATTTAATTTTGATGTTTCTTTGATTAAACAGGGTTATTTTAATTGCTGCATAAAACTGTTAATTATAATATGCATAGTTAAGATTTTCAGTGACTTTCTGTGTGTATGATTTCAGGCAGATATGGGGATGACATATGCAGAGCTCTCAATCTTTGGCAAATTAAGAAAAATTGCAAAGGCTGGACCATACAGTATGTTCTGTAAGCTGATTAATATGTGGAAGGAAATTTGTACTCCAAGAGAGGTAATATACAAAAAAAGTAATAAAATATGATGTAGTATATTTGCCAAAATGGAACATGCTTGGAAAAAGGTTGGACAGAGTTCCTTTTAACTGAAAGGGTTAGTTTATCTCTAAATGAGATTATTCTACAACTGTAGCAGAATATGCTGGCAAAACTGGTATGAATCTTAAATTAATGGAGCTTGTCTGTGTTGCTGGTTGTTGGAAGAGTAATTGAGCAATCTGAAAACAGTTACTTCAGAACCATAACTTTGCGGGGAAATTATTCTCTGAAATACGCATGGCTAACTACTCTTGAAGCCTCTGGCTATGTATTCTGAGACAGAAAACAACTCTTGCTTTGAAAGACTGTCTACACTGAAGAGGTATCTGCTGCTTTGCAATTTCCTTTTTTGTGCATGAAGGAAGTTCAGATTGTTACCTGAATTGGAGTGGCTACTTCCTACTGTTAGGTGTCTTACAAGGTACTTCCTTATTGGTAAATGATAGGTGCAGAGGCTGAGGTGGTGTCTGGAAATGGTCTTAAATGCCTCTGGTCATCCAGAGTGATTCATCATTAGCAAAGGTCAATGGATTTGTAAAGCTAGAACGTGCTCTTAGCTAATTTTTTAAATTCTAAAAGACTCCATCTGATTAAAAGTTATGATCTCTGTACACCAGGTAGCATCGAAAGTTAAGCATTTCTTCAGGATGTATTCCATCAACAGACATAAAATGACCACCCTCACTCCTTCCTACCATGCTGAAAACTACAGTCCAGATGACAATCGATTTGACCTGAGGCCCTTCCTTTATAACACCACATGGTCCTGGCAATTCAGATGTATAGATAAACAGGTAAATACCATCTGTGTCTTGTATGGTTTTGTATTTAAAGTCCTTGCAATAGGACAAGCCCATTCCAGTAAATGTCCAGCAAAAGACAGCTAGCAATTAGGATAAGAGTTTAATAGAGGAATAACTGTGATTGTTCTTCTTTTATAACTGTGAGGCTAAGAATTCTCTGGTTTCAAAATGAGCTGTTAGCTTTGGATTTGGGTTTGTTTTTGTTTTTTTTCCATTGTTAAGTTTAACTTGTCTTACTGCTAGGAAAGCAAGGAGAAGGAGGAAAAATGAAGTCTGTGTACTGAGGCCAGAAACTAATAGCTGTACCCGTTACTTATGAAGGCTTGTACTAATAGGGAGAACAAGCTTATGTCTTTTGGTTTCAGTTCAGGACCTGCCTGAAGGCTTCTGTTGAAGTGCAGGATTAAGATTTGACCTACAGCTGCGTGAGAAAAGCCAGTAAGAGGCAGCAGTTGGTTGTGTGTACTTTCCCACCTGCTGCAACACCTTTTTTTTGAAACACGAGTTGGTTGACTCACAAATACACGTTTGCTAGGATATAGAAACAGTAGTGCTTAGTTAGAGCACTGTGAGGTGTGGAGGAGCTCAAACAACTGTTAGGGCTGTTCTTGGCTTTTTGTAGTTTTTAGTCACACCTTTGATGTTAATGCATTTTTTTTTATTGTGAAAGCACTGGGGTAAAGAACTTTAGCACCTTGAATTTTTTTTTTCTGCCAGAGATTTTACACCTCTGTTGCTTTTAACAGTATGTTTATATATATCATAAAATATTAATTCCCTGGTTTGTGAAATGCCAGACATGCTGTAATAGTTTTTTATTACCTTGAAACCTGGGATAAAAGCTACCACATGCAGCACTGGTTTAGGTCTGCATAATGTTTGGGTTTTTTCCATCATTTTGGAATTTTTCCCGCTGAACTCCAGGACAAAAGTTCTTTGGCTTCATTGTGAGTTGGATAAAATATTTTTGTAGGGTCTGGACCAAAATGTAACTGTTTTATGCTTACAGTAAATGTGATTAAGATATTTTAATGATCCGGGATATTGTTACACACTTTAATTAGATTTTTATGTAATAACACTGGTGCTATGCACTGGTTTTAGCTATTGCAACCTAATTCCTGAAAACTGGGAATCAAGTTTGGGAGAGAATCTGTCTTGTAGGCGACTGTAACCTGAACTGATAGAGTTTAGCAGTAACCTGAACCAATAACTGATCCAAGGATAGCTTTTTGAGAGACTGGAAAATGACTTGCAATAAGGTGAGTCAAATCTGCCCTATAGAAGAACAAGAATATTGTGAGAGTTTCCACTTAGTTTGCATACACAGCACCACTGCAGTTCTGAAGATCACTCTCTTGGATAATGTCCCCATGATAATTATGCTCCTGGGACTTTATCTGCACTTAAAGCTTTTCTGGCGTAGGAACAGAACTGTGAAACATGGCATAAACTCTGAATGGTAAAGTTTTGCCAGAAAACCTGGAATTAACCGAATAAAAATGTTTTTCTGTAGAGGAGTCACGTTGCAGCTTGAGCTCATTTGAGAAGGTAAACGTTTTGAATGCTAATGACAGAGAAATCTGTTGGATTTATGGAAAATACTTTGCTACTTTGCATATTTTTAATGTAGTCCAGGCAATTTAGTTAACCACTCTTTTTAAGTGCAAAATTCCCTCTGTATTTGCTGCAGAAGTAGCAGGTGGGAGAGTGGGTTGAGATTGCAACGTTTGCTGGGAATTGCCAGATTTGCCCTTGGAGTCTTAATGTAATTCAGCTCTAATTAGCTTAAGGGTTCCACCTGAGTGATGAAATTTCTAGTCGTTTAGAGCAACCCTAGAAACTCCAGTTTGTGGCTTCTGCCTTCGAGTCACATCTGAGATAATGGATGTGTGGTCAGAGCATGCACTTTGACACTTTCAAAGTGCCAAGATGTTCATTGGGGTTTTATTAGCTGGCGTAATTTGAAGGAACTGTTACATAGCTCAGGAGAAAGCTGGCACACCTACCCCCAAGGATTAGGTATCTGTAGTTTGTCTTAGGCTTTTTCTGGTGCTTGTTGGTTGTCAAACCAAAAGACTTATCAACCTGAGTATCTTTGTACATCTCTTTCATGACCAGTAGCAGATGCTGAAAGAACATAAGAACAGGAAGTTTATAGTATGACCCTCCCTATATATCCTTGTAGATTTGGGGAAGGTAAAACAGAATTTTCCAGAGTTAGAGGTAGCGTGCAGAACGTCATGCTTACCTCATGCTCTTTGGTCTGTCCTCCACGAGTTTGTGGAATCCTTTCTAAAACTATATTGTTACTCTTCATAACAGCTTAGCTTAATGTATTTCAATTGCTTTTAAGTGTTAAGCGCACTAGAGGTCAGTTTTATAAAACTCTGTGTGCGTGCATGAAAAGCATTTCCGGTGTTTTAGTTATTCTAGACTCTTTGTTACAGGCAGGGTTCCAGGTTATGGCCTGATCTGATCTGATAGCTGTCACTAAAAGGGGCAGTCTTGCCTCCCTTCCTGTCTCTCCTGGCTTCTGAGAGGAGTTTGGTGCTTGGCTTGTTCCTCAGTCAGCCAAATAAAGACACCAAACTGACCAAAAACTAGGAACTGATGGGAGGATGCAGCTGGGAGGGAGGTTTAGGGGGTGGGTAGGAAGAAAGATTGACCTTCTCTTTTGACTTCAAATAACAGCCTGTTCAGCTCAGTTGTCCCTTAAAGCATATCCTGCTGTCAGTTCCTGATAAATCTCTACACTGTTCTGTGATAGAAGTCTGAAAAGACAGGAGACATTAATTGCAAATGTATTTTTATTATTGAATCTGTTCCTTTTTAACTTGCAGGTGTCCAAGCTAGAAAAAAAAGAAGGAATTTCTTTAGTTGAAGATGTGGAGTGATTTGCTGTCGTGTTTAACTGTGGTAATTAATTTGCTAATCAAAATGTTCAAAAGTGGAATATTCTGTGATGATGAGCAGAGACAACCATTGTAAATTTTATTTATAATCAAGCCTTTTTTTTATTGATTCTGTTTTGTTCAAAATATACTTAAACCATTTTTTTGGTTAAGGGATAATTTATTAAGGATTATTCTTCAACTACATGAGTTAAATGCCTTTAATTCTTTAAATGAAAATATTTGGATAATCACATCAATCATAAAAATAAATGCAGGGTGGTCTTTTGTGTAAGTGAATACACATACAAATAAAAAATTTGGTTCTAATAGTTTGGACATGTTTTTGAGTAAAATTCAGCCGAAAGTATAAAATTTTAGCAGTTCTGGCATGTGCTGTTGAGGACAAAATCCTCATTTTACTTTGCAATAAACTTGTAATTTTATAATGCTTATTGGCTGAGTCAGTTCTTACTTTATGTAATTTTGTAAAAAAAAATATTTATTTATCAAGTATTAGATATGCAAACTGGTCCAGTGTTTTCAACTGCCACATAAGGTCTAATTCAGCAAGCTATTGCAAGTACATCTAACTTGAAGCAGATGGGTAATCTTGTTAGAATCTAAACTGGAGTTCTTGTTTTACATCTTACTGTGTAACTTGTGACAATTAACTTAAAAATCTCTGACAATTTTCCCAGAGAGGAGTAATATCACTTCATCAGGCTGTTCAGGGATTGTTTAATAGCTGCTGCTGTGTAAGGGTAACTTGCCATGCCTGAAATAAGAAACATCTTTTGGTGCATGGTGTCCTGAACAGAGAGGCCACAAGTTTGATATCCACCCACTGTTGTTATTTCTATATGGACTGGTGCTGCCTGTCCAGGATATGTAATCTGCTATCGCTGGCCATACCATCAGCAAGTGTTTGGACTTGCCCACATAATCCCTTTATTGTTGGAATCAGAGTGACTGGGTGTAAAATGTTTGGAAATGGAGAGAATATTGCACAATGAAACGTAAAACCAGCTTCTTTGAGCTCTATTAGTCCAGTAGCCACCTTCCACCTACAGTCTGCAAAAAGTTATTTTGACTTCATAACTCCACTGATCTTTTGAATGTGTTTGGTGCTGCCGAACAATAAAGATAGGATAGGCTTGTTCCTTCATTTGAGTCCTCTTTCTGCTTATTCATTTAATGTTTGGCTACAACTTCTATTGCTTGGGATTTTTGCTATTTGTTGTGCTTTTTATAAATTTGATTAGAAAAATGCGCTTTTAATAGAGATGCATTTTTTAGTTTCTGGGCAATTAGTGCTGTAACTGCAACAGCAGGGAAGCGTAGCCCAAGCAAGACTTCTGTTAAAGTGCTAATGAAAAATGTTTTCTGAAGGGCATGTTCTCCATGTTCGTTTTCCACTCCAGAAAGGCAGTAGGTGCATTTTGAGGTAAAGATACTGCTGTTCTTAGTGGGTTTAATATATGGTATTCATTTAAATACACAGCCAACTTAGTGGATGTTGCTGGTTGTACGAATTCGTGTTTGTCTGATAGAAAAACCCAGCTGAGATTTGCCTTCATTCACCATCAGTTGGGCACTTCCTGCTCCAGTTAGAGGGAATGAATTAATTTTGAACAGATGTTCAAGAATCCATTGTATATCTGAAGGCTTCTTAATTTTTTTTTCTTCCTGAAGTTATTGATTCTCTTTCCTGACAATTATAGAAAAGGAAATACTTGCTTTAATTCAACTAAAAATATTTGCTTTGATTCAAATAAATACAATATCAAAAATAATACAGTGTTTGTATGTGCTCCCTGTTACAGGGGTTACCCTGAATATTTCAGGCATTTAGCGAAAGGACACATATTTTTCAGCAATGGCCCTTATACCATGTGTGCTAATTGCATTTCATTTCTTACCTGCTAGTGCTGAATTTCAGAATGTACCAGCCTGCCCCTACTTTACTGTCCTCAAATTTTCATTGTGCCTGTTGCATCCGATGCCTCTAGATCAGCTGTTATGAACAGTAATAGCTCTAATTTTATCAGTGCTTTGTTGTCTACTGAGAACAGGAAACAACTCTGATGTGTTGACGTTCCCCTTTTACTATTTATGGCTATTATAGTAATGTCAAGGAGTTTCCCTTTTTATCATACAATCCCCTAAAAGGCTGGCTCTTAGCCTGACTTATTTAGAAGTCAGTGTAAAACTGATTTTTGACCCATCAGTTGTGCTGCTGAAGGCAAAATGTCTGATGCTAATTAAAGAGTATAAGATATTCCAACCTGAACAGTAGGACTACCTTGCAGTTTTCCATTTATCATTATGCTACTTCAACTCCCATTACACAGTAGAAAATAATGTGTATCTGTCAAGTTATCCTGATATATACTCTTTTTAAGTTGCAGCTTTATAAAGTCTGGAAGTGTTTGTGAAGGGGACCATGAGGAGTAGCAAATGTGAAATATTTTTGTCAAAGTTACGTTCTGGGCTGCCTAGGTGATAGATACAAATCACTTTCTTCACTAGGGATGTAAATTGTTTCTTTGGAATGAGAATACAGGCAGGAAGTAGTAATTTCCATCCTTGCGATTTCTTGTCTCACCCCAGCCCCTCAGGCCCCAGCCCTTAGGTACCGGCTCGCTCAGAGGCACGTCATTAGCTAAAAAAAGCTGCAACTCAACTTCATGAGGGATGTTTTTTGTAGTGGTTTGGTTTCGGATTTTTTTTTTTTAATCGCAAATGACATCTGGAATCTGCTGTCTTACGGTGAAGAGCCAATGCTTTTTACCCAAGACTTAGTCTTTCAGCACCCCCGACTGCGTCAGGATGCTAGTTCCTGAGGCGACGGACGTTGCCAGGGCGGGAGATGGTACCCTGTTTGCTGCCAGAGGGAGAAGTCTGTCAGGGGCAGCTCCGGGTCCGAGGTTGCTGTCCGGCAGCACACCCGGCCAAGGAGACGCGGCGGGCAATGGCGGGAGGAGCCCCGTTCCCGCCCTCCCCCGGCACCCGGTCACGTGCGGAGGGCGGGGCCGCCCGGGGCGACCGCAGTCTTTTCCCACCTCCTCGGTCCCATCCCATCAAGACGACACGGAGGGAGCTCGGTGTTTGCTGCTGATGGAGGAGGGAGCCGGTGCTGAGACGGAGCCACTGCTGCCCCCGCGGAGCTGGCGAGCGCGCTGGGGGCTCTGGCGGGCAGGTGGCGGTGCCCGCTCCGCCGCTGAGGACGGTGAGCACCGTAGAGTGGGCGGTGGCGGCGTACCTCGGGCCCGGCACCGTGGGCTGGGCAGGCGGTGCGGAGGGACCCGGTGCCTGAGGCGAGCGGCGGCGCTCTCGTCTTTTCCCCCTAAGCTTGCCCGTTCCTAGGAGTGGGGGTGGCTGAGTACCGGAGGAGGAAACCCTGCGGTCTAGGGCTCGGCTGAGGTCTGCCGCCTCGGCGGCGTTGCGCCGGCAGCTCCGCCTAGGACGGCTCCGCGGGACCAGCTGCGGCTGCCCTGGCTGGTTGAACACGCTGAGCCGTTAAGCACTGACCTTAGGTGTGTCCCTTGCGTTGCTTCATCCAGAGGCTCGATCGATTGGGATTTGTCTTAAGTATCATTTTAAGGTGCCGGTTGAGTGTTGGTTTTTTGTTTTCTAACTCGATGGTTATTAGAGATACAACTTCTCAGTGGCTCCTGGAAAGGCTCCCCTGGAGACCTCAGACTCCATTTTCAAGGTATCGCACAAGTGAACCTTCTCCTTTTGTTGCCTGTTTGGTTGGTATTAGAAGTGTAACCGCACACCCAAAGCGAGCAAAACTTTAATCATCACTTGTGACTAAGTGTCACTTGCTGTGACTAAGAGTTGCAGAATGAAGTTGGATATTCTCAGTAGTGTGGATAACGAGTGTTGGTTTGGTTTGGGTTCTGTTTTTTTTTTTCTTATTGTTGGTTTTGTGATGATTTTTTTAAGGGGAATTACTGAAGTAAACATTTCCTGGTAGTTTCCCTGATTTAATTTTATATTAAGAACCTTTGCTTAGATTCTGCCCTCTCAGAATCCTCGGCATCAATGCTAGATTGTAGCTGTGTGCTACAAGAAGCTAAAGCTTTTGCTCAACTTTTAACTGATACTGTTCCTTTACACAACTTTATTTTTATCTCACTGGGGTCTCATGTCTTGAAAAAGATAACATCTTTACTGCATGAGCCTAGCTTGATTTGTGCGTGTGCTTGGTCCTTCTTGCACTGTGGTTCATATCAGAATCAGTACAAAACCGTGTTGTGGATTATGTTCAGATAGATAGTGACATTTAAAAACTGTTTGCAGTCTTTGTAAAAAAATTGATGCCGCTTAATCATGTGGAACATAAAATCATCTGGGACTGAGATCAGTGGTGCTTCTGGTGTATCTTCCAGCCTGAGGAATAGGCTGAAGTATGGCCTTCTCTTACTGTATCCTATGCTGGCATTGCCTCCTCCTGGGAGGAGATGGCACAAAATACTCCTTGAGCCTCTTTCAATCTCTAGAAAGGTTACACAAGCTTGTATTTTCCTTGTTGTTAGCCCCAGTGACTTTCTCCCCCCACCCCCACCTGATTTAACTACTTTTGTCTCTGGTTGGCGTAATTGCCAACTTAGATAAAGGTCCTAATTCATGTGAATGCAAGTGATCATCTTCTATTCACTGTGTATATATGTTCACATGGACTTATTCATAATGGGGTTTGAAATACTGTATTGTGGATAAGTTGGTGACACTATTTAACTTTGTGACCTTTCACCTCTTTCTGTGTCTTGAACTCTGATCTGTTTGATATAGTAAAAATAATTCTTGGTCAAATTAAAATGACTCAATTTTGTTTTCATCTGACTGGAGATTTCTGTTGGTTTTAGAGAACAAGATCAATCTAAGTCTCAGTACATAGATTAAACAGAAGTAGAAATGCTTAAAATACTAGTGTCTGGTCTTTCCAGCTACAGTTGGCTGTATGCTTTGACAAAGGATAATTTGATTGAAGTTCCATTAAAGAGAAATGGAATTTTGCCATCTCATTTTAGGAGTGACTTTCTGGAGACAAGATTGATGAGGAGGTAGGGTCATAATATACATTGCCTGTTACTTAGAACTTTGTCTCTCTATAGAAATATCTTAGTCTTGAGGTAGCTACTTAACTACGGGTATAGTCTAGCTACTAAAGTTAAACATGAGAAAACCTTTTCACAAACTACAGAGAAGTGCATGATGCATTTGAGATTATTGAATGCATGGTGCTTCTGACACAGCAAACATGACAGAAGCTGTCTCTGTGTATGTACAGTGCCCTTTACTATGAGAATGATGGTTGTGGAGCCTCTGTTAACTAACAAGCAAGCTGTAGTCATTATTCAAAACACAGTAAGTAATTTTTTTTTTTTTAACTTCATAGGTACTGGAGCTGATAATGACCTTTATATAAACCAGGCCATAGTATTTATTGAAGATGCAATACAGGTAACTGTAATTTGTTAGGTTTAGGCTTCCCATGCTCGCTATTTGTCATATATGGCATATTCTGATAATTTTCAAGTTTGAATGCGTTCGGGCAACCTCTATATAACATCATCTCAGTTTATGAAATGAAATTGAGAATTCCAGATTCCTGTGGTATACAAGGCTCAGTAACTTCTGCCTATGAGAAACATGTTTTCCTGCACAATGAAGTAGTGTCATCTGTTCAGGTTTGTCAGAAGAGGTGCTGATTTGTTGTTTTTGAGATGGTTTTTATGGGGTTTTTTGGTCGTTTACATTTTGGATTTTTGGCTGGGGGGTCGGGGTGTTGTTTGTTTTTGTTGATGGGTGTTTTGGGGGTTTGGTTTTCTGGTTTGTCTTTTTTGTTTTGTGGGGTTTTTTTTAAGTGACTGATCTTACTGCTCAGAGAAACTCTAAGCAAACCCTGTAATTTGCCTCTACATCTGACTATTTGCATAGCCCATATATTTCCACTGCTGGTAGAGTTTAAAGCTAGTTTTAAGCAGGCTGGAACTCTTTTGCTGAACTTAGTACCTTTGGAAGTCTTCATTCTCTCTTTGTCTCTCCTTTACTGGCTGTTACGGCATGTGCCTCGACCATGTTATCTTCCAATTATTGGTGAGAACGCTGGAGGATGGTCCTTGAGATCTCTTTGTGCATATGGCTAGCTTTTGGTTGGGACAGTTCTGGGGATGAGGTATATTTAAAATGTGTGCACCTTTCTGGAGGCAGGGTAGCAGCAACCAAGGAGCAGCTGCAGAGGAGGGGTTGAGCAGATTTCAGCAAAAGCAGGCCCGTTCTGAAGAATTGGGGGTACTACTTTAAACTTAAAGCATGTTTTTATTTAAAGACCTAGATTGAGTTCTCTTATATTTAGAATTAAATTGTTTGTATCTTACTGGTTTTGGAAAAGAAAGAAAATCCATGAATGGAATGAATGCTAGAAAGGTAAACTGAATCATTGGACTGGTTTTGATGAGATAGAGCAGGTACTGCATTAGTACAGATGCTGTTGTTGGTAATGATGATGATGCTTGCTTCAGGTGACAGCCACACAGTTTGATTGTCTCAGCATTTGTGTGGCCTTTACACTAGGAAAGCTTCCCTTAACATCTTTAACATTGCATGAGTGTAGGCTAAGGCTATGGTCATTGGTCAATAATTAATAACTTGTACAATAGTTATCATGAAGCTGGAATTGTCTCAAGACTTGAGCTGGTTAGAATTTAGTTTATTTTGGTAACCTGACCTTTGTATTTGAGAGGCTGAAGGTAATGTTGTAATTTTTATTTTTTTTTTTTGCTTTCTGCCTTCAGTATCGATCTATAAATCACCGAATGGACTCCAAATCCCTGTGGCTTTATCGATGGTACTACTCAAGAACTTGCCAGTGGTAAAAACTTGATATTCTTTTTGCTTAGGAGTTAGTCTTAAAAAAAAATAAATCCTCATCTTGTTTTATTAGGTAATTATGCTCTCATACTTTGTAAGACCTTATTTTAGGAAGCAAGTGTATTGAGCACATGTGAACATGTTAAGTGGAAAGCAACGGGATATACAGAAGCATGATCTCCTAGATGGCTCTCTGGAACAGCAATAGGACTGCTGCATGAGTTGACTGCTGGCATGATTTATAGCGGGCTGTGTTAAGAGTTTTATGAATGTCTGTTTCCAAACATTTAAATAGTATCAGCACACAATCTTGCCGCTAGTTTCAAAACAATGTTCCCCCAAGGTTACTTGGTGACCAGCAGTGATGTTATTTTAATGCAGGCAACAGCATCCTAATCAAATGCTGCCCTATGGCCTAACCTGTTATGTTAAATAATATAGTATAATGCTTGGTTTACTTTTAAGAAAATTGCTTTACTGTAAGCGTGTTATTCTTTTGACACATTTTGTGGGGCTTGTGTTTTGTTGTTGGTTGGTTTTGGTTTTTTTTTTTCCTTTAATTTCATCTCTCTCCAAACAGGATTTTGAGTTTAACCATTACTATAATCCTGGCTTTGGCTTTCTTTGAAAAGCCTTCTTCACTTACTATCACATCAGATGTACGATACCGCCTTCCTGCGTGGAATCCACCATGTGGCCTAACAGAAAGCATTGAGCTGCTTTGCTTTCTTGTGTTCATGGTTGATGTATCGGTGAAGGTGAGCATCATGTTCAGCTGGTATTGAATGAAACACAGCTGCCTTGGGAGGCTAAACTCCCTATTTGTGTGGAATAAGTGGAAAACCCGCTGGTAGGAATACAATGTTGATAGCTTAGATGCTTATATTGGGCTATAAAAATTGGGGTATATAATATTAAATGTATGCTACTTCACTTAAACAAAGCAAAATTAAAATAATAAAAACTGACCTTTGGATATCTGTTTCTGGAAAAATCTGGTCTTATGGTTATTAAATAAACATTCTTCTTGCATGCAAAGGATGCCTCACGCTTCTATTGACCTTTGTTTAGTTCTTAAACTTCTCTGATCAGTGTATTGTTATTCGGATTTCAGGGAGTTCTTTATGAGCACTGATGTAAAACTACAAATACCTGGACAACAGTTAGTGCTGACTTGTTTGGAGTATTGGAATTACTATTGCAGTAAGTTATTTGGCTGCTTTTTTTTTTTCTTCCCCAGAGTTACTTAATTGGATGGGAAGAATTTTGGAAAAATAAATGGCTGATGGCTTACATACTGACATTAATTGTTTCCCTTACTGATTGGATTGTATCATTGAGTTTTTTCTGCACAGAGGTAAGAACTACTTTTCTGCAGAAACGATTGGCAACTTAGTTGTGGAGAGTGGCAGAGAAGAAGAACCAGCAGAGGGATAGTCAGCAGGGCTGATATGATCTGTTGGAGAATTAAGATGGGAGGGTGAGGTAGCTAATTTTTCATTTTTGATAGCTGGATAATACACTGAAACACAGAAAATGCTTGATGTCATGTAGCTTCTCTGCTTTATATAGATGTGAGTTTATTAGTAAAATAAACTGTTATAGTCTGTTAACAGTTAAGGAGTATAGAGAAAAATGATTGTTTAGCACAAATTTTGTCATACAGTTGAAGAATTATGTTCTTAACTTCATCCAGCAGTGGTGTCTATATAGTGATATCTCTTATGTGATGATGCAATCTCCCAATTGGTTTTCTCAACCATGACCTAAATCTGCATGAAATTTGTTGTTGTTCACTTCTAATAGTCATTTAGAAAATACTAATGTAGTAAAAATGCTGGGAAGTGAACGAGGCAGAAATCTTTTATTTTATTTCTTGTGTAAGTTGTGTCAAAGCCATCTGTAGTTGGGGTTAGCTTGGATGCTATTGCTGCTGTTAGTACCTTGCTATTTCATGCTTCAGTGGTTGGAGTTGACCATTAGTCACTGCTGGCCAGAATGTGTTGTAGTGTCAAAAGATCATCTTAAAACACTGAAAGAGCATGCAACTTAAGGTTATAAGCAACTATTTTTAAGGACAATACATATGTCCTCACGCTCAAGCAGTATAACTTTTCAGTTGCATTATATTATCTAGGATAAAGGTTGTGCTTAGAACATGGTGAATGTTTGGGGGGAAATAAGCGATTGTCAAATCCTTAGGTATGATGGTGGGCAAGTAGTTTGGACAGGAGCCTTCTCTGCAAAGCAGTGGCAGACAGAACAGTTTTAACTGCTGGGATGTATGAACAAGGGAATAGTGAGGAAGTGATTTTTTTTTTTTCTTCTTTTCCTGTTATGTGTGACTCTAAGAAGACTTACTGTAAAATACAGAATGCTGACATAATAGCCAATAAGCCACAGAAATAAATTTAAGGCTCGCAAATGTCTTGCATGCAAGACTCAAAACAGGCTAATTGCTTTGGTGTATGTTAAGGAAAACAATGGCTGTTTAAATCTTGTCAGCGGCAGAAAATGCCGAGTAATTTGCAGGCACTTTATTTATAAAAATAAAGGCTGAAAATTGAAACAGACTTATTAAACATGTAACTGTGTTAGCTGCAAGTAGCTCACTGTTAGTTCCCCTCTTGAAATGGACCTTGGTAGAAAATATGAAAATGCCATATCTTGACCTGCTTGCTCTGTCTACCCAACAGTAAAGTTGGATTGCTTATAATTAGTGGCCTGATGAAGCTGTTGAAATGTCAATGTGCATCTTAAAGCAGCCTCTCATCCTTTTAAGGAAGTACCCATATGTATAAAATATTTTGTGACTACAGCAGTACAAGTTTAGCTTCTGAGCATGGCCTTTCTGTCTTACACAATTGACTTTGATACGTGTGTCAGTGTGTTTTGGCAAACATATTAAAAGTATTTGTGGAGCTAGTCTTTTGAGAACTTGGTATCTGATCCATTGGAGTTTTTTTTTCAGGATGTGAGAATAAGAAGAATTCTTCGTCCTTTCTTTCTCCTTCAGAACTCTTCTATGATGAAGAAAACATTAAAAAGTATCAACAGCACATTGCCTGAAATGGCAAGGTTGGTAATAGCACGGAACTTGCTTTCACTACCTGTGTGTGCTTACCATTAGTATTCTGAAGTCTTGACATTTGAGCAGCTTCCTTCTTGGTGGTCTAGCTAAGTAGTTGGTGGGATCAGGTAATAACACATGAAGTGTTGCATTAACTCTTTGGTTCTTCTAATTTGTAAAATTTCTTCAGAATAAATGTGTTGTGACTCTATGTGGCAGATAAGGTTTTTTTTTTTTATGCTAGTTGAGTGGGTTTTCTTAATCTGTGTGTTATGTACAGCCATGTTGTAAGGAAAGAACTGAGATACCATCTGGGCAAAGGTCTATGCAGTGTTTTTCCAAGGTAGCAGGCTCTCAGAGGTATGACTCAAAACACACGTACTTGTCTGTCAGTCATGAGTGCCACACAAGATACCTCTTTCTTCACATCTTCAGAGTGATTCAGGTTTTCCATTTCTAAATGGTTTTAGCATATATATGTTAAATTTTACTGTTGAACAAATTTTAGTGTTGAACTGGAAACACCACTGGTGAAATTGTAACCAGACAGCGTGATGGGTTTTTTAAAGAGATCTCTCCTTGTGACCAGCGTCATATATATGTATAACTTACAGAATTTACTGTCCTTGCCTATTCGTTCTTAACTGTCAAGTCCCAGGAAAAGAAAAGGTGTGTGTGAGCCAAAGTGTTGTGTTGTGATCAGAGATATAAACATGGTCCTAACAAGTGTTAAAATATCATTGACGTCACAACTAAGCTTGTGTTGAGGAGTACTGAATATGATTCTTGTTCTGAAATAAAATTTAGGAAATAATCTGTTAAATCTATCTAGCTTTTTCAAAGTAACCATATTTATTTTGTGTGGCATCCTTCTGCATTTTTAGCAAAGAATTCTCTTAAGATAAATTTGGTATTAATGCTTGTGATATGTTTTCTTTCCAACAGTGTTGTTTTACTACTAGCTGTTCATCTATCTCTCTTTACCATGTTTGCCATGCTGCTGTTTGCTCGAGCAAAGGTAAGAAATTGTATTTTTGCTTTGATAGATCCTGATTTGGTTTTGTTTTTTTTTCTTCACTCGCATAGCTATTGCGTGTCTAGTTTTATAATCAGACTGGTGAAACTCGTTTCCCTTGAAACGATCATGTTAACTTGTCTAACTAACCGGGATGAGTTTAAAGTCCATATAGAGAGGTTCAATTTGTGCATACTACCTGTGTATAGTGCCACTGTAATGTTTCTCTAAGTGTGCATTAGAAGACTCCTTCAGATTAGCATAAGAATCTCTTCATCCTTTAGTAAAATTTGTTTTCCCAGACTGCCATGCTGCTTAAGTGGTAACACTCCTTCGTACTCCACAATTGAAGTCTTTCACTCTTCCTGAAAGCTGTATGTGCAATTATTTTATTAGTCTGGCTCTATTGCTCGCGGTTAAGTTAGATGGTTCCATGTTAAAATGTGGTCAACATCTGTATTGTTTATGGTCTTGTATGTTACTGGCATTGATGCCATTATCACGGGTGAGAAATTGAAAGTCTTTTATACGAGACTTCTCTATACAATTCTCCAATTTGATCCTTTGAGTTACTTTCTCTGCTTTGTTGCAATCTTTTATGCTGTTCTGTGTCTAAACCTCTTAATATTGTAACTTTTTTCTTTACATTATCACTCATTTCTTTTCTCTTTTCCTTATCCAGCTTTTTGCTAAGTTTTGGTTCCTCTGTGTTTTCTCATTTTGTGACATGGTATCCCTGACTATGCTTTGGTGGATTTTTGCCTGTGTTTACCTGCATTACTTTGATGCTTTGGTTTCTGATATCTTTGTCTTTCCCCTGTGGTGTGTGAGGGTTTTTTTTGGTTTTTGGTTTTTTCTTTCACTCTCTACTTTCAAAAAGCAAATCTGAAATTTGGTGATTAAAATCACTTTAGTGTTCCAGTGCTCTTGATATGTTTCTTCTACGCTTCTTGTATCTTGATATATCATGCTCAGATTTAAACAAAAATATTTTGTAATTACTTAATGCCTTTCATAAACATGTTCCTATGAGCACAAAGAATTTTTTGAGTACATCTTCCAGTAATTTTAGTCTGAGATTTTCACCTTCATTCTTAACATGGCTTGCATTTGAGCATCTATCTAATCTTCCTTAGGATTGGTGAATTCCTGTGTTACAGAATGTCTGAAATTAAAAGCAGAGTTCTATTTCTACCTTGCCCAGTTGCATGCCAAATCTTTTGGTTTTTTGCTGTATGTCACATATGATTTCAGTTATGAGCTTTCCCAGTAGATGTGAATGTAACTTTTATACATGAACCAGTTGATTTTGTATACATCTAAGTGAAAATAATAAATTAGGGAGCAGTCTTTTTCCTTTTTGATTTGCTAGTGTAATACCGTACAATCTAATTTTATCTAATAAGGTGAAATACTGAAAGCACGTTCTAAAAATACTTTCAGTGACAAAATTAATTCCTCTAGATTTTTGCTTTGTGTTGCAAATGTCCTGTAGAGGCACTTTTCCAGACTTTGCAGCAGATTGAAGGGCTGTTTGTTCTGTGCCGCATGATTTGTCTTTGTATTTTCTTGCACTCTACATCATTTCAGCTGTCTGTACTTGAACTTGTGGGAAAAATATAAATGTGGATGATCCAAGATTGCTTTCCAGTGTGTTTCAGTGTGAAAACTGATAGCATCAAAGCATTAGCGGATCATCTGATGTTTCCACTGAGCTACAAAATAATTCTGATGACCTTAGTTGCTGAATATTTGCAAATATTTTTGGGGTGCTGTAGCACTAATATCTTTTATTTTTCTCCAATCCCTAAGATGCTTAAGCTTTAGGTGATGTTTAATTGATACTGCTCATAGCATTTTGAATCTTCATTCCTTTCAAAGCAGAACAGTTACATGCTTTCCATCTGCTCATCAGTTCCTGAAACACATACTAATTCTGTTTTTTTAATATATATATAAAATTCTGCTTTATATCTTGTGCTTTTATTTGTGTAAATATTTATTTTTCTCTATAATCAGATGAGGACTATCCCTGCCTATTCATACTCTAAGTACCTCTTCACGTACAGTATTGAGAAGAGACCTAAAGTTTGTCTGTGTTCTGTGTAGATCTTTCTGTAATTAAACACTCTGAGGGGATGACTGGAGAAAGGGGAAAACCTCTGTTCCGAGTAGGCATAGTAGCTTCTGGGCAAATAGCTTATTCGGAGGCTGTTAGATGTTTTATTTGGAAGTCAAAGGGGAAGCGAGACATGCATTTCACGCTCGGTAAATATACTAGTGGAGCTGTAGATGTTTTGAGTGGAGCTCACAGTCTACAGGGAAGGATTTCTTGTAACACAGTACTGAGGAGTACTGAGGAAGCTGTTTTGTTTCTCTTCTACAGTATAGATGAGATCTATTTTAACATCATTCTCAATTTGTATTACACTTTGGGACAAGTCCTGGAGTGTAGTCCTGGAGTATGCCATTCAGGGTGATAAGGTTTTCTATGATGAGGTACAGCATGCTGTGTTTGAAATAATAAAACAGATTCTGCTCAGCACTAATTTTTAATTCAGGTCGAGACTGATGATGATTTTATTATTTAAATACTGTTTAGTGAGTCCTTTCAGCCCAAGACACTACTATCTCTTCCAGGCTAAGAGGTAATGCTTTTTATATCATAGAATCATAGAATGATTAGAGTTGGAAGGGACTCCCAGAGGTCATCTAGTCCAACCCCCCTGCAAGAAGCAGGGACACCCCCAACTAGATCAGATTGCTCAGGGCCTCATCCAACCTGGCCTTGAACGTCTCCAGGGATGGGGCATCCACCACCTCTCTGGGCAACCTGTTCCAGTGCTCCACCACTCTTACAGTAAAGAACTTTTTTCTAATATCGATTGAGAATGGCTTCAGATTCCTATAATGTGTGTGACATTATTGTTCTTCCTGGGTCTAAGGTATTATCTAGATGTACCTTCTATATTGGGCCTCCTATGTCTGCCTTAGCTTGCTGTGCTTATATTTTTAATGGCAGTTACAAGTGAAGTGATCACACTGTATTCCTACACATTATCCTATACTTTTATGCTTGTTCTGTGCGTTGTTTTTTTTTTCACAGGATAAATTTGCGTAAGGAATACATTATTGACTGATTTTTTTAAATTCCCCCCTTCCTTAGTAAAACAGTTTTGGTGATTCTTCAGTGTTTCTCTAACAACAAACATCTCTTACTAGGATGGCCAACAGGATAAGGAGTGGGTGGGATATTTCCGGAATTTGCCAGATTCACTGACATCGCTGCTGGTCCTACTAACTACTGCAAATAATCCTGATGGTGAGCTATCTTTCAGAAATACCTCTTGTCTCTACTTTCAAAGAATTACAGAGTAAGATTACCTTCAGACTACTAAAACCATTTTTTCAGCTGACAGTCTTGAGTATAGCTAGAGGAAGGTTATGCAAAGGTTATTTTTTTTTTTAATGTCTTGGTGTAATTGTTCATGCAACTCTAAAGTGGAGGTATATGAGAGCTTTTACCAGTTTCTAAAAAATTGTAGAAGTTTCCAGTATTCATCTTGTGCACTACATTGCTATTTCCTTTTGTTAAATCTGAACAGTGATGATTCCCGCATATTCTAAGAACAGAGCATATTCCATCTTCTTCATACTCTTTACTGTATTAGGTAAGTTACCTCTCGTCTTAAGCAGTTTAAATGCATTTTAACTTTGACACTTGTTCATACCAGTGTTACGGTTGAAGTAACAGGGCTCTTTTAAGAGGATTCCAATGCACAAAGACAAGTCCACATCAAAGCAGCAACTATATTATAACTTTTATTGTTTTAAGCCTTGCTAAGCTGTTGTCTGGCGTATAGCAGTGCTAAGAGAAAGCCTTACTAAGCCATGTTCAAGCATATAGCGATTGTAAGAGAGAGCCCTTGCTAGGCTGTTTTAAGGAATATAATAGGTGTTAAGAGAGTCTTACCAACCCTGGGATCTTCACGACACTGCCAAGCATCAGGATAAAGGTCCACCAGGATAAAGGTCCACGTCAGAGCAGTGAAGGGTGGCAGACACAGTGTCTTCAGGGCATCTCCTGCACCTTCAAGGTATGCTTGATATGTGACCCCCTCACTGCCGAGGCAGCCTCCTTCTATCCTGCATCAGGCCCAAGCTTGGGTTGCTGCTCGCGGGGCCATCACACACAGCGAGCCTTGCTGGACTTGTGAGCCTGATTGGCTAACAACATGTGACTTGCCATCCTGGTTGACTAGCAATGGCTCTCCGATACACTATCACAATGTTATGGTTTCCCCCACACACGAGGGTTTAGTTCTCATGGGAATGTTGTGCTTTCCTTCTCACGTGAAGGTCAGTTCTCACGGGAGCAGTTTTGAAGTTCTTTCTCCCTGGTCACCTAGCCAAGGTAATCTGGCTAGTGCTTTTCCATCACGTCCCGCTCAGACCATCTCTACTATCCCTTGCACAACCAGCTACAGGATGATTTATTTTTCTGAGAAAGCTTAATCAAATTTCTCCTTTTATGCTGCTTCTGATTACTGTGTAATGCCTTGTAAGATAACTTTCACGGGACGTACTTAATGGTTTGTGGATTTTTTTTTGTAAATTATCACAAGGGAATGGATATGCCACAGTATATTCAAACATTAAAAACAAACAGAAGACAACAAATCCTCTTTAAATTTTGCATCAGATTTATCATATACATTGAAATTTATTTGGGAAACTGATTTGTATTTCAATAATTCTTACTGTCTCCAATAGGCAACTTGTTTCTGATGAACTTGCTTACAGCAATAATATACAACCAGTTTCGAGGATACCTTTTGGTGAGTAAAGCCTTCCTAATATGTGTTCTATAACCTTAGAACTGTGAAGCCCTGGGTATTATTTATTTCAGCTGTGTATTAAAGCCTTATGCCCACTGTAATTGTAAATGCACTTTCAAGATAATTAAAGTTTTTTTGATGGTAGATGCTTTCCTCTTATATGTTGTTGTAGCTTAATGCCCTTCCATGACAGTTACCTGCTTGTGTACTTCTATATATACTGTGGATCTGCAGCTTTGACTATTACAGAAATAAACATCAAGCTATTATAAAACTGAACAAGGACAAGTGAATAACTTAAGCTTGGTCTCTGTGAAGAAAATCTGCTGTACTATTTAGCTGTCACTGCAAATCCTAGCACTTAGTTTCTCTGACCAGCACAGTATGAGAAGCCTTTGATAGAAAAGAATAGTTGACTAAAGCATCTCCATGTTTGGAATTTTTAGCATCGTGGGTGTGTGCAGTGTTAGAATGATTAGTTTGCCACCTATTAAAAGGTGGACTTACTCTTGTGATTGACTTGTACCAGAACCATTTGCCAGAAGGTATAGTAGTTATTGGTAGTATCTATTCTCACATAAAAGGAACCTGTGCTTATTTTTCATGTAATGCCAGTCATCTGTGTAGTATTTCAATGTGCTTCTGGAACATGCCCGGTTTCTCCGTTTTGTGGAACGTGAATCTGTTGTGCAGTGTAATGATCTCTTTTGACCTGTGTATCACAGAATGTTAGGAGTTGGGAGGGACCTCAAAAGATCATCTAGTCCAACCCCTATGCTGGAGCAGTGTCTATATCAGACAAGTAATAGCTGTCAGAGTAAGAGTACTTCTGCCTGTTGTCAGAGGAGGGTGTAATCTCTGGTGACAAGCTGGTCACTAGAAGTTTATTTTTCTCCTTTATTTACAAGTAGTGCAGTGTGCTTTGTTACATCCTGTGCACCAGTTGTTTAGTCTGCAACTGGGGGTGTCATCTGGAATCCTTTAGCAGGAAATAGTCGAAGTTCTTGTGTTTGCTATATGAGATTTCCTCCCAGGCTGTTCAAGCGAACATTATAGTGAGCTGGGGTGAGTGTTCTAGAGTGTGGATACAATGTAAGTCAAATGAAAGATCATCTCCGTTAATTACAATGAAATGTACTTAATCCAAAAGGTTAAACTTGGCATTTTCATGCTGTTACTCCAAAAATAAATAACTGTCTGTACAGGTGGTAGAAGGAAGGGGCTACGTGGGTGTAGATGGAGATCTCTAAAACTGGGTTTATCTCCAGCAGTTAATACAGAACATCCAAAGTTCAACACAGTTACTTAGAGGTTAACATACATAGTAGATTAGTGGAAATAACACAGTGCTGGACTAAATATTAATGGTTATTACACTAGCACACAACTGAATCTTTGGTCATCAGTCAGAGTAGGAGCTTGCTTCTCAGAGATGGCTGAGTCTTGATCTTGCTGAGGTTCTATCTTCAAACTGTTTGAGTTTTAACTTCCATGGTGAAACTTTTTCTCTTGAGTCTAGTTTAGTTCTTCAACAGTTTCACTTCCACCTGTGTGTTTTACTTTACTCTTCCATATTTGATAGAAGTTCACAGCTCAATAGGAACACTTTTGGTAAAGCTGAGCCAGGGTAGTGCTATGTCAGACTGGAGTCAGACAGCTAAACCCCTGGGCTGTACGCTAAGCTTTTTTCCCTTAGTGCCAGGATGGTGATGGCATCTGTAGCTTGGAATGAGCAGTGACTCCTGATAGCATCTATTTCAACTGGTCTTTTCTCATGCCTATAGTTTCCTTCAAGCTTAGCAGCAGGGGAAGCTTGGTGACTTTGGGTGTGATTTCCCCCTTTATTAGATGTAGTCTTATAGTTTCTTCATTACTTACTTCCCCCTTTACTTATACAGAGTCTTGTAGTTCCTTCCCCCTACTTACACGGTCTTTACAGTTCATTCAGTTCTTTAGAGGAGTGGAGTTGAGGGCTTAAGGGGAAAAGTGAAATAGTAGCTGGTCTAGTAGAGCTCCAGAGAGAAGATTAAGTTTGTTGGATAGTAAGCTTTAGGCAACACTGTACAGAAGTAATGCCCCTCTGACCCTCTTGTGGGAGGGAGATGTTTGAAACTAATATATGCAAAGAGGAATTTTTGTAATAACTTTCCGACTGCTCTTGTTTCTTCCCTTCTTTCTCAATTTTCCTCTTTCCCCTGTGAGAGCATGCCATAATCTGGCTCCAGTGAAGTAGCTGAGCTTGAAAGTGATTACTGCACCAAAAAAGAAAAAAAAAAAAAAACAACCCCAAAGACCCCCAAAACAAAACATGAAAAATTGTGGTTCAGGCTTTCTTATCTTTGGCAAGAAGCAGGAGTGGGACAAAATGTCTGAATCTTCTCTTTGCACAGTATGAGTTTCTGTGAAAACTTGAGCTTTGCTGTTGCCTTTGTCTCTGGAACAGACATATGCCTATGCAATCCAGAATTAAAAATAGACTGTGACCTGATGTTTACTTGAACTCCAGAGGCTTGTTTGCTTGCTTTCTTCCTTCTTGTACACAGAGTTCTTAAAGGGAGTGAGACATAGGGAAGCACCCCAGATCTGTAGTTACAGATCAGACTAGGAGATGTCCCAAAGGATCAGTATTTTAGCAGACCAAGGACATAATACTGCATGAGGAATACTGATCATGGTAGCTCTGATCTTCCCTGGGTCTTTCTGGTAGGAATGGGCTTCACTGATTTTTAGCCTATGACTCTTTGTGGTATTCTTCTTAAATTGTGGAGTTTCTGGTTGAGCCCAGTATCCGGACAGCTAGCTCTAGTAGCTAGTGATAGGGACTTTGGCAGTGGGAGGAAAAACCCAACAGTATCTCACCTTCCTGAAAAAATTACTTTAGTTGAAGAAATTATTTTAGCCTTTTCAGAGGCTTGCAGTAGGTTCTGTATAAGGGGTGGTTAAATAATTTACAGGTCTTACTTGTGTCATCTAGTTGGCTTTCCTTTAAACAAGTGTAAGTAACTTGTCTATTCTGTGGTGTCTTTACTGTCCAGAAATCGGTTCAGTCCTCCCTCTTCAGGAGGCGACTGGGAATCCGGGCTGCATTTGAAGTGCTTTCTTCTCTGAGAGAGGCTCCTGCTAATGCACAGCAGTAAGTGAGGAATGTAGATTATCTAGCAGAAAAGATCAGCCTTTTGTTCATATTGTTTTGTTTAGTATATTTACTGTAGATACCTTCTTCACAATGACAGTAGTTTATGTCTTATTTTCTTTTTTCTTAACTGCCATGTTCCTAACACACTGGGCCTCTTATGGAGTCTATGATTTTATCCACTACTTTGAAAGAGGCGGGCATATATTTGGAACAGCTATTTTGGCCATCGGAATAGTAGAGACAATAGACAGAGTAGAGTAGTAGAGTAATAGACAGCTGTTTCAGGGCCCATCCTATTTTATTTATTTATTTGTTTTAAATAGGTCATATGTCAGCACTGAGGCGTTACTGCGAGTGCTGCAGAAAGTCGAAATGGATTCTCGCTGCAAGCAAGCCATCATGAGAGTAAGAACTGGATTTGATTAGCCTTTATGTTGGTGACTGTCAAACCCTAATGGGATACCTGTGGAAATGGAAATTTCCTTAGTCACACCATTGATCTAAGAGTAATAGCTTTCAGGACAGCTTAGTTTATGCTGCTTTCTTTAGTGTGAACTTAGGCCCAGCTTAGTGTCTGTTTTAATGTTTCAGTCTTCAGAACAAAAGCAGTCTCTAGGCAATGGTTTCACCTCAATATTGCTACTTCTTTGGTGTGATAAGGGATTCAATCACCTGTAGAGAGGTGTAGAGTAAGGAAAACTGTTTTACATGGATAATTTTTTCATTTGGTTTACTTTCTCTTTGTAATGTATTTCTCACTGTGGTTTAGACCTGCTGTCTTGAGCAGCTTCCCTCTATCATTTCAAAATGCCATTTTACATTGGATTTTAGCTGTGCTGCTCCCACTAGGTATTAATACTTACTTCTGGCTATAGGGAAGGTTGTTTGGCTTAACTAAAATCTTGATTCATGTTGCAGCTCATGCCATAATTTTCAGAGATATGAAAAATTATTTAATAGGAGATGTGGAAATTATTGGTGTGGTTTTACCAAAAAAAAAATCTAGAAGTTATGTTGATTTTTGAGAATTGCAGCAAGATTTGCAAGTCCATGTAAGATCTTACACCAAAAGGAAGTGACAGTTCAGAGCTGTTTTTTATAGCATCAGCAGTTGGCCTACTCTAATCTGTAGGTTGGAAGTGGAATGAGGGGTATATGTGTATTGCTCCCAGTTGTTATCTGGGATGTGAAAGCAGAGTTGCCTTAAAATGAACACCCAGCTCTGTAATTGTGTTGAGCTGTCCATTGGGTTTTCAGTTAAGTTTGCAAATCCAAGTTTTAGTTGTATCATTTTGTTGCTGTGTGTGCTACAGTTGCAGTTAGTGTTTTGCATGCTATGGAAGTGTGTCCACGTTTACAATTTGTGAAATAATTCCATCCTTTTAGGTTGTAACTTCTACAGAACAGTAATAACTGATGTGCTTTTATCCAAGAAATGAAGATATCAATGGCAATACGAGATAAGATTTAAAAATTCAAGTGTGTCACAAGAGCATGCTCTTTCTTAGGCAGCATGTGATCCCAGTAGACAAATCCCACAGTCATATGGCAGCCTTGTGTTAAAGCAAAGCGATACTGAAGCTTACTCTAATACCTTGGTGTAGGTTGTATTGGATCTCTATTTCTAGACTTTTAATATTGAGGGTGTTGACACTCTTTGAAGATGCATATATCGCAGACTTTGATCTGAATGTCTTTTTTTTCATGTGAAGTCACTTAAAATGTGCTCCTGTGACCAGCTGTCAGCTGCCCAGTTTCAGAAGCTCTTTGAAGAATTAGACAAAGATGCCATTAAGCAAGTATGTATCTGACAGTCATCTATAAAGTGTAATAAGCTGAATATTCTTGCATTAAAAAGTGATAGTATTCTACAATAAAGTGTATTAAATAAACTTCACAACTTGTTGAACACAACGTGATTAAGTGTCATTGATTTCTAAGTGTTCGTGCTCTTATAGTCAAGGGGTCTGTGTGTGTGTTTAGCTTAATAGGAAGATTTGTTACAGAGAAATGAGGGATAGGGGTTGGAGAAAGGTTGGACTATCTCCTTTCTTTGTCATTACCTCGTATCATTCAATAATTGTCAACCCATTTGATAATCAGAAATGACCTCTTGGTGCTAATAGCCAGAACATGAAAGTATCTTTAACCAAGATGTCAAAATTAGCACGTGCGCTTGAAAAGTTTGATTGTTTTTTCATTTATTTTTTTTTTAAAGGTCTGTTGCATAAATCTGAGGCTGCGTGGTTTTAACTTATGAGTATGTTTTATGTCTCAGCAAATCTTTTTTGTTCTTTTCAGCATCCTCCCAGTCCGGAGTACCAATCCCATTTTATGCAGAAAATGCAATTTGTCTTTGGCCATCCTTACTTTGGTTACTTAGGGAATGTTGTAGCACTTGCAAACATTGTCTCTGTCTGCGTAAGTAAACAGATTTTTTTAAATTTTGGGTTGGTTCCCTCTTCTCCCTGCTACAAACTTCAGTCCTGGTTTTGTTTGTTAGTTTCCGTGATAACAACTTTTTGCAGCAGATGTTTGTTTTTGGCAAGCTTCAGAGATACAAAGTCTTAGAGAATGCCTGCAGATAAAAATTATGTTCTGAGAATGCTTGAAAAGGTCTATGTAAAGCATAAAAGACAGTTTTGTGCTTGTGTTTAAAAATCTGTTTTGTTCAGCAGTAAAGCAGCGGATTCATAAAATATTTCCTGTTTAAGGTGGTTTTGGTGCTGGATGCAGATAAGCAGCCTTCTGAAAGAGATGATTTCTTTCTGAGGGTAAGATGCAATAGTATTCCTACAGTTATTGTTGTAACTGGAAATGTTAATAATTCTAATTATTATTATTTTTGGGGATGAAGGCTATCAACTGCTTCTTCATTCTATACTATCTACTGGAAATGTTGCTGAAAATCTTAGCAATGGGCTTGAAAAGATACTTGTCATACCCAAGCAACAGATTTGATGGACTTCTGACTGTAATTTTGCTGGTAAGCTTTTTGTTAATGTCTGTATTTCTGGATTTGTTGACTAAGATGATTAGGAACAATAGCTAGTGGACTTGCTTTTTATTCAACACTAATATGCCAAGTTAAACAGGATGAGCCAGTTGTGGTTTTCAGTTGTTTTAATGTTTTGGTGGACCATGGTACTTGTTAGTGTTTACTTTCTGGAGATAGACTTTTTTTCAAAATTGATGGAAAAGGTGAGCTTTCTTATAAGGAGCATTGGTAGTGGTGTTTGGAAACATTCAGCTCTTGGAGTCTGTTAAGAAAGTCTGTTACACAGCTAAAGTTATGTTAACATAGCTTTGCTTATTGAATAAACAGTGTTGGAAGATAATTTATTATTATTTGACAAAAGACGGAAACACATATGGCAAATAAAGCCCAATTCATGGTTAATGTGATTTTGTTGTATATCCTTCTATATATCGCCACTGGATTATGTGTGTACACTGGATAAATTTGGGACATAACATAGTCAAACATGACAATTTCAGAGCTTTAAAGACAGTCAAATTAGAAGCCTGAAGTGCTTAAAAATGTTTCTGTTAAGAATTTTGTTGTTCTGAATTACAAAGTAAGATTTTTAAGTTTTTGACCTCTTATTGTTTCATTTGGTTCCTCACCCCCCTACCTTCTTCCCTAACTAAAGGTTTTGGAGATAGCAACTTTTGCTGTGTATGGATTTCCTCATCCTGGTTGGTATGTAATTTCTGTGAACTGTTGCACTTTGCACAGTGTCTGGAGTGGCTCAGAGAAATAGAGACATGTCTGTACACACTAATGTTATTAAATTATTATTTAAATTACAAAACCTACTAGAATTTCTTACCCTTGCAGTCACTAGAGGCTGTGCAATAAGTGAAATAAAATTGCATGTTCCTAAATAGCTGGCAAAGCCCTGTCAACCCTGCATGTCAATTTCAGCCTGAGTCTTATGCTGTAGAATTTAGTAGAAAAATTCTCACAGACTATTTATCTATACTGGAATATAGAGCAGATGTATTTGACTTTCTTAATTTCAAAAAATACTTAGATAACACTCTTGATAATTTTTCATTATCAAAAGCATAAAAACCATTGGTTTGTCTCTTAAAATTTGAAAACAGTGCAACAAAAGAGGAAAGCAAAGGACTTCCAGAAGACGTCCTGAATCTTAACTTTCAGGGAAGATCTATAACACATTATAATACTTTTGTTCTTTACACTACCTTATTCTTAAGGCATTTGGTTTCTCTAATTTTTCAGGATATTTGTTGTGTTACAATCAAGAAGTTACCTTAATTTACACCAGTGTCTGTAAAAAGACCTGATAGATGTTATAGCTAGCAATGGGTTTATTTTTTAACACTTCTTGCACTACTATCGCTCAACAGGGATGGTCACCATAAGGATATTAATTGCTAACAATCCAACTAGTGATCTGTCCTATAGTTTGGTTATATTTGGGTTTAATTTGTCATTTGATTCTTGAATGTAGGTGATGAATGTCAATGGTTGTTTGCACTAAGATAGTATCTTGAAGCACCAGTTAGATGTTTATTGTGTCAGTCATAGCAAGCAGATTATAACTGCAATGAACAGCTCTGAGTACTGATGCTGCTTGTGGTGTATGCTGTTGGTAAATCCTTGGTCTGTAGATGTAACATCTTCAGGATAGGACTAAGATGTGACTGTTGTTCTAGAATGTGTGTTCTATGCAGCATTGTTTAAAATAATTTGTTTTATTACTACAGTTGACCATATTGGTGATGCTGTTAGAAGGCTGTATGAGAGCCTCCTGAAGCAGAGCTCCCCAGCAAACCCAATTCTGCAGCTTCTGTTTGTAGGGCAGGTGCATCAGCCCTGGACCCTCTTGTTGTCCCTTTGCTGATCTTGCTGCAGTTTGTCCCTTTCTTCTGTTGTGGCTTGCAAAACTGGATGCAGTGTTCTAGTCAGTCACAGGTTATAAAGAGCAGTTACATGAAGAAGTAAAAAGTACTTCCTTCCCCACTTCAGTTTTTTAATATGCCATGGATGTTAACTAGAAGTTACGGGGGATTTACAGTTACCTGCAGCGTAGTAGATTTAACTGTGTCATTCTGCCTGAGTTATTTCTCTGATTTGCTTTGTTTCATGTTTTCTAGGAGACCTGAGTTCATGGGCTTGTTATCCCTGTGGGATATGGTGCGATTAGTGAACATGTTGATAGTGTTCAGGTTCCTGCGGATTATTCCTAATATGAAGGTGTTTGTTTACCCCTCCGCGCTTTTAAACTCTCCGGTCAAATTATAGATTTTGTTAAAGCCTTTTAGAATAACATGTAGTAGACTGCAATTCTTTTGCTATCGAGCGGATTATAACTCAGCTCTGATTGTGCAGACTGTTGCATGGCACCTCACAAACTCAAGTCTCTTTCGCTGGCTTCCTCTGTTGAGGTGGTCAGGAGGTTCTGTTGATGTCACTGCAATTGATACTGGTATTATAAAGTGGGCAAATGGTTCCAGAATATTTGCATAACTGTTTAGTGCTCTATCTTAACTAGATGTGGTATCTCTGAAGAACTTTGTCCTCAGGAGGTGACAGACTTTTGCTAGGTACTGCCAGGTGTTTCGGTCATGCAAAAGGTTATTTGGGATGAATCCTTCTTTCCACCTTCCCAGTATGAGTATTTCTACCAGAATGCCTGAACTTGAATCTAAAATCACTTTGAGTTTATTATAATCCTGCATTAGACTTGCTTGAAAGCTAAGCCCGAATTAATCTCTTGTATCTTTGTTCAATAACCATAAATATCTGCATGATGTAATCGGAGGTCATAATGTCAGTGGAAAGTGAAAACTAGAAATTATGTGAACCAAAATATGAAGCAGTCACTCTAGGGAAATTGTGTTTATTTTTTCTCCCTGCTCTAGTCTTACTAGGCATATAGCCCTTTAAGTTGTGGTGCCTCTGCATATTTAAAACAGCATATTATCTGTGTATGAAAAGGACTACAGCATTGTTCGTTCATTTCATGTGCCTCATTCATATATCAGTATGGAAAGGGTGACCTGCATTTTTATATATATATATCACAGTCCTGGTTGTTGTTTCTTTGTCCTTTTAGTAAAAAATAATTTGATATGGATTGGAAGTGTGATCAAAGTAATGCTTATAAATTTCTGCTTTGTTCTAGTTCATGGCTTTGGTTGTTACTACATTGCTGGATCTGGTAAAAAATTTGAGAGCCTTTGCAGGAATCCTTGTGGTAAGTCATGATGCAAGATTGCAATTTCCTTTATGGTAGTTAGTAGTATAACAAGGGTATGTCTTCAAAAAAGCAAACACGTAACATTCACCTTCGTCAGCCAGTTTTTCTCCAGGGCATGTCTTGCAAAGCTGGAACAAACTGTTGTTTTGTTATGGGCTGTGCCTAGTGACAGTGCCTCATTTATCAGTTTGTTTAAGAATGCCTTTAAAAGATTGTTTGAAACTTCCATAAAGTGCTTGCCTCAGGCTGGATAGATGATCCTGCTCGGGCAGGGGGATTGGACTGAGTGATCCTTCGAGGTCTCTTCCAGCTCCTAATATTCTGTGATTCTGTGGAGTTAATCTAATGCTAAAAGTAGCCTAGATTTTATTACCCAGCTTTTCTTATATTAAACTAAACAGCAAAATGATTTCCAGATTGGTTTTGGTTGAGAAGGTCTTGAGATGGCAGAGGCTTTGAAGAATCATGTCCAAACATGCTATCCTGGTTTGTGTGTGTGCAGAGCTTGTACTCTGTAAACATGTGATTAAGGGATGGATCACAGTGTGTGATCTATCACATAAATCCTCCTTTTCCCAGCTCTCAAGTTTCTGGCTTTGGAATGATGTCTTCCTGGTAGAGTGGAGAATTTTCTGGGTAGTTGCTATTGTTTTGTGGAGTTCTTTGATACCTTATTTTGAGGTAATGGTTAGAGACCAAGGATTTGCTGTGTACTTGGTATTGTCTAAAAAGTTCTTCTAGTCAATATACTTAGAACGCGATTTACCCAGACTATTTCTTTTTACCATTGGGAATCTCTGCTTTTGTCTGTATGGGGGAGGCCTTAAGTTGTAGTCTGGAAAGGTTTATGTTGTAGTTTGAAATCAAGGTAATGGTTTTGGCAAAGCTTAGTTGGTAACAACTTTGTGCTGTGCAAGTGACTTGAAACTGAGAAATACAGTGGGAGTGCACTTTGGGAAAGCTGGCTTTTGCAGGTGAAAGTACGTTTTAAGAGCCTAAATGCCCTTCTTGGGTATGCTAGGAACAGATTTAAGAATTAGTTCCTCAATATAATAAGCTGTCTAAAGGCTGACTGCAGTTTTACTCCTTTTCCAGTTCTTAGTTCAGTCTGTATGTCACGCAAAACAAGCACGTATTTGCTTGTGCCCCTGCAGAGGCTGGTTAGGGTTGAGTGGGGGGTGGGCAGAGATTAACGCTGACTGAGCCAAAGGAGTGAGCAATTATGGGGTGAGCTGGTTTGTGCCTCGCACAAGGAGTCCTAAGCTGTGTTGCTGCTGGCATGGCAGTACCTGGGCTGTAGCATTCTGCTGGAAGGGCCTCTCATTTCTGAGAGACATAGCCATGATGTCAGGAGCCTGTAGTAATATGCCTGGTTTGATTTTTAGGGATTAGGTGTTAGTACTTCAGCATCGTGGCCCTACCACTATATGTAAAATGTAACACTCATGAAGCGTTTTAAGTGTCTGCTGCTTATTGTCCTTAATGCCAGGAGTGTGAATTGTAGATGTTGCACCAGTTGTGAGGCAATTCTGTGGTAGTGTTTGCTGCTTCCATTAATTCGGTTTTGCTTGAGGCTATGTAGAAGCTGTCACTGAGCCTCTATGTGACTCCATTAGCAGCTGATGCAAAGTATCTTTCCTAATGTTAACCTGGAACACACGCTGCTAATGTAGTTGATTAGCTAATTTCTTAGGCAGCGCATGCTTTGGGTAGACAGACACCCCATCTTCTGGCAGACTCTGGAATGTCAGCCTCAGCTTAATCCAGTGGTCAAAAGAGTCTCATGGGTTCGGGTAGTCTCTCTTCTCCCAGGCTTCCTTTATAGCAAAATGCAGAAATATTACTTTTTCATTTGAAGATGCTGCTTATTTCAAGTTAGCCTAGGATAAATGGCTCTTAACTTACAACTTTGCTTTTCTGAGTAATTTCTAGAATAATCTTTTTTGAGGTTAAAATTTGCAAAATCATCCATGTAATTGCTGAAGACTGTGAAAAATATCTCGTTTTAAAGAGATTTGCATTTCTAACATGTAATAGACAGAAGTTCTAAAATCATTTGTGTTATAGAAACCTGTATTTTTAGATTAATGTATTGTTTTTAAAGGAGTTAGTGATATAATGTAAAATACTGATGTAGTCTTGTCCTTCAGTTAAATTTAGTAAAAGCTCTTTTTTACTGAATCTAAGAGAAAGCTCTCCAGATATTTAGATTATTCCTTGTAAACACAGGTACTGAGTTTTGTTTTCTAAACCCCTATTCTGCAGTCTTAATATGAATAAATATGAATATTCTGAGACACAGAAAAATAAAATAGTTTGTAAAGTAAAATGATTTAATGCATTTTAACAGCTAAAATTTTTTTAAACTGCTCTTAATTTTTTAATATTATATTTAAGTAATACAGACATTGGGAAGTATTATCACTTTAAGAGCTTCAGCCATTGTTCTTGACCAATTCCTTTGACTGTAGTACCATGAGTTCCATGCTAACTGCAATTTTTTTTTTCTTATTTAGTGACAGAAATATTCAAAACTAGCACTTGTTTATATTCCTTTCAGGTGGTTTTCTATGCATTTGCTATAGCTGGCATAATGCTATTTAAAGGTGCTGTTGTTCCCTTGGGAAATACCAGGTAACATTCTAAACATCGCTACTTGGATAGAATTCATTTTTCAAAAGTATCTGCAGCTTGATGCCTCTGAGTTGATTATGGGTAGCTTTTTTTTTTTTTCCCCTGCTTATTCATGGAGCCACCTTTCTTTTAATGCTAAATCACACAGATTTTTTTTAACCTGTTATTCCTGTTTGCTCTTGCTGTTTTGAAATACTGGGAATGCTTATCTCTAGCTTGAAGTCTTACCCTGCTATAGCTTCAATATTTTTGTAACTATTGCCATTGGTTTTTTTACTCATATGAGATAATTTCTAGAAGGCAGTTGCGGTTTAAAGGTGTAACACATATAAAGCTCTGCTCATGTCAGCCTGTGATTCTCTCATAGTGCTGTGAATACAACGTACAGTAATGGCACTCTGCAGTGTGGAACCTATGAACAGCTGGAATATTGGCCAAACAACTTTGATGACTTTGCTGTGAGTCTGATCAGTGATGGAATCTGTCCCTCTTTCCCTCTCTGCTTGTCTCTTCCCCTCATTTTCTGAGGTGTGTGTGATTATAGCTGCTCAACTTGTGTTTTACCCATGTTGTTTAGGCAGCAGTGGTGACCCTCTGGGATGTGATGGTGGTGAACAACTGGCAAGTCTTTTTGGAAGCATTTTCAAGATATTCAAGTCCGTAAGTAGCAATAATAATCCTGAAAAAAAACATATAAGCTATAAAGTAGCTGGACAAGAACTGTACACGTAGCACAGTTCCTACCACTTTCTAAGAGAGACTGCCAGTTCAGGTGTATGGAAAATAAAGAACAGCCAGGAAGTATTAAGTTTAACTTCTGTAATTTGATGGTTGGTCTGGCACTTGGTGGATGTCATGAATCCCTTGTCACATCTAGAAGGGATTGGAAACTGTCTTTGTGGTCATCTTGTCAAAAAAAATGTGATTTAAGTGGATTGTGAACAAGCTTGCAACATGTGTTTGGTAGGTGCCTCTTGCTGTATATATAGTCAGTCCCTCTAAAGTGAGATATTAGTGAATCACTGTAATTAATTTTGGTCATCTTCTGCATTTTTCCCTGTGGGCAAGCATTTTTTTGTTTTCGTAGACTTAAAACCTTGGATGTATCTTTCAATTGTATTTAATCACTTTATTGAAATGTTTGAATGAAGCAGCTATCCTCTAAGCTGAGCTGTTCTGGGGATACTTGCCTCCTTGGCCTGCTACTAGCATGTAGTTAAGTTGTAGAATGCTCCTCTTTAGTGTGTGATAAATTTTTTCATGTGGTCTGGTGAAAACTGGACAAGTCATGAAAGAGAAATTCGTTGGGATCTGCAGTGAATGGAAGCTACCTCTAGCTAAAGAAATCTTTGAACTGGATAGAGACTGGGAGAGCACTTAGGGGGTTCATAGGTACTTTGACATGGTTTTGCACTCTTTCCTGTACTTCTGCTTTTGATCACTCTTGGAGGATTCTAGCCTAGATGGATCTTTTTCTTTGACATGGTACAACTTCTGTTCTCTCCCTTCGGAGTTGAATTAGGTATGTTAAGTGGGGGCGAGTGAGTCTGTCTGGGGAACTTGTAAAAAGTCTTTGCCTTTTTTTTTTTTCCTTTTTTTGGTCCAGATCTCCTTTGACATTAAGAAAGTAGTGGCACTATATTTCAAGGAAAAGTGTGATTTCATGGCTTCATTTGGACACTATCAGGCTGAGGTTATTTACAGTCTACTTTGCTTATCATCTGTTAATCTCATCTGCAGGTGGGCAAAGATCTACTTTGTAGCCTGGTGGTTGATATCATCTGTCATCTGGGTTAATCTCTTTGTGGCTTTACTTCTAGAGGTAAGGGAGTGTGTTTATCTGATATTAGATCCAGAATGCAGGTTCTAATTGGTGTGGGAAGTGAAAAGAACCCAGACAACTTTTCCAAGAAAGTGTGTTGGTTCTGTGTATGTGCTTACTTAATCTTTCTCCTTACCACTCTTCCCTCAGTATGTTCAGGAAGTGTTGTCTTTCTCCTAGACAGTTGTATATTTTACTTGCAACTTTCTCACAAATCTGGTTGCATTTAATTGGGTGTGTACCAATTCATGCTAATGTATAATTTGCTCAGTCTCTATAAAAATGAAAATATGTTAAGTATTACAAAATTGGTTGTCTCTTGTACATTAGCATTTAATTTAAATATTAGTCATTCAAGTTGTGGGTTTTCTGTTTTGATTTATCAGCAAATGAAGGTAGTACTTTCAAATTTATGGTTTTATTTTTTTGTTCTTTTTCTTCCTATCCTAATTTGAATTATTACCTGCATTCAGTTCCACTCTAGAAAAGTTGAACTGATTATGTATTTTGAAGAGATCCTTTTCTATATAGAGTCTTTTTTTTTTAAAGAAGCTGTGAAAAAGTAGGTACCTAAGCAATGCCATGAAGAAAGTGTAGTTCCTTTGATTTCTTCTGTGTGCATATATCTCTGAAAATCCAAATACCTTTTAAATTTTTAATGGTGAAGGGAAAATTAAATATAGCCACCTACTTAAGGTTAATCATAATAGGCTTCTCTTATAAGTAATGGAAGAAATTGAGTACCTGTAGAGGGCACTTCACCCCATCTCAAAACCTAGGAGAATATAATTTGGAGATGCTGCTGTTGCTGACTGCATTGGGACTAAAATTTACTACTGTGGGCAGAATGATGAAGTTTTAGAGCAAAATTTGGAGATGAGTCTCATTCTCAGTCTCAATCTTTCCCATGAGCATTTTGAAATAGGCTTTCTCTTCTAGCTGGAAGCTAATCCTGTGAAGTTTTCTACCTGCTTACTTTCGCAAGACTGTAACCTAAGTTTGCCGTAAGAGCCAAACTTAGACTGAGCTTTCTGTAGTAGGAGACCAGGATGTCACTATATTTTTTTTTTCCTTCTTCCTTTCCCCTACCTCCTTTTTTTTTCTTTTGGTCTGGACTGTCTGTCTATTCCCTAGATGTTGATTTGTCATTTGAAGTTCAAAATCAATAAGGGAAAAAAAAAGCAGAAAACAGAAGCTGAGTTTAGGCTGTGATGCCCAAACTAGGAGTATGTTTATACTCCGTTTGGTTTAAGAGTTGAAAATTCAAAGGAGGTGAACTCTTCTGGGTAGTTCACACAGTTACCTCAGGCAGGCAATCCTTGTTAGGAGGAGAAGGCAGCAGGTCTGTCTCCTCCTCTTCTCTTACTGTCTGGTGAGAAAATTATTTCTTTCTTGATAAACAGGCTTGATTAAAGTAGTGATTTGCAGTCAGTAAATTATTGATGCCTAAATAAGTCACTGTTCTGCCACTCTCAAAAACCATCCCTCCTCTCCCAAACCTGTACTTACCCGTAATCATACTGACATGATATAACCTCTATTCTGATGTCACCAGAGGTAGCCTTTAATATTTTTCCTCTTCCTTTTATGTTCCAGAACTTTATTCACAAATGGGACCGTCGCTGTCATCGAGAGCCTCTTTCAGATATTGAATACCAGAGGACAGTTGAACTAATGTTCCGGTGAGTTGAAATACACATGGTAACTCATCTAGGATTTTATGTTCAGCTGGTTTAAAGAAAGTGTACTGGCTGCAAAAGAATAGAAGGCATGTCTCTCAACTCTGAAGCAAACTGTTTCATCTATTAGTTTGGAGAAAATCACTGAATGTTTCAATTATGTCTAAAGCTTTAAGATGACATGGTAATCTTTATATGCTTTCTGCCTGTAGCATGATGGGAGAGCAGGTGTTGGGGGGGTGTGGGATACGATGGCTGTGTTGAGAGGGAGTAGAAAAGGGAAGATGGAGTGATGCACATTTCTTGGCTTACTACAAAATTGTGGGTGGTGAGTTGATACTTGATGATCATGCACAAGAGGAACTTCTGGTGCATATTGGATATTCAATAGTAGCATTGGGAATGTGTTCTCATTTGGGAGTTTTTTCAGGACAACAAATCTATTGACCTTTGGTTGTGTTGTACTGAGTGCAGGAAATTGCTTCCCTGCTTCTTGTGGGAAAACAGCTGCTGGTTTCCATGACACATCTGTAAAGGATGGATCACTTGCAAGTAGATGCATCTTTAGGGAGCATCAACTTATTGTAACTTTAATTCCTTGTTTCATTCTTGAAACAAGCACATGTTACATCTCAGTATGTGCATTGCAAAAGCAAATGCTGAGAAGTTCCTTTGCCGTCCCTAACAACTCATGCTTTTTTTTTTTTTTTTTTTGTAGTGATGTTTTGGAAGAACCTACAGAGGAAGAACTGATGGAAAAACTGCACCATCATCCACACCTGCAGTTATGTAGGTGACTGCTGGGAAGGACCAATTTATGTAGACCTCTGTTTTCTTGAGGTTGTCAGCTGGAAGAAACTGAATGGATTTTCTGTGAGGTGCTGTTAGGAGAGAGGCTTGTAGCACAGTATGTGAGGTTTTGCTTGGCAATTCTCTGCAGAAACAAGTCTTTTATTTCTGGTTCATATCCTTTTTTTCTTTTTTTTTAAGAGATTTGTATCCTGCTAATTTGACTTGATTTTAAGTTGCAATTTTTAAAGGAGTATTGCAGCTATTTTTATAAACTGGTGATATCAGAATGTTTTATTTTGTGGTTTTTTTTTTTAAGAAGGGAAAGTGTTTAAAATGACAATGCACTTTAAAACTTGAACTTTGTAACCACTAAACCTATTTTTTTTCTGAGCACAAAAAAATAGAACAGCCTTTTCTGCTAGGCAAGTGTGGCAAGGACTGTACCCTGCAATTCATGAATGAATTAGGCAGGACCAGGACAAAATCCTTCATCTTTTAGTAGTAAGAGCTAAACCACTATTTTTATTGAAATGTGACACCAGCATACCTTACTAAATTTTCAGTAGTTAATCACTTACAAAGTTGGACTTAGTTGTGTTTTTAACAGGGAGTGCATGTCCTTTCATTTTCTTTGTTAATTGACCTAGCTAAGGTTTGTGCTGGTTGCATTGTGGCAGTAGCTTTGAGAGCAACGTCAGAACTTAGGAGCAATTGCACTTGTGGTTTTCAATGTGGTAAAATTGAACTCTTCCTTGGAGTAAAAATTCTCATACTGCTTTTTTTTGTGAACCTCTTACTTTCTTCCAAGTCCTGTTTTATGCTGTGTCATATTCTATGAAAAAGCTGGGGGAATGAACTTTGGCTAGAATATAGCACCATCATCACTGCGAGTCTCACACTTAAAGTGAAGATTGAGTGGGATAATCAATTCCAGCAGACTCAAATGAAAATTTGAACTGCTAAGCACTTTAAAAGTACTCGGCCAGTATTGTAAGATCATGTTCTTTTAGGGCTTAATGACCACGTGCTCTATACCACAAGCTTTCACCTGGGCAATACTTTTTGGGTAAATAACTTCACCAACACATCTAAAATAGAGAAGTAACAGTAAATCACGTCCTTGTGCTTTTCATTATTCCTTAGTATTCCTCTAAAAAAGGTGGTTTTATGTAAATCTTTGTCACATAATCAGTAAATAGTTATGAAAAATAGTCAATCCCAACTACTGTTTTTCTGTACAAAAATGGAACTACCCTTAGGAGCACTGCCATGTCATTGAGACACTTGTCACCAAAACTGACATTATTGTGGTCATCTCTGCACTGACAAAGGCTTGGGGAAAGTAATGAAAGCACTGCTGCTATTCATAAGTTATCTGAGTCTTTTTAGAAGACTAAACACTTTTAAAAAGTGTCAAGCAGTCATACTGTATACTTCTCTATTTCTTTTCTTTCTTTTTTCTTTTTCTGTCATTTGTCTTCTGTCTTATGCAGGGAAGAAAGTAGAAAACATCTGGGATGATGGTACATTTGAGCTTAAAAGCATATTTCTGCATTGTTGTCTTCCTGTTTAGAGGTTGTGTAATGATTCTTGTCTACTACTTTGCCTTCTGCTTATTTTCCTTGTGCTGTGAAGCAAAATACATGTTGTAGTTTGCACATGTGTGGAAAAAAATCTGAGCTGAGCTCAGAGACACTACAGCAATCTATCCTTAGTTTTGTTATTTTGCCTCTTACACCATGCTCTCATCTGTGTTCAAGATCTTGTCTCTGTTTGAGAAAAATCCACTTCGTAACTCACTTGCTGTGGTTTCAGTGGCATTACCATTTTTATTTTCAGTCGTGCACTTAAACGCATAATGACAAGTAGATAAAGGCACCAGTACACAATTTTTCTACATTGGAGTTTGCTTTTTTCAGTATGGTGTCGTCAGGACGGTTTCTGTTGCTTCTATCATGATGTAATCACTATCGACAGTTTATTGGCACTTAAGAAGGTTCAATACCCTATTTTACCTCACTACTTGAAATTTTTTTCCCACTTATCTGAATGCTTGCCTTGCCAAAAAGGAAGTGCCTGGTTCTTATCTGCCTGCAGGTTTAATATATTTTGTCTCTTAAGGTTATTTGGGGTGGTTTGTGGGTTTTCTGTTAGTTTTTGGGGTTGGGGGTTTTTTACCATTCTATTCCACTACAGTATACCAAAGCAACACAAACTGGTGTAGGATTAACGCAAATGTCTCCATTATGCAGTCTTTGCATCTGAACAAATGCGAAGGTGGCTTTCTGAAGGGTATAGTCTTAGTCTTGTTTCACACTTGTATATTTGACTGGAAGTGTCTTAAGAGTTGTACACAAAATTGTGATACCTAATGTCACTTGTACTGAAAGATGTAAATGGCCACAAGTCTTATGCAATAATTGTATAAATCATAAAAATGAATGTATGTAAGGAGGCAAAATTTGAGGTTTGCATTATTAAAAACAAAAACTTTCTCTTTCTTAAAATATTAAAATTGGGGTTTGTTTTTTCCATTTCTCCTGTTTACTGATTTCTGTTGTGTTCAGCATCTATGTTCCCTTTACCTTTGCTAGTTGAAGACTGGGCCCAAAGAAGTTTCATGTAGATAGGATGTAACAGCCTATGACCTAAAGTATGTTGCTTTCTTAGTATTAGAGGTGCATGACACCATCTGTAGATACTTGGTACGCGTAACTTTTGAGGGGAAACTTCATTGGAGCAGAGCATCTAGAGTGTTGAGCAGTTTGATTTCCATTTGCATTTTGGTCTTTCTAAACTAGGTAATTTTTTTTCCACTGAAAATATTACTGCAGTGAACACTATCTTAACATTTCACCTGTGGCACATTTTGCCTATAATGTAGCAGAGTCCATGGCACTATTTTGAAACAGGTTCTGGCTTAGATTATGCTTTTTTTTTTTTTTTAAGAACAAAAAAAATTCTGTGTCAAGCTAAAGGCTTAAGTTTGCTGGTGTTTCTGACAATGGCTGTTGCAAATGCTGGGGTGAAGCATGTGAAAGCCAAAGTGAATTAAAGGTCATCTTGTGTTATGAAGTCAGGCTGAGATTTTTCTAGCTTTTAAAAGGCCTTAATCATGACTGTTGGCTATCTTTGAGATTTTTTTTTCTGACTTGCTATGACTTCAAGATTTAGGATGGAGAGAGAGCTTGGAGGTTCTTGATTTTCTTTTTTTTTTCTTTTTTTCAGTAGAAATACAGTGATAAATCTCAGAGACAGTTAACTATGGAGAAAATTAAAAAGCTTGTATTGGACAGATCTGCAAATAGGGCAGCCAGAGTAACCTAATAACTGTATAGAGATTGCAGACAAAGCAAAAAATTCTCTCCTGGGTGTCAGGGGATTTATGTGAATTAAGTGGACAAGGTATGCTTTCTGGGCCTCTTTCTGTTGCAGTGACTCTATATCTCTTGATACATTTTAGGGGATGTGGCTTTTTCATTCCCATAACGCTTCTTAATGTGTACAAAAATCCAGGGTCATGCAAAGCTGTAAGAAAACATGGGGCCTACAGAGAAGTGATGCAGTGTATAGATTAGTTGTCTCTGAACAGTGAGGTAAAGGTATTTCTTATCTTGTTAGATGCCTTATCTTTACACCTGCTAGTATATCATGAGCAGTATGTAGCGTTACCATGTCTTCTGCTTTTGTTTAATGTTTTTTAGTCAGGTGAAGTAATTTCAGTCTTCCATCTGCCCTGTTTTTTTTACTGAAAACAAAAATAGGTGTCTGCCTGCTTTTATTTATGTAGGAGGTGATGACTTTTCTTTCACTAGATTTTTGATTAATTAAAAACCCATTCAGCTGATGGGAGCTTTCCACAAATCAAATGGGTTTGACTTGATGTCTAATCTTTATGAACCTGCAGAACCATTTCTTATGTTAACTCTGGATAGAGATAATTTGGGAGGAGAGGCAGAAGGGATGAGATTTGGCTTCTGTTCAAATCGACTCTCAGCATTTGACTACATAGAACACTTTTTCAAAATGACCTTGATAAACTAGAGGAAATTGCCAAAATTATTAAAGTAAAATTTGAGATAAATATGGACTATTACAAGCATAAAAGGTGGAAGTATATAACATAGTAAGTGGTAGTATAAGACAAATGTTTTATGGCTTATAGTGTACTATAAGTTGAATGAACTTGCAGGATCTGAAAGACATCAAAAGAAAATTGCTGTAATTTGTAATAGCACTTCCTGCTTTGGGCCCTGCATTTAAAAATCAACAGGCGGAGGAAGCATTTGTTACAGGACAGTCACAGAGGTCTTAAGAAATTTGGAAGGTGTGAGTTGGGAAGAAGTTTGAAGGAAATAATCTTTTCAGGCACATAGTTTATTTTTAACTATCCAGGTGTATAAAAGGTCGAGAGGGTGAGCTGGTTTATGTTATATAATCTCTGTGTTCCTATTGTAGGACAAGTTAACAGTTTGGCTTTCAGCAAAAAGAGATACTGGGTACAAGGGATGTTTCCTTACTCACAGGAGGTCACAGCCTCCCCTTTGCTCGAATACCCTTTTAAGATTTTGACTGTCACCTGCTATAGCTCTATCTGGATGTTTGTGAACCTGCCCTTGCTTGATGACGCCTCCGCTGGTCCCTGAGATCCTGTCCCGCCTACCTCTCTGTGGTTTCACTGGAATGAATTCCCATGGCTGTAACAAACCTTGCTTTTGTTGTTACATCGTGTGCTGTTGGTTCTAGCTAATGGCTTACAAATGTTTACAGCATGCAAGTATTTTACAAGTATTGATAGCAAAAAAAAAAAAAACCAAAACCAAAAAACAACAGCTCCTTCAGCTTCCCATTGTAAAGAGGAAGATGAGATTTAGTTGTATGTTTTCTGTTGCTAATACTCAACCAGCATCTCCTGGTCCTTGCAGGGTCTCCCCATACTTCTCGTTGCTGAGTTCCCTTTAATCTCACTTCTACATCTCTTTTTGGGCAAGAGGAGGAACACGCTGCTCTTCTCTCAGTTTGTTTGCTCACTGGCAAGCTAAGCAGATCAAATAACTTGATCTTTCACTTGATAAGAGCATTTTAATTTGGGCGCTCTACTTGCTACCAGTTGTCACAAAATACATGACACAAAGCTATTTCTTCTATCAAACTTGGCTTGGTGAATGAAAAGCTACTACTGAGGAATGACGCTGTGTACTTCCTAGAAGCAGCTAGATAATTGTACAAAAAGTAATGCTGTGTTCTTGGGAATTATGTTAATTGAAATTGATCTAATATTTTTCTGGATCCAAGGGAACTTAGGATTTGAAGCCTTTTGATGAGAATTGAGAACTTAGACCCCAGTGGGGAGAAAAGGAGACCATCCAGACATTTACAAATCCTCAGCATCATTATTCAGTCTGTAGAAGTGTGGGCTAACATGTTTGGGCTGTGAACTGGGCTTTCCTGCATCCTCCATGGATGCCATCACTCATTTATTTATTTATTTAAAGACAGATCATGGTATGCTTAAATGAAGATGTTAATGGTCTGGGAAACCTGTTGTTAATTCAGGAATAAACACCAGGTCTTCAAACTTCCCTAATCATAAAGTTAATATTTCATTCCATATTTAAATATTTTTCTGTACTTGTAGAGCTACTCTTAGCATAAAGTGAGAGAAAATGTTCAGGAAAAATCCTCTAAGATGAGATGGCATTATTCAAATATAAATTACATACTGTTTTATACAGCAAACTACTGGAAGATATATCTATTTCCCATTTAATCCCCCATAATGTGTGGGAAAACTTCAAGACTGTGTGTAAAATGGAGTCACAAGGGCATAAGAAGTATGTGTGTTTTTCTAAAAGTGTATTAATAAGCAAAATTATTGCAATTCTAGAGGAAAAACTGGCATACAGTTACCTCCATCACATAGGCACTTGTTTGCCAAAGGTAGCAGAATGGTATTTTGTCATGAATTATCTCTTTTTACTATAGTGGAACACTTAAATGTCATCTTCGCATTTCTAACCATTTACAGAGTTTATTTGCTTTGATTTTCATATCTAGTCCTATACTTAGAATTTCTCCACAGAATTTGTATTAAAATGGCTTATTGGTGCTGAGTTTTTAAACTTTGTCCTGTAAGTTGAATACCACTGCAGCTCTTCCTTTTCTGTAATGCTAGAAATTTCTTCTATCTGTCAGATCTTTCCCATTAAGCTCGTTGAGCAGGTGTTGCCTTTGTTCTGTTTAGATACTTTCATGGCCCCCATCATTGTGCTATTTGAGTGACTCCCAAGTACTTTCTTGAAAACATCCTGCTGGGATAGGAAAATATTACTATCCTTATTTTGTAGATGATCAGCTGAGATATTTGGTGATCTGCCCGCAGCTGAGCTTGAAATCCGTGGGAGAGTAAAGAATAAAACCTGCAGTCCCTGCTCAATGCTCTTGCTAGCAGACAATACTGCCTTTTTTTTTTTTTTTGAAACAGCTGTGAACTTCAATTGTACATTTATAAGATGACGTTGATGTTTCCACAATAATTACTTTATAATTTTGCTATTGTCTGTACTTGTCTGTAACTTTTTGGTTTTTTGCAGATCAAATCCTGGAACTCCCTAACTTGTAACTCTTTTTGTTTCCTGCCTTACCAATAGAGGAGGGAGGACTTTTACTGATCTGCCATCTAATTAATAACTAGTAAGGATAAGCAGCCTGGTCTAATGAGAGGTGTCCCTGCCCATGGCAGGGGGATTGGAACTTGATCATCTTTAAGGTCCCTTCCAGCCTGAATGGCTCTATGATTCTGTGATCTGAGGCTGGCATATGGGCTGGAAGGTTAGTAAATGTAAGCAAGTGGCTAGATTCCAATCACTAAGGTATTACTGCAGCTGTAAAAGGTACAGGAAAAAATACAGGTTGACTGTCTTAAACAGCAGTTATTTGACACCTCCGTTTTTTCTTGGACCTACAACTCACCTCAAAAATGCTTGAGGTTTTCCTTAGCCTCACCTTCCTTTGTACTGCTTGTATTCTGTTCTTTGAGGTGAGTGAACGATCTGACTTCAGAGCTGGGAAGTGCTTACAGCATCATACTGAGTTTGGAAAACTGTCCAAGAGGCTGATTGCCCTGCATGATCTCATTGACAAAGGATCATCAGCATCTGAAAGAATGGACATTCATGTCAAAATAGAGAAGGGAGAGTACCTTTAAAACAGAGTTCTGCTGTATAGCAGGTGCGTGTCTGTGAAACACAATCCCTAATGCAGGTTGCTGGGCTAGATGCAGAAATTACCGAGTCAAACTGTAAGAATTATGTTACACAGCCTGTCAGATCAGGTAAGAAGAAAAATCAAAATCCCTTCTGGCCTTAAAGTTAGGGCTATTGTGTAGGATTCTAGCTAAAATCAGGTTGAGTTTTGTTAGTTTCCAAAAAAGAATTGCCATTTTGTGTGTGATACAAAACTGTAACACTATAGCATCGAGATGTGTAGTGGTAGTATAACAATGGTCTTGTACAACGAGCATCCTACTGAGTCGAGTCAAAAAGCCTGTATTATTTTATTATGTTACATTCAGGAATTAATTGGTTCCATACAATGTGCTGAGCTGTTGCCAGTGCTCTTTTTTATTAAATAATGATCTTAGAAAGTAAAACTTTAATGTGTCTTCCCTTGCCTGTTTAATGCCAGTGAGAGCAATCTTTTATTTCACCAAAACTACAAGTGTCCAGTTTCCAGCATCCTGGATAATTAGTGGTTTCTCTGAAAAGACTTGAACAATTACTTGGCATAGAAAAATGGCTCTAAAGAAGTTCTCTGTAAAATCAAAGGTGTAGGTGTTAAACCCAGACAATAAAACTTAGATCAAAGTAGCCAGCAGAAGGGGCCATAAGAGGAGCGGGTTGTCCTTTAAGCTTCAGCACGTTGTGTAAGGTTCTACCCTCTCCCTTTCTGTAATCAGATTTCATGAAGAAAGCAAAGCTATTCTCCTGACGTAATTCAATCAGAGCCCTCAGCTAGATCAGCAGGAAAATCAACTGCCTTCCTTGCTTTAGATTTGGTCATAGACCCTGTTTTTTGATAGAAGTTGGTTAATCCATAACCCAAGCACATGGCTGCAGCAACACCTGCCATGCAGGTGAGGTTTTAGTCTTGTTAATATACAAATATATAGTCTAGATTCTTGTATTAACCTTGCACATATACGCACCTACTAGTGATTGTCATAAGTAGGAGAATTTAATAAAATGAGATCATAAATGTCTAACGTACTTTTTGTTGGGCAATAAAGTTGCCCACATGTTGTAATTGAGATCTGAAGTTAACATGCTTGCTGGGGCCTCTCTAGGGTAGGTTGCATAAACTACTGGAGCACCAGAAAAAAATGTTTTTCATGCTCTGCTTTTCCTCCTGTTTTGTCCACTAGCCTTTCCTCCTTACTCTGTTTTGTGCTGGTGTCTGCTGTAATATCCACTGCCATCAAACTCAGCACTTTAAAATTAGGCACACATTTGTCTGCTTGATAGAGACCCTCCACAATGACTATTAAGCTTTTTGCTTCTGACATTTTCCACAGTCCTCAGCTCTTTTCTAGCATCCTGGGTGACCCTGATATAGTCCTCTGGAGATCTGTAAAACAGGCTCCCGAACTTCCTAATTGGAAAGTGAAGGATGGGATAAAGGTTTGGGTTCAGGCTTAAATTTTCTAAAACACACTTCAGTTATATAGGTGGCCACTATGAAGCTTAGAGCTGAAGCACCTTATATTCAGTTCTGCCCCAAATTTTCATGTGTGTGATTTCTGATTTGCACAGGGAGAGCTGTGTTTCAGATAAAAAGGGTTGTGATACATCAATGTATGTCAGAATCCCACTGAGAGGACAGCAATTTCATTGTACAGGAGCAGATAACGTAAGATTCATGCCAACTGTTACAGCTATGTTTTCTGTGGCCACCACCATGTTAGCATGCTACCAGACTTACCAGGCACAGAACAGCATTTTACAGAACACTGTACTGTACCGTTTTACAGAGCAAACTCTAGATGGGATATTTGCAAGGATCTAGCTCTGCCATTTCATTGCTACAGTTGCTTTCTCCCCCAGCAAAACTTACACTGGCTGGTGCCTTTAGGTGAGAGTCTCAAGGGGGGTTACGTTGTCTCATGGCCTTCCTTGATGTTCCTGTTCCATGGCCTTTGGTGATGGCTCCACTGCTACTTTATGTGATTATAGATGAATACCTTTCCATGCTTTGACTGTTGTACCATTAGGTCAGACTCTGTCCTGTACCGTGTGATGATGTTCAGGCTCAAGAAAGATATATGTGAAACGTTGCCATTTGAATTTGGGAGTTGTTTACTGCAGAGGTGGGACTACCGGTGGGGTTAGCGGGACAGGAGCCTTTCAACTAATATAACCTTCTTTGCTGTATATGCTTCCAGTAATTTTTCAGGGTGAAGGTCACAGCACTGCACAGCCTTTCTATCTTTTCTACATAATTTTAGCTGGTTAATAGTGAATTGGAAATGAGTATTCCATGAAAGTTGTGGTGTGTCATACGCTGTCTTCAAAATATACTTTTGGAATAAGTTTCAAAAAGCTGTTATGTGACACCTGTCTCGGAGGCACTGGGGTGGGGGGGGAGGGGGGTCTCCAAGTCTGCTCTGCAAGCTCCTTGATAAGGGGAAGAAGAGAAGTAATGAGCACTTTCTGGAGAAGTAACTCAGACCAAATAACTTTGGACACCAGGATTTTTCTCATGAGTGGGGACTGAATTAAAATCCTATTATATTTGCCACTTTGTTACCTCTAGCAGACCATTCTCTACTTGAATTTGTAATTTTGTTCGTTGGTAAACAAGTCTTAATTTGCTACTATGGGTGGGTTTCTTTACGGTAGTTCTCCCACCTTTTCCTGTAAAGGGCTTCTCGCTATCTTGGTTTGTTGCCTCATCACAGATACCATGCTCTGTGTGATCTCTTGTCTCTAAGGAAAATCTGTTGTGCGGGACTCACCTGCACAGGACACCTGCAGAGCTTCCCAGTCACAGCCTGGTGTTTCACAGGAGCCATAAGCAGGGGGACCAGGAGTTTTCCTTTCAGGTGCTGTAATCTTGCTGTGAGACACCAACTTGCAGAAGTTGGTAAGCTCTGAGTAGCAAGATGCTGGTATGGGTGCATCCAAAAGCTGGAAAGCCCAGAAGGAAGAGCAGCCATGTAGAGGGGCAGCCTCTTTCCCCTGTCCAGGAGAGAGGCAGGAGCCCAGGACAGGCTTTCTCCTGGCAGCAGCAGTGCCAAAGTTCTCTGACTGCAGTAAGGTGGAGAGGACAGCTCTGGGCAGGACAAAGTGGAGGTGGGAGAGTGATTTCTGGGAGGGTTTGAAAGGACTGTGAGGTTACAGAGGGTGGAGAGCACAGATGTAGAGAGGGCCTAAAGCTTAGCTTTGTGAGTTTGCGCTTGGTGTGTATTTGTAAGCTGAAATTCAACCCAAATTATTACAGAATAGGGAGGAGCCAAAAGAAAGACATGAAGAATAATATTTATTCAAAATTCCCAAACAATATGTAAAGTTTGTCTTGGTTTATTTTTATTTTAAATGTTGTGGGGTTTTTTTTCCTTTTTGAGCACGACACACGAGGTGTTTTTCCATTCTCTTCCTGTTGTTTTAGCCAGCAGAGGGAGTTGAAGACCCTCAGCATAGTTAAGCGCTGGGGCCTGAATCAAGGGGTTGGAATACAATCGGGTTTTGTTAGTTTTTTGGTTTTGTTTCTTATGGAAGAACATAAGAAGGCATGTTTGGAGGCAGCAAATTATTAGTAATACACATCTGTCTGAAAAAGTTTGTGTCTGGAACACTTCTGCATTGTGTTTGGAGTATGAAAATGTAAAAGTAAAAAAGTGAAACTCTTTATAAACTGTCAAATCCCATTTCATTGTCCCATCTGAATGAAATATGGGTAAATAGCATTAACTGGAAATGAGTTTCAAAACAATCTCTGAGCTTTGGGAACCCCAGAGAGCAGCAGTAGACAAAATGTTTTGAAAATAACCTCTAAATTCTGGGACACACTGATCAGGTTTCCTTGTGGAAATCCTTGTGGAAAACCTTTCTTAGGGTTTTAGTGTATCTTCTAGGACATCCTGCTACATCTTATGTGCCAAAACAAGAATAATGAAGAAATATGTAGAAATAAATCAAGCACTGTTGGGCTTCCTGTAACCCTGTAATTGTGGTTCCTGTGACAATAAGGTCTCAACTGAGCATTCATCCATTGAGCAGTCAGGATCTTTTATACCAACTGATAGCTGAACATTTAAGCCATGTTTTTAAAGTAAGTAGTTGTAAAAACTGCTCTTGTAAGTGCCAAATTCTACTGATTTGAGCAGATGCACATGCTGCTGTCCTTGCAATCTGGATGAATTCCTCAGAACTGAGTAGCTTGTTCTTGTAAACAAATACATATTGACAAAAACTTCTCTGATAGTTTTTTGAATTTAAGTTGACATATATATATATATATATTTACTGTGAGGAAAGCTGAAGTGTTTAAAAGTTTGAAGGCTTAATTGTAGGTGGTATGAATCTCAAGATAGAAGTAACAGCATTTCTCTCTTTCACTTAACCTGATGGGCTACCACTTGTATAACATTGCAAACTTAATTTAGATGTGGTAGTAAGGACTCAAACAAGTTGTGCTTTGTGAAGAGACTGAAGAAAGGAACTGAGCAGTCCCCAACTGAAAAACAGCGAGGGAATCAGCATGTCCGGCATTGACATAATACTGCGAAATCAAAGCTTTGATCAACTCTACAGCAGAACAGCTGTGTGAAAGGTTTGCTGTGGTTAGCTGGCATTATCTCTTGTGTAAAGGAAAGTACACTGTAAACCAGTAAAAATTAACTGCCAGAGTACAATGATGTTTTTGTGACTGGGAATTCAGATAAAGTTTTGCTTCGGTTGGCAGAAAGATAAAAAGAACTGAGGTCATTTGCATACAGGTGAAGAGAGGCGGGGATGCCCTATGTCCGGCACGGGCCGAGGCACTACAGGTATGCAAAGTACTTCAGCTCTAATGGCTGCCTTTAATTTAACTTGGTGTTCTGGTGTTGTTTTTTTTTTATTCTTTTACCTGGTTAGTTACCGAGTGGGAGGAAATGGACTTCGGAAACGGGCAATACAAGGAAACGTCATTGGGTGGCAGCAGAGCATTTACCACTTGCCGTGGCATCCCAAGCGAAATAAAAGCAGGGAAGCCCTGTAGTCCCGCAAGATTTGGATATAGGCAGCAGAAAATAAGATCTCGGAACGTCATCTCCGCTGAGGGAGCGCTCAGGGGTGAGACAGGAGATTTCTCTCCAAAAGCGTATTAGCATGTGTATATACCCAAAAATATATCTGTGTATAAGCATATAAATACATATACACGTGAAAACTGTCTGGGTGGCATCTGTAGCTCTCTGCTAGTGTACTGAGGACCCTTAATGCAATTACAACTACCAGCTCCCAAATTAGATCCCATATCCCTGACAGTTCAAGCTTGTTCCTAAGATATATAGCTTGGTGCCAGTGCAAATAAAGCCACGTAATAGTTTTAAATTACTTTTTGCTGGAAGGAATCAAGTGGGTCTGTGAAAGTGGTCAGCAATATCCACTTTCACCAAAACTGAAAATTTTTATTAGTTGTGTCTGGTTCTTTGTAACGAAAGTATGAGAGGCAGGGCAGTTAGTATTTATTATCCTTTTAGGAAGGATTTGACCTCTCCATATTTATTCTACAATGTAAATGTTGACTCTTTTTGCAGAATAATGTGGATGGTGCTTGAAGGACTTTGAAAATACTGTCCTTTTTTGGAACTAGAAGCTAAGTGTATTTTGAGTGTGTTCATTTCAGAGAAGAGATAGAGAATTTGGTTTTGTTTTGTGTTTTCCTTTGACTTTGGCCCTGGAGATGGCTGATGCTGTACACCTCACAATGTAGTTAATACCAAGGAATGTGTTATGGCCTTAAGGAGGACAGAGACTAGCATACGGACATACAGGCACGCATGTTTCCTTTTCATTGTACGTATCCTGAAGTTACAACTTTCTTTACTAGCTTTTACTAAGTTGTGTTTGTGTCGCTGCTGTTGTATGCAAATATCTTGCCTTCTAACTGTCTGTTTTGGTATCACCACCATGGAAATGCTATGAATCTAATACCTCATGGGCAAAGTTGCTGCAAATGTGGAAGCTCGGTGACTGAAAGGAATCTAACGTCTTTGTTTACTACTTTTCCTGGGAATAAAAATAAGCAACTGTAAAGAAGCGTTCCACCATCAGGTTTTAATTTGTGATGTGTTTGGAAGGTCCCACTAACAATCCATGCTGGAAACAATCCTCTAAGAAGCGTAGGTTGAACTACAATGTGTGCAAAGCTATGCTACAGAGCCAAATTGTGTTTTGAAGATTAAGCTTATAAGCAGTTTGGGGGCAAATGACTGTGCTTAGGTTACTTGAAGGAAACACAAGAGGCTGCTCCCACAGACTTCCTACAGGCATCAAGGACAGGCTGGCTTGAGAATTGCATGCCCCTGCAATAAGGAGGGGCTTCTGGCTCACAGCTACTGCTGAGCTGAATGTCAGCTATCAAATTCTTACAGTCTGAATTTGAGGTCTTGTCTTGTTACTGCTGAGTTTTTTTCTGAAGTACACTGATTTCTGTTTGATTCAGGACTTGGCTGGGTTTGGGAGTTTCTACTGAAGCCAAAGTTCACAGCCCACAGGAACAAGTTATTGCCTCTGAAGAAGAGTTGCCCTGTTTCTAAGCCCTCACTGAGGTCAGAACTTGCTTCTGGCTCCTGCATATCCAGAAGTTATCTTGTATGAGTAAGGGGCAGCATTTCCTGGATCCCAGCTCCCTAGTAGCCTTAAACCTTTAATCACTGATGGGATAAACCTCTTTGAGGAATATGGGATTTTGTCTCCTGCAGAGCCTTTTACAGCCTGTTTTGAGTACTGTTTGAACGCTTTGAAGAAAGATGTCTCTAAAATGATATTACTATTCTAGTTGTACATATTACTACTGGAAATAGTTACTAGCTGTTAACATATCAGTTGACAAAGACATCAGATGTCCTCTGTACTGAAAAGTCTGCAAAATTATGCAAGAAGTAATGTGTGGAAGGAAGTCTGTTCAGTTCTTGGAAGGTCTGGTTATTGTTTTCTTTAGTTTTACTCACCCATTCCAAGCAAGGAGTCATGGCATGAAGGTGAACTCTGGAAAACTCCAAGTAGGAAAAAAATTCCACAACTTCAGTCTTTGCCAAATGCACCCTGACTTGTGATAAAAACCCTACCTCTGTATGTTCGTTGGGAAGCATTTGGGAAGCTGGGAGGGAAGGCTGTCAGCAAGTGCAGATGTTTCAGGAGATCTCAACTATCATGGTAACCCAAAAAGGGAGGGCAGTCTGGGAGGCATCAGCACTGATTTGGTAGGCCATCTCTCTCAGTAACAATGCAACATGCTTTCTCTCGGGAATGTAAACTACCACCTCACTTAGGGAGCAATTAAGAGGTGGATGTTACAGCCCAGGGAGCTGCCCAGTGGAGGGCACAAAACAGAGAATGGGCAAAGAGGACAGTGATGGTGTGATGGCAGTGAAACTTCGTTCCTTGTATTTGGACCAGATATCATGAGGTCATTATATTAAATGTTCATTGTATCTCCAGTCATTTAACTGGAGTGAATTCAGTTCATCCCTCTTGGTTTTAGTAATCCCTGTGTTAACCGCTTCATTCACACAGCTCTATGCTTATTTGTGTTTGTCTATACAGGGGGAAAATGCTTCTTCCTACAGTGTTTCATTATTTGCTTCCATGGTTGTGTTAAGTTTTGCAGAATGTTAAGGTGTAGCCTGGGAATGACAGAAATTATGGTACTGAAGGTCAAGTGTACAAGCTCTTATGATGCCTCTCTTTGGCACATACTTGTATGATAGAAATGCAGTCCCTGGTGAGACCAGAGTGATAGAAACAACACAGAGTTTTTTATCTGTAGAGAATTTATTTCAAAAAGCACTTTGGGATTGTGTCAGCCTGTGGTGACTAAGGGAACTGGTGGTAGGAAAACGAAGATGACTAATGGGAATACTGTGAATTTTTTGTTTATAGTACACGTAGCAGAATTTTCTTACTTTCTTTAGGACAAAGATACTGTTTGAGGAAAGAGGCTGATAGTGGAAAAACTTGAAAAGCTATCTATAAGTCCATTATAACTATCCTAGTACTGATGTTTCATGTCTTCTACAAGACTCTGTGTGTGCTGCTTCTGTCTCTTTGAGGAGTCGGCTCTCTAAATCTCAACTTTGTAACCCTTAGTTAATTAATAGTTCTTTTGGAACAAATTGCCTCTGCCTTTCATTTTCTTCCCATTCAGGGATTTGTCAACTTGATTGCAGAAAAAACACAGTGCCTATTGTCCTGTGCCTGTTTTACATGCTGACAATGGAAAAACTTTCTTTTTCCCACAAGTTTGCAATGACATTCTCATCTTCTCCAGGGGTTACTTCAAGAGGATAACCACCATTTCCTCTCAGTTAAGCTTCCCTGTGTCAAAGATATTCGATCGTTTCCAGTGGGTGGAAAAGGGCAGTTTGCAGGCTGATAATTGTGTGTGTGCCTCTACAGGCTGTTGCAAAGGATGCTATGTTAGGGCAAATCTCTAGGAGATAGAAAAACATCGCCTTAACAAAATAGCATGAGGATTTGTAAGATGAGTACAGCCTGGTTTGTCTCATCCCTACAGCCCCAGTGACTGCAACCAAAGGTCAGATCTGCTAGTAATGTTAGCAGGAATTCCTGAAGGCTTCCTTGGATCTGCCTTGGATTCAGTGAAAGTGCATCCAAACCTCACGTATTTAAAAGGGTGATTTTTGGGCTCAACGACTTCACTGCTAAACAAAAGTTCATTTTAGCTAGAAAGCTTCAGACTGTGTAATTGGGAAAGAGACTACACAAATTCGTGAGCAAACAATGAGCAAACAAGGTACTGTCATTTTGAAGAAAGGCAACAGAAGTCATTCAAGAATTCATGTATTTTTGAGGCTCTTTGAGGTGAAATGCAGTTTTTCTGAAGTGACAAGTCTGTAGACAGGAAACCAATGTATGTATGACCATATGAACACTAGTGGCACCTGGCAGCTTGAGGTGCGTTGGTGTGTGCAGTGCACTGGTCCTAGATGTGCAAGGAAGCATATGGTCATCTTTTTGATTCAGCATTTTGAATTTTCTTGTAAGTCCTGACTCATTTCCCTCATTCAGTGGTAAACTGTTGACCCAATTACAAGCTGGGGTTTCATGCTTCTCTTTCCAGTGTACCACAAACGTTTGGAATGTCATGTGTTCTTATAGCAAAGGAAATTAATGGTTATGTATTAGTCATAAAATACTGTTTCCATCATTTTGTCTGTTTCCTCTCCCCCTGTTCACCAGCAGAGGGATGAAGGATTTACCACCTACTTAATTCAGCTAAAATTCACAAATAAAGTACTCAAACTCCCCTCCTTGAAAGAACCGTTCCTGCCAGGTTTTTGCTGTAGATCTGTGCCTTCTGAATGCATGATGTATGCTGCATACTGTGCTAAGTTGGGCAGGTACCTCTTCTCCGTGTCTGAGTGGTGTTCACAGGAAAAGAACTTCAGATGTCCCTTTTCAAGCAGAATGGCATGTTGAAGTGTTACGATTTTACTTCAGAGCTGCCAAGTGGATGCCATTCTGGAATGTGCACTTACAAGCTTTTTAGATCTGCCTGATAGTTTCAGCTCTGTGTGGGGCAGATGATTAGATAAGGTGGCTGTAATGGTCCATCTTGAACTGAAACCAATGTCTTTCTGCAGCAGTCTTGGCTGACTGCTCAGTGCATGCTCAGGGAAGTTCTTACTCTCTCCTTGTTGCATGCCCTACTGAGTTGGTTAGAAGTAGGATTTTGTATTCTGAGAATGTAGCCAAAGGTGGAAACTTGAGCTTCATGGGAAAGAAAGCAGATCCTTCTGGCATCTTGTTACTCCTTGCGATAACCCAATATGTTTTTCCCCAACTAGAAGACTGGGCTTCTGAGTTCCTGCTTGCTTAAGTGTGGTAGAAATTAGTCTACCACTCTGCCAAACTTGTATTTAAGTTGCTTTTGAGCTGTTCTGCAGAAGAGGTAATTATTTCTTGATTCTAATTCTACTGAAGAGTCTAAAACACTACTTCTGGTTTCAGTGGCCTTTAGTCAGACATGTGCTGCACTGCGAAAATAGCAGAGAATGTCACTGTTGGGTTTTTTTGATTATTAAAGCAGATTCACAGCATACCTGTATCCTGGCTGTTCATGATTTCCAAGTCATTGGAAACAAACAAACAAACAAACAAAAAAAAATCAAGTTGTTGCTTTAAAATTATCAGTAAAAAATATTTAGGTGCTGAACATGCTCAGAAACAGTCTATTAAATGGTTTTTAGGTTCTCTTTTTGAGTCTTTTGAAATTAGCCTAGATCCAAATATGGTCTCTCATGAAACATTTTTTACAAATTGAATGTTTTCCAAATTGTATCCAGACAGTTTACACACCTGTTTACATTCACACCAAGTACACTGAAAAGGTAAATGAGTAAGGCTCGAGTGAAAAGAAATTTACCACCATTATTTAATATTTCAGAGATGCCTAGAATAAGTGTTGATTACATTTTATGTTATAAAATTTGTTAGAAATATTTTTCAAAAGAATTAGTGATTTGGGTTCCATGATGTTTGGCTCCATTTATTTTTTTAAGTCCTTTCTGGGATTCCTTTTGCAAAGTATATGATTGATATCTCTTTGGAGAGCCTTCATCTCTTCTAAACTTCAAAGGCAGTTTATTTCTATCAACTTTCTATGTTAGTGACTAGAGACTGGCTAAGATCGGGTTGTGACATATTAGTACACAGAACAGTAAATCCCTGTCCTAAAGAAACTGTAACCTGAAAGGACAGCTTGAGGGAAGGGACATACAGGAAGTAATGATATAATAAAATAACATTAATTGAAGGTTTGGCGTCTTTTATTTTTGAGATAATGTATGTTTTTGGAGAAACTAAGTAAAACGGTGAAGGAGCTGTCTGAAACTGCACCGGAGGTAAAGAATGAAGAAATGAAACAGAGGTGAAAAACACATGAAAGAGGGAAAGAAAGATGGCTCTACACTGGGCAGACAATACTGAGATGGAACCTCTGAATTATCTCTGGCCGGAGGGACCATTTTTTTTTTTTTCCTGTGGTGTACCATAGGGTGGTTTTGTGTATATATTTATGTATGAATGCATACACATGCACGGTGGCAAACATCTGTCTGTACATGCTTTACTCATGGTTTCTTTGGAAGCATATCTATATTATATGAGTATCTAGAAATGTTCTAATCGCTGTACTAAGTCTTTATTCTTGTCTTGGGGAAAAGCATGAAAGACTAAATATCCAAGCAATGTTGGTTGTTTGAACTGTTCTCATAGTGTACAGTGCCTCCTTTCTGCTTCCTGTGTTGTGGAAGGTAGAGAGATACTGCCCCAACGGTTGTGATGGCAAAACTCCAGCATGTTCAGTGGTGGAATATCTTGGGGTTTGAGAGGGAAGTCCTGACTTGGTGTAAGGCAATGGAATATATATATATATTTTCAAAAACATTGCTATAAAGACTGTAAAGCTGTCTCAGTTTTTTTGCATCCTATGGAGTCCAGCAACAGCTTTGGCTTCTGAGCTTCCCAAATGTTAGAAGTCGGAAGAATGTTAGGAGTTGGAAGGGACCTCAAAAGATCATCTAGTCCAACCCCCTGCCAGAACAGGATCACCTAGATTAGATCACTCAGGAATGTGTCCAGACTGGTCTTGAATGTCTCCAGAGAAGGAGACTCCACAACCTCTCTGGGCAGCCTGTTCCAGTGTTTTGTCACCTTCACGGTGAAAAAGTTTTTCCTTACATTCACATGGAACTTCCTATGCTCCAGCTTGGACCCACTGCCCCTTGTCTTATCACTGGCAATCACTGAGAAGAGCCGGGATTCATTCTGCTGACACTCACCCTTAACATATTTATAAACATGAAAGAGATTACCCCTCAGTATCCTCTTCTCCAAGCTGAAGAGCCCCAGCTCCCTCAGCCTTTCTTCATAAGGAAGAAGGACTCTACGCTGGACTCTCTCAAGGAGTTGTATGTCCTTCTTGAACTGAGGGGCCCAGAACTGGCCACAATAATCCAGGTGCAGTCTCACCAAGGCAGAGTAGAGGGGGAGAAGGACCTCTTTTGACCTACTAACCACCCCCCTTCCAGTACACCCCAGGATGTCATTGGCCTTCTTGGCCACGAGGGCACATTGCTGGCTCATGGTCATCCTGCTGTCCACTAAGACACCCAGGACCTTCTCACCTAAACTGTTAAAAGCTCTACATAGAACAAATCATAGAAGGTGTTAGGTTGGAAGGTACCTTTGAAGGCCATCTAGTCCAACCCCCCTGCAGTAAGCAGGGACATTTTTACTAGATCAGGTTGCTAATACTTTGCTTTTCTCTTCGGGGACATATTATTTACTGGACTTTATGATTTTTAAATCATTTAAATGGAGAAATTAAATCGTCGAGAAATAAATCTGGGGTGTGTTCCTCTTTCTTGATGTTAGACTAATACTTTTGAGACACTAGATTTTTATTAATCTCACTCATTGATGGGAAGGAAGAATAGATAAGTTGGGGACTTGAGTTTTAAAAAATGGAACACACAAGGGCCTATTCTTTTTGCAGTAAGCATCTCTGCTGAACTGCTCAGAAAAAACTGTGAGGGCGTGATTTAATTTTTTTTTTTCTGATTGGAGATGGGTATGGAGTTATTTTCTTTCATTTAGCCGGGAAAGTTGATTGTAGTTAATAATGCTACCTCTAATGTTTCATTGTAATCTTACTTAAGGAAATGTTTGAGTATTAAGCATTTTTCCCACAGCAGTGAAACAATGTACCTTTCCCTGCCAAAGATTACATTCACATATATCCTCCTCATTCCTGTAGCTGGAAGGTGAAGTTTGGAATGTTTCCAGGAGCTCAGCTGCCAATTTACCATCATTGATCATTATCAGGAGTCATTTGACAGAGGTGTCTGACGTATAGCAAAGCATGTTCTTGGCTGTGTGTGCTATTAGCTGTTTCAGGTCTTTGGGTCCTGTTTGTACTGGTTTATAGAAGGCTGCACTTTGTAACTGATTGTAGTTTGCTAAGAGTTCCTATGATTAATTAATTAATTTGTGGTGCACTGATTATTTGGGGGGTGTGTGTGATGGGGGGAAAGCATTTGCTGGCACCCACACTATAAACAAAAAACCTAATCCAATTCCTTGGCACTCAGTGGAAATTCAGCTATTGAATTCGATGGGAAGGGGCACACGTGCTGTGCTCTTTTGACTTAATATTCATCTCTGTGTTGACTTAATATTCATCTCTGTGTTCCCAAGACGTTGCGTTATTCATTAAGAAACATAAGGTTGTATGAGTTATTCGCATTTGGTGTGATCCTCAGACAGTTAAGTACAAAGAAAAAAACAAATCCCACAAACATACCAACCCCAACCAAAACAAAAAACCCAAACATACCATCAAACCCAAAACAACAAAAAAGCCAACGTGTATCTGAAAATTTTACTTCAGTTGAATATAAATTGTATTTTTTTCATGTGATGGTACCTTGTAGTACTTAGTACCTTAAGAGTTTACCAGTAAATGACATTGCAAGAACTTGTCATGGCACTATAACGCACAAGATGCTATAAATGCTCTGGACACTGATTATTTTCTAAAACCAGAATTTCATTGCTAGTGAGATTATTTTTTTCTTTCTGTGATAGCTAAGCACTTAAACTCAGCATTATTTTTTGCATCAATGCCAGTTTAACTAGTGAGCTAAGAAAAAAAAAAAAAACCCAGAAGGAATTTTAAGAATTCAATTGATCTTAGTATTTTATGATAGTTCTACTTTGATTTAGTGATATTTTGTTTCATTTTGAGATTTTTTCACTTCTGCATCATTAGGATTGCATATGCCATATGAGAATTTGTTTAAAGATTGTAAAATTTAATCTGGAAATCCTTCTGTTGTTCTAAGGCTTTATAACAGCTTGTTTGTACAAAGTCTAAATTTAGAGCCAGATTTGACTTGTCCTTTAAAACAACAGTAGTCTCAGAACACTGCTAATAAATGCAGGAGTATTTGTCAGTGCTCAAACAAATTTGAAGATATTTGAATTTTTTGCTAGACCTACCTTTTATACTGATGGAGTTTGAGCTAGAATCTGTGGGTCTGCATTGGACTTTGCTAAATACCTGATGATTTCGTACAAGGTGTGTAACAACTATCTATGTTGTTCATAGTTGTCCATATTTATATAATTTTTTTTTGCATTTTCATAACCTATTAATCATTTGTTAACCCTTTATAAACCATTTATAAATGTACCCTGGATAAAAAAGTTTGACCGTTCAGTTTTTTCCTCAAGTTTAATATTAAAGGCGAAGTCCAAGGTCAAGATGGGCACAGGGAGGCTTTAGGGAGCTGGTATAGTTTATATTTTGTCAGTCAGCTGAGGAACCACGTGGAACTAAAATTAGTAAAGTGTGTGCAGTGAAGAAAGTTCACACGGTGTAATACGCTGTGGGCAGTATTAGCGTTGATTTACCCAATCTGTTAATGGTGTGGTCTGTCTAGACCTTTGGAACATTCCTTAGCTCCTTATTTAATGTAGGAGGAATCATTTCTGAAATTAGCATATAAATTGTCTGGACTCAGTAGCCTTTTAAAACAGTGTTCTACCCTTGTGTCATGGCACAATAACTGTTTTAAAACAAAAATAAAAAACCCATTTCAGTACATTCTTGTAAAGAACCTCTTGGCTTCAGGTTGCATACTGAAAATGTGCATAAACCTGAGAAAATTCATTAAGTTTAAAATGGGGAAATGGTCAGGATTTAATTTGGGTAAGTTGTATTAATTCAGTCGTGTTAATACGGGGAAGTGTGTTATAAGGAAACATCTAGCAAGGTCTGTTCACATAGAAGGTTTACATATATGTAATTGAAACTGGAGGATTTTCTGACTTTGAGGTTTTGTGGTGTTGGGTTTTTTTCCTTTTCTCGGTCTTCCACATAACTTGTATATAACCCATGTTGTATGGTGCCATCACTCCAGGCTTCAGTCCAGCTAAGGCTCATACGAGAACAAGTCTGCTCCTGGTACCAAACCCCAGGTTGCTGCAGAAAGGAGGTACAAGGAACCTGTTGGTAGCAAATCCTACTCCCTGGCTGTTCGTTCTTCTGCTGGTGCTTTCAAGTCCTTCTTCCCACTCTAGTTGCCAAGGGTAACTTCAGTGCCCTGTTCTTAGGTTATAGTTTCAAGGGGAGAAAATATAACTTGCATTCAGCTTGTGAATTTGTGCAGGAATAGAGAGAGTATATATGTACACAGAGGCAGAAAATAAATGGTGATACGGTGTGGTAGTTTTATTTGGTGTGAGTCTGAGATGACCACACTGAGCAGTGAAGCCAATAAAATCTTTGTATTCCAAAATCATGTTTTAAGTGGGGATATTTCCTTACCTCCCAAGGGTTAAACACTGATATTTTTAATTATTTTTTTTATGAAAATGCCTTGTTGAAAAGCTTTTTCCATTCCAGAAAGGTTTGGCTTGTGGCCAGGAACGTCTCCAAGATGCTGGATCTTAAATTTGTCATGGTCCCAGTGTCCATCTTGTATGTTGCCCTAGTGTTCTGTAGGAAGTGTGTATTTCAGTAGAGGAGGGTGAAGAGAAATTTTTATTTTATTTTTAAATAGTGAAGTAACTGTTCAAGAACTGGAAAAAAAAATGCCCAAAAATACAGTCAAAGACAGCTTCCTGAAAACAAAATGAAGCGCATTCCTGATGCTGGAGAAGGGCATGAGGAGAGAAAATTTATCCTACCTTCTGTTTCTCCTACTTCCTGTTCAAGCAACTTTAAAATTATTAGTTTCTGATTTTCTCACCTTCTGATGGCGATCTCATGTTTAAGGTTGTATTTTAGCATGTAATCCCAAATGCTTAGTAGCCATTTGTTTGTTTTCTGTTAGCCTGGGTGGGTTGTTTTTGGTTTTTTAATTTTATTTATAAAAACCAACTCTGATGGCTAAACATAGGAGTACCAATAGATGCAGAATTACGTGCAGTGAGCAGGGTTCGTGTCTGTGCTAGCGCTCTGCCTGGCACAGCGAGGCCTTGGCTGGTGTCTGCGGGCCATAAGCTTGATGCAAAACAAAAATTGCGGTAATGACGTGACAGGCAAGCGGTATGGCTTGAAGTAGAGCACAGGAGTCCTGGCTTTTATTTGTGTATTCCAGTTGGGGTGAAAGGAGCACACCGAGTCTTCCCGCTGGAGTGAGCGATAGCAGTTATTTTGTGACTGCGAGCCTAGCAACCAAAGACTTGCATTTATTTCACAGGCTTGGAGAGTGTCTGATCCAAAGATAACCATGCTTCAAAGTGTCAGAATGTCCTGGATGAATCAGTGCAGGCTGTTGTTCATGCGAACGTGAGGTGGGTTGTAGCTCTTTTGGATAGGCACAGATTTGGACACATGCTAGCAAAGTCTCGACGTGCTTCTCTGCGCGCCTACCACACCTCAGACGTAGCATTCCTGGGCCCCGCTGCCAAGTCTGGGGTGGGAGCTGTGATTTTGACAAGTACTTCTGAGGGACCAGGCTTTGGGACTGTTTCACTAAGCTTGTGGCCTGAGTCAGCTTGTGGCCCAATCTTTTTCCATGAAGACTTGCTGCATCCATTCTGAGGATGCGTGGTGCTTGTGGGGCACAGGGTGACACCCTTGTGGTCTGCATGTTGTAAGAGCCATGTTTTTTTGAGCAGTCCCCAGTGGAGAAAGGGCTTTCAATTTTCTTATCTGTGCTTCTCTCTGATATTTGTGACTTATGGTAAATTATACAGACTTCTTTTTATGTTTTCCCTTTAAAATATGTCTGCTTCAGTGGCATTTTAAATGTTTCAAGGGTTCCCCCCTCCCTTATTACACAATTTAATTGGAATTATGGTGCCTATCAAAAAGTATTACTGCAAGGTGACCTGGAAATAATAATTTCCTTTCATCTATACCAAACATTTGTAGATCGTTAAAATGTCACAAATAAAAAAGTCTTATTCACAAAGAAATGGCTTTATATGAGCTCAGTAAAATATGAGATTTCATTATATACAAAAAGGCTATGTTTTGTATTCCTGGTTTGCAGAGCAAACCTCCAACACATGTGGAATGCGTGGCAGGATGTAGGACCCTCTAAGGGCTGTATACAGATCTGTGAAGGGGAAGGAGGAGGGGGGGAAGCACTTGTGGGTCTGAGGAAACGACCCCTTCCAGTAACAAATGGAGCATGTGCTCGGGGTCTCTGGGAGGATTTGTGTGGGGATCTTGCTCTCCATGTGCGCACATTCCTCTGAATCGGACAGGTGTTAAAGCGAAATGGTGCCCGGAGGACGCAGCACCCTCCTATGCTATCAGCAGCCTAACCACATGACGGATCCAAAAGCAGCCAAGCACAACTGCTGAGGGGGTTGCCAAGGGGTTAGATGCCAAATGCTGAGTGAGGCTATCCTTGCCAGCTTGGCACCTTTAGGCCATGTGGCTGCTGCTGGCACGGAGTTGTCATTGTAGCGTGATGGGGAGAACAGAACCAGAAACTGTCTTAATAGTTCCTGGTGAATGAAGATCTTTCATTGTTGTGAATATAAAATATTAATTACCTTACAAATGTGTTTGGGAGGCTGTGCGTGGCTCTGGCGTCTGTCCAGACATGCACTGGCGAAACTGGAGTATTGCCTCCTGGCAGTTGAATTAATTTATTGCCGTCCCCCACCCCCAGCATCTCACTGGAAATAAGAAGGAGCTATTTGAAAACAATTGACGTCTGGGGAAAGATGTTCATTGGCTTCTGGGATTTAGATTGGTCCCTGAGCTGGTGCCTTAGGAGTAGATTTAACCAATACTGTCATCTGTTGGCACCTGTTGCAGATTTGGCAGTGGCACAGGACAGCTTTGATTGCACTGTGCCTGGAGTAGTGAGCATATGTCTAATGCCCATCCCAGAAAGAATGACTTAGTGCTCTTAATGCCTTTCCTGTGGTTTTCCTTCCACTTTCTCTTCTCTTGTTCCTCAAGCTGCTATTAGTAGTTATCGCTACATGCAGACCTATGAGCATCTTCAAAGCAAGCAAATCAAGGATAGAGCAAGAGGAGAACAGGAACTGGGAGAGATTCATATTATCTGAACCCAGCTGCTTTTCACATTTGATTTTGAATTGTTTGTCTAGCCCCTGAATCTTTAGGAAGTGCAGTAAACAAAGAACTCCAGGCAAAATGATACATGAGCTAGTGTCTGAAATGTAATCAGAAGAGGGGAGAGTGTACAGGTTTGTAAATATGTTAATCAAAATAACCAAGGATGTATCCTCAAGAAGAGAATTTAGTGGACCCATTAAAGGAAGTCTCGGCCTACGTGTCTCTCTACTGATTGTACATCTGTAAATGGCTGCGGTCCAGCAAAGCTCTTAAGTGCATGCTTAACTCTCAGCACAGCCTGGCTACAGCGATGTTGCTAACTTTGGCATGCGAGCTTTTATGTGTTTGTGGCATTCACATGCCGAGTGTGAAGCACATGCTTGCTATGTGCCCTTCTGGATAACTAACTCTTTCTTGCATCCTACAGGCCAGTAGCCAGGAGTAGGAGTCCAGATTCCTGCTCCCGTAGAAGCTATTGAAGATGACAACAGGGCTACATATCACCTACAGCTCTGAGGTTTTTACCCTTCATTTGCGTGACACTGAAATACAGAGGTACAAACCCCGAATAATGTGACAAAGCCTACCAATGCTGCATGTACCTGGTTCCTTGGGATCAGTCTGAGGTTTCCCAGAGATATCTTGAACATAATCTAAAAATCTGTTTAAGTGTGGTGTTTTGCTTTTTTGAAGGTGTCTGTCTGTAAACCACTGCAGTTGCCAGAGCAGTTCATTAGGATCTGATGGATAGATTCATTTACATACCAGATTAGTAGGCTGACTAGATATAATTAAATTATCCACAAATGCTCCCCGTTGTTTTAAATCTATTTTAAGTATATTACTGGTACAGTCTGTGAAGGATTTAGTGGTGTGTGTTGAAAATTACTCCCAAGTATCTCATGCAAATTTGCAGTATGGTGGGAAAACGACATCCTCTGGTATCACAGTTACAATCTGCATTGCTGCAGCACGGTCAGATGTGTTTGTACAGATGGAGAGCCAAAGAGTTCCATGTGTTTAAAATTTCTCAGTGGTTTGCTGCCTTGTGAGAAGCCAGTCTTGAGAGATGGGGTCATTAGATTTGAGGACAAAGTCCTCAGGTCTGTACAGTGGTTCTTGAAATGACAACTCAGCTTTTTT
>VXBZ01011338.1:369500-384891 GCA_013399135.1 Heliornis fulica | reverse complement strand
TTTTTTTTTTTAAATCTAGAAAGTCAATAGAAGATCTTAGTCTTTTTATGTACCTGCATTTTCAAGAAAATTAAACATTGGTAAAGCAGCTCAGGTGGTAAAGCTTTTAAATTATAAACAAGGAGAACTTAATGTAATCTAACAGTCACAACTCAGATCTCATTAAGTACTTTGGTGAACATACCTGGTGGTGGGGGGGGGGGGGGGATATGGGATGGGCGGCAGGGGAGCGAGACAGAGAAAGGAAAAATTCTGCAAGAAACAAACAACTGTACTTAAGTCCAAGTAAGCAAATTTGTCAAATATTTTTAGTGTGTGCAGTTCAGAGTCTGCTCAGAGATTTTTCCAGATTACCATCTGCACCAGAATGTTGCTGGGCAAATAATTCTGATTCTCTCCAGTAGCTTCTTGGTATGCCTGAGGTGGGATTCCAAAAGAGGAATAGCTGCTGTAGGGATTGGGGTATTTTGCCTTCACCAAAGACTTTTTGTAGTACAGGAATCATAGTCCATCTTTGATCTTTGACACCTGTACTCATTTTTTTTAAAGAAAGTTAATTTTTTTTGAGATCATAAAAATATTCAGATGGGGGAAAAATATCTTGTTGTGAGAGAGTTCTTATCTGCTGCATTGAAATAATTGAAAATGGCTTTCTAAATTTTCCAAAGTAGATCATGTGTGGGCTAAGAGCCAAATTTCCTTTAAAAAAACCCCAGAAACCAAAAAAAAAAGCAATCTTGAAAAACACTTTAAAATATATTTGTCCAGCTTTTTGCCCCTGGAGGAGGAAGTGAGAAATTTAGAAAGCACCACATGTGACAGATGCTGTTCAAGATGCTCAACACATTACTGGAAGATTCTCTATAACCATCATGTTGTGAGTAATAAAAGAGTATGAATGGGATTGAAGAAAAGTCCAGATTTACTGTAACCACATCTGTTGCCTCACCACTCTCGCATGATGTAGAGGTCAACAAATTCCTGCCAGTTCCTGGACTACTCCTAAATGTATCTCTGCAGTGCAAGGCAGCATCAGATTAGGGAGCCGTCAGGTTACCTCCAAGTGAGCTGGCACGTCTGTAGTAGATTACCACACAGGGATCCTAGCTTCAGTGCCAGAAACAGTAAAGCTCTGTTACTGCCATACATAGTTAATTAGCTCGGGTGTCACACCAAGCAAACACGGCTATATTGCTTCTGGTTCTGCAGCTAAGTTAATTGAGGCTGGCTTGGGGATCTTTGCCCCAATGTGCAGTGCAGACATACCCAGGAATGCACTCCTATTGTTGACTGAATACTGTATTTTCTCATAAATGTGGCAGGAGTATAATTGCAGGGTGGAAAAAGAAGGCCAATATACATTCACTTCACTTTAGAAACTAAATTAAACCTTTGACTTAACTCACTTCTATACCAGCTCCCTGCAGGCATTTCTACAGGCTTCATTAGAGCCAACCTAGAGGCCATGGAAAAGGTCTTACAAAAGACTAGCCAGGAAGCCAGTCACAGACCCAGATCCTGCTGCTACAGAATACAATCTGCCTCTTGGCACCTCGGGCTTGCAGCTGCCAGGCACTCTCCTTATGTGGTCACTGGTGTTGGCTCAGAGGCTGGAGCAGATAGACGAGTAGGGCTGGGGGGAACACATTCATCACTGCCAGCACTGAGAGCAGGCAGTGCCAAGTCACTATGTAACTAGGCACATGTGCCAATTTGCTCAGTAATTGGATTGCTATTTGAAAAATTAAAGCGGTGTCTAGAAAATTCTAACCTTTGTGTTTATGGAGTATGAAGTTTGCAGACGGGAGGCCGAACTGGAAGAATGGAGGTGATCAAATGTACGTGTTTTAGGAGAGCAAACGTAGGAAGTAATTTGACTACTTTAGCAAGTGTTACGCCAGCCTCAGAGGCAGCCTCTCTGTATGGGAGAGACAAAGAGCAAGACACAGTGCAGTGAAAAGCTGTAACGTTATGGACAAGCTGTAACCCATTGCTTACTAAGGAAAATCAACACAGACTTGTCAGCTGAAAGCCATTTGTATAAAGAAAACATAATTAGAAGGAAGGGCTTGATATATTTGCTGTAGTTACTTTTTTCCCCCTGAAGAGACAAAGCCATTAATGGCTGTTACTATAATTTTTCATTTTTTTTCTGAGACTGTGAATTTGTACTGTATGCACTGCTCCCAACTACTCTCGGTGAACCAATCCTATGTGTTTAATATTAAGTGTAAATGATATTGAATTATCCAGATGCAGAGAGAATTTCTTATTCAGAAGTATGTCTTTGCTACAAACCACCTCCCCCTAAAGTAGAATTCAGACCTTGATTTGACTTCAGTAGCGACCTAATTATATCCAAAACTATAGTTACTTAAATAGCCCATCAGTTATTTTGTGATTCTTTGCGGATGAGCTCACCAGCCACCCTTATTCAGCTAAAAACTTTGATCATGTGGATATAATGGTATTATAAATTGTTCCTAGGATAATATTTGTAATTTAAGGTACAATCCAGTTGCTAGTAGATGCATAAAAGTAGTGCCTGGGTTCTTCAACACTGTTAAGCTGAAACTCAAGCTGGAAGCTCTCTATTTAAAACAATAAAAAGTAAAAATCTATGGACTCATACTGAGGAAGAACTATTTGTATCCTCTGTGAAATGTCTGATTATTTCTCATGCACTCATTCCCGGTAGAATGAGGTTAACACATGTCAAAGCCGAGGCTGAGGAAATTTTGGGCTACATTTCTGCCCCTAGGTGGAGTGTTCTGCACACTGGTGGGTTCTGTTTTGTTTTTTTTTTTTTTTAATTTATTTATTTATTTTTAAAATATATTTTGGGAGAATGGAGCTGTGTTAGAAGCCTTGAAATGCCTCTTGTTCTGAACTCCCTTTACAGCATATCAAGTGCTGCCCATTGGGACTAGACTAACTGGGTCCCAGACACCATTTATAAGAGAAAAGTCAAAATAGGGTTTGTTTGTATAATTGATGGAATACAGGAATGGGCATTGCAGTCTATTTGTGCCTCTTCATTGTTGGTTAGTAATAGAGATAGATAGATATATGCCTAAAAGCAAGAATCCTATACTTTATGACATGTTGCTAATAACTATGAAACATCCAATATTTGCAGCTTGCAGTGCTGAATGTTTCTGTGATTTTCATGGTATGCCTCTCTTTTGGTATACTGTGAATGCCATGGTAACCTTAACCACTTGTAAAACATTTTAATAGTGACCACTGTAATATAGTGGTTGTGTGGAAACAGCATGCACCATTGCTTCAGAGGTGTTTGTAACATTTTGGTTTTGTCACAATCAGAGTAAAAGGTTGCCAGATTTCAAGGACTGAGTCTTACACTTGCCAAACAGGGAGCTGAAAGTGAGTTCTCTTCTCCAGCTTCTGTCTGATCATCTCTGGAGTTTCATTGATATGTTCCTACACAGCACTCACAAGCTTAGTAAACCATGGCTCCAGAAAGCACAGACCTGCTTGGGAAAAGTGTTTGGCTTCAGACACCGTGTTTGGAGGGGGGTGGTGGGTGTCAGATTAGAAGCCGGCTTTGAAATACATAAGTTGTTTTATATGTACGAGTGAGAATTCAGCTGCAGGCTCTTAGCTCAGGTATGTTCACATGTGGGCTTCTGGTTTAGTCTGCTCTAACAGGAGGGACCAGCTGCAAAGTTTGTCCCTGGACTGGGAGCTGAATTCCTCCAGAATCCAGGATTTTGGTTTGGACCTTTTTAGATATGATGTAAATGCCAGCAGCTTCCTAACAACTGTTCTTGAAGCTCAGAGCAGAATTTAGAGCAGACCCTTGTGAGTTAGGGAATTGTACAAGATATCCCTTCTCAGAACAGAAAGAAAAAGCCCAACAAAACCTAAGCCATCTGACTAGAGTCCTGAGAAATGCTTTCCAGCTTTCAAAGAAAGAAAGGGTCTTAATTCAGATTTGCCGGAATCGTCTAATTAGTGCCTTTAATGCCATGCACCTTATAGTCTGTGCCACCGGATTCGTCCTATAAATGAGACGATGGGCTAATTCATCTTGGCAGCAGTAAACAGACCTTGTGATTGTCCTCCTTACAAACACCGGCCTGATTTTAAGGAAAATGCTTTGACCAAGCCTGTGTCCCTGCTCCTGCCCCCGCGAGTCCCCCCTCCCTCCATCCCTGCATCTGAGTGCTGCCTCTGCTTCTTGCCCTCCTTCTTCCCCACCAACCCAACCCACCCCGTCTCACACACAGTGACATACCTCACACATTTGCCACTGCTAACAACAACCTGTCAACTCTTTCTTTGCACCGTGCTAGGCACCCTTTGTTTCTGCAGCCCAGCAAGCCTTGCAGCTGTTGTCCGAGGCCTGCTCCGACAGCCTGTGATCAGTCAGCTGCAAAATCCTCCCTGAACAACTCGGTATTCACAGCTCTAATCGGGCCAGTGGACTGTTTCCTCCTCTCTCGCAGTAAATCTTTATCACTTGCGCTCTGCTCGTCAGTTAGTGGCGCCAGGTCTTTGGGCTGCTCTATCCCTTTCCCATACTCTGCTGGTCTGTGTGCTCTGAATGCTAACTCCAGCCTTGTTTAGACTTGGTGCTGTGATCCACATGTTGTGAAGGCCTGAATTCCTGCTCCCTCCCCATCTTTTTAGCTGAATGTACATTTATTTTGCGTGTCTCCCAAGATACTCGAAGGCTCCCTCCCTCTGCCTATTTTGTACTTTATCCATATAAGTCAATTTTGTGATTAGCTTTCTGTCTCTGCCCAGCAGGCTGTTGTGCTTCTGTTTAAGAACTATCTTTGATAGGAAGATGAGGGTGAGCTGCCCAGCCTAGGGAAGCTGGTCATGGTGAGGGAAACCCTAGGGAAACTGGCACAAACCTTAATTTGATCGCATGCCCAGGGCTATTAACCTTCCTCCTAATGGTTCCCCCCACGGACGGAAACACATTTCCCTCCATCCTGTCCCTGACTTGATGCCATCTCAGTCTTTTAAAAGATTTACATCAAAGATGTTGAATTGTGAAGCAGATTTTTAGAAAAGAGGATCAAAGTTAGCTTTCTTAGTATCCCAGCTGAGTTGAGAGTCCATGGGGCTTTTAGGGTGAGGTTTCTGTCAACATGGAGCTGCTGAGGATTCATACTTGTGGGGGGGCAGAGGGAACAGTTTTATCTGTGTCTCTTGCTGTTTGTGCCACAGGATGAAAACTCCTCCTGTGTCCTTTGGCAAAACGGGGTTTTATGCTTGGGCCCAAGTTTGTAAATGATAGTGTAATTAAAGCTCTGTTAAACAGTGTATTTTGCAAAAAACACTCAACTAGCTTTTAAGTAAGGCTTACTGGAGATTACTTAATAATAATTTTCAAGATAGCGAGGCTTATTTCAGTTAAGGAAGCTGAGACGCTTTTGTCTGAACACAGGTCCAAGGACTAAAAAGTAATGTTTTTTGATCTTGTCTCTGAAACAGAGTCCAGCTTTGGCACTGGAAAACCTATTTCTCTTTCTGCATCAGCTTTCCCTCCTTCAAGATCTCATGTTTCAGCTATTCCAGGTGTGTGTGTGCATGCAGGAGTAAAAATTAACCAAATATAGAAATATTACTTAAAAAGCAAAACATGAACTGGCTTTAAAAATATGCTGTGCCTATTAATTTTATGAGGCAGCTGTAGAATAGACGCTCCCTGAAAAAAATCTCTTTGTATTCCAGCTTTCTATGCCCCAGTTTCTCATCAGTATAGTATTTACTGATAAACTTGTATTATAGGATTTTTGCATTTGTGCATTGGCAGTGAGATTGAGCCTGTGAAGTGATGCACAGAGTAAGCTTAATGCAAAAACAGTTGGTTTGATGCTCAGAGAGATGTTGTCATTAGACCATATTACGTCTGCCAAGTGATCTGCAGGTAATGTGTGGCACTGCTTACTCACTGAGCTCACAATTTGAGTCTGACAGCCTTGGGGACATACCCGTGACCCACATCTTTTCAGCAGTCTGTGGTTGTGTTTGCTCTCTGGCCACCCTGGTAGTGCTCTGTTGGTGTGTCCTTTGTAAACATCTCCCACACACTTCCAAGTGGAATATTTTGGGTATTTTGTTGCTGTATAATCAGACCTATAAACACATTTGGCTCTATCTGGGGAAAATAATTCAGATTGTGCTGATATTTACCAGAGAAGTGCCCTTATGTTTCAATGTGTTCTTCAGCAAAGTTGAATGTGCATGAACAGGATTTGAATGCTGGCCCAGTTTTTTTGGTATGATGTCTACAAGGCCACCAGTACAAATATGATCTTGAATGGTATGGAGTGTACCACAAATAGCCTCATTGTATCATTTCTTGGGGGAAGCTTCGCTGTCAAAGGTGCTGTTTGTGAGGGTGGCAAGGCCCTGGCACAGGCTGCCCAGAGAAGCTGTGGCTGCCCCTGGATCCCTGGCAGTGTTCACGGCCAGGTTGGATGGGGCTTTGGGCAACCTGGGCTAGTGGAGGGTGTCCCTGCCCATGGCAGCTGTCTGGTACTAGATGATCTTGATGGTCTTTTCCAACCTAAACTACTCTGTATGATCAGAATCAGTTTGGTGGAATGTAAGACAAAGAAGATTCAATATTTTGATAGTCCCTAGGCTAATGGCTTGAAGAAAATCCTTTCTAGTTCAATGATTTACTTTCTCTTATGCTGTTGTTCTTGCTTCCTTCCTTCATGATCCGGGGTGTTGTCCTTTAGTGACATTTTCCCCCAGCTGTCTCCCACGGCTCAGTGGCTACTGTAGGACCAGCTTAGTAGCTGAGTTTCATAGATTGGTGCTCTTGGCATGAGTGATGAAAGGAGACCTCCTGTTAAACCAACCCCTATGCTTCCTCAGTATTTGTTTGCCTCTTCATTTATGTGAGCCATGATGGCTCCTTTGGGGGAAATCCCATTTGTGTTCCCAGACCCCTACCAGCAAGAAGTGCAACACCAGAGCTTAGCTGGGTTTTTTCGTTTTCTTTTTCCGTAAGTAGTCAGCTGCTGGTCATGGTTATTTTGTGATGTAATTGCCCTGTATTTTATAAAACAGTGGTGGTTCACCATGTGTGGGGGGAGTTGGACAGGTAATTTGCATTTATTTATTTATTAATTTATTTATTTATTTGTTTTATTTTTTGAAAACTTGTGGTAGCCAGAATTTCCAAGTAACCTGATAAAGTGGAAGGAAATATTTTGGCTTTCAATTACAAAGGAAGATTCTAAGTGTCTGAATGGGAAATGAATAGAATAAGGAGAAGACTTTCTCAAATTTATTGGGGTGTTGTTTTTGGTTTTGTTGTGTTTTGGTGTTTTTGTTGGTTTTTTTTTAAATGAAAAGAACTCAAAACACAGCACAGTCTTCTGATTCACTTCATACAGAACAAAGCAAGGCTGTGCAAAGCCCAGCATACACTTTCCTGAGTATGTTGCTACTGTCCACATATCCTGATTTTCCTGTTCCTGTAGTGATGTTTGTGCCTTAAATTGAGATTTTTGAAGGCTGCAGCTAGTGCTTATCTTGGTATGGCTGTAACTGTGGTGCTTGGTGATATGGGCTTAGAAAAATCAATTAGAAAAATGTGTTTAAGTTATGACATGAAGTTTTTTATGTTCTTTTCCTCAGAACATTGTACCACAGGGGAAAACCACTCATAGGAAGCAAATATTCCTGATGGGAATGTATTGTTGTCTCAAGCCTCCTATTTCAGCTCTTTTGTCTTAGAGAGGTAAGTTAGTCTTTATTTTTTACCCAAACCTGTAGTTTCTGCTAGGAGAGGACTTCTTCATTGTTGCATGATGAACAGAATTGGAGAACTTATGAACTGAATTGGAGAACTTGGAGCTTATCTGTTCCCTGTTCTGGATCGAAAGTGGACTTGACTAATCCTAACACATCTGGATGCATATAATTGGAGCAGGATGTTTTATTATTCTGCTTTCTTACTTTTAAGGAACAGCATCAACTTCTTTCTAGTTCCTCCTGTATCTGTCTGCTAAGAAAATCTCAGACTCCATCTTATTTCTACTTGATTTTTTATTTTACTCCAGGGTAATTGATATTATGCTTCTACAGCTATTCCATTTAAAAATAGTCTTTTAGTCTAGGAATTTCCTTGTCTGATTTGCGTCAGACTTTCCAGAAAAATTCACCTTGGCATAAAGTTTGCACCTGTGAAAGTTCAAGGAAACCAGTTTAACATTTTGCTAAATGAGGGAGGGATTCTGCCAAAACTGTGTTTATGATGAAAGGCTAGTTTAAGAATGAATAGACTAGTTTCTTCATCATTATACAATAATATTAATGTATAAGCAATCTCATAAAGAAAAAATACAACAAAATGAGTTTTATAGAGCTTATAAAAATGAATTTTTGTTTCTTCTTTGGCTGATCAGGGAAGAACGCTTACTACTAATACATTGTGTTTAATTTTGTGAGCTGCTTCTTATGTGCAAATGTCCTGTACATCTTGAACATAACCATATAAAAGATGAACAAAGAATGAGAAAGTTATAAATGGATCCATGTGACTGCCTCTTCTCCAGACATTTAATTTTTTCCTCTTCACTTAAGAAGTTTAGGGGGAATGCAGGGCCATGCAGTGGTTTTTTTAAAGCTGAAGTAGTATCTTTCTCCCTCGGGGTATTTCTTTAATCAATGTTTCTTTATACCATTAGGTCATCTCCTCTTCTTTTTTTTTTTTTCTCTGAAGAAGCCTTGTTTTCTATGTTTTCATGCATCCTGACACTTATTCTTAGAATTATGGCCTGATCGCTTCCTCTCTATTCCTCAAAATTTCTATCGTTTTATCTATTTTAAGCACTTGAGCACAAAGATAACTCCGTCATAGTTCCTTCATTTCCCCTAATAGTTCCCCCCTCCTTCCCTCCCCGTAATGAAAAAATGAAAGGTCTCATGGTCTTACAGATTTTCTTTATGCTTATTTTGGCCTATTTGCAACCCAAATACATCATCACGCTATAAGACAGCTCTCTAAGGCTCTTGGATCAATTAAAGGTAGCCCTATTCATTGCCAGTACAAACCTTTGCCTATTAACTCTTTCAAAGGGCATTTGTCATAGCAAAAAGCTGTGAATGCTGTCTGGGTTCATTGATTTAAAAAAAGTATTGTTTTAAGGCTGCTGAATATCTTAATGAGTTGTAATCAGAGGGTAGCTTGTGTCTGTGAAGTGATACAGTTACCTTTCACCTACTTGCTTTATGTTCTGAGTTTTTAAAAGACAAAAATCTCAAGTGTAATTCAAGCATGCTGATTTTAAGGTACATGAAGGGTTGCATTTGCTGATCAAACTAGAATTTATGACACTATTTTGTAAAACCAAATATTTAATGTGGTAACCCAGAATATGTCTCACTGGCTTACAATCAGCCAAGAGCGAGTAAGCAGGGTGGCGTTGCTTGTTGACAGTGATCATCCTCCTTTCTTCACTCAGAAATCCAGGGTCTGTATCCTGAAAATTGAGAAACCCATCCCAAATCTTCAGGCATTTGCACATATACTTAGCCTGGAGCACATGAATTGTTTGTTAATATAGGGTATCCAGGACATTGTTTGGCAGGCAGAACAGGATAACATTGAGGGGGTTCTGTTGGTGGGGTTTTTTTGTTGTTTTTTTGAGGGTGTTTTTTAGATCAGCAGTTCATTTGCCACTGGTGGTGTCTCAAATGGTTTGAAGCAGTTTATGAACGTGTACCAAAGCTCTGGAAAATTGTTCTAGTTGGAAAAATGTCTTTTCTGATGTCTTCTGGATCAAAACATTTTCCTTTGGTAGTTAATACAAATTTCTTTCCTATTTAGAGAAACCCTTTCAAGAATTAAAATCATCACTTTTCCTTGGGCTTTGTGAAAAGTTTTGTTTGTGCTTGTTGCTTTCTTGGTTTATTTTTCTAAGAAAACAACATGGCTTATATTTCTCCTAAAATATTTTGCTAAATCAGTGGTTACTTCTGTGTTATTAATGGAGGCAGCAGGGTGTAGACAGAACCCTTCTAGTCAGATGCTTGATGGTGCAGCAGCAGCTTGCTTCATTTGACTCTCACCTTCTGCAAATGTATTTCCGGAATAGGTGGTTTGGGGGTATATGCTTTTCTTTCCATACTTGTGCAAATATCTTCTTATAGGGAGGAAAAAATACTTGGAAAAAAAATCTTTTAAGTTACAGATCATAGAGATGTATGGATTTTTCCTTAAGTACGCTGCTAGGTATAGTGATCATGGTAAGTAGCATTTCATTTGTTTCATTATGGGAAGGAGCGGGTGGTACAAATGGTGCTTTTGCAGGTGTCTCACTTATCTGGAACAAAAAGTCATTAGAAAATACCTAACACGAGCCATGTATATCGTCTGGAAAACAGGGCAATGCCATGTCTGGGAACTACCAAGCAAACGAATCCCTGACACTTGCACTCTACTTCTGATTTGCTTGGTGAATTTATTACAGCAAATGCATGCGTGCATGTGGACAGATGCTCAAGGTAATATGGCAAGGTCATGTAAATGCAAGCAGTACTGCATTCAGTCTCTTTATTTTCCAGTGAATAAGTCTACTGGACAATGTATGACTTGAAGGTTTGGTTTATTTTAGTTTTTTAATTTTAAATTTATTTTTTTCAGAAGCCAAGGTGATACATGCACTTCCCTCACCGGGTGATTTTCACAGAATCACAGAATATTAGAAGCTGAAGATTCTACATGCTGTCACTTTTTGTGACTACTTTTATCTACTTTTTTTTTTTTTAATTTTTATAAAACTGCTTCAAACCTCCAATTAAATGTATAGATAAGAGGCTGTCCTCATCTCTATTTCATAAGTGGGGGGAAAACCAGTCTGATAACGATTAAAGCCCTAGTTCCAGGAAACTCAAAGATTTAAGCATGTATTTTAATATTCCTGTGATTTTGGCATAAACTATTCTAAAATGTTTCTCTGGGATGCTGTCAGATACAAAAATAGAATATGCATTTGAGTTGCAGACAGTACCTCAGCCACAGTATTCCTCGCTGCAGTGTGTGGACAGAGATTTTTCTTTTTATACTTGATAAAAATTATGATGCATGGTCATACAGGAGAGATTTATTTTTGTACTTGATTAATTCAGTGGTTTATATGCTATGGTATTGAGGCTTATCTTGGTGTGGAGCTCAATGTGGTGCTAACCTTTTTCTTCAGCTTCGTACGTTTTCACAGAAGTATGTAGTGTCTTTTCTTTGGTCAGGTGCTGTGAAAATAAATTTGGAGAAATAAATATGCACATTTCTACTGTAAGGGTGATGTGCGTACGTATTTATATATAATGGCATTGTGTGCCTTGCTCTATATAACATTTTGAGGTGTCTGTACAAGTAGGAGATTTATGAAGTGTGACTCATTTTTCCTTCTCCCCTGTTCCAGTGGAAGAGCTCAGACTGTGATGAGAAAAACTAGTACACATTATTAAGAATTCTGATAAAGTAGGCTGAATAAATTTGTTTTCTTTGTGAGCCTTAATCCTGTGTTGTATTGGCTTCTTGGACATGGCTAATTTATTTGGAATTCCATTCTGTTCCCGACAGCATTCCTGATTAGTAGTTTGATCACCCGGAGCAAAGTTACATACCAGCTTTCAACTCTTGTAATCTAGCAGTGTAATTTTTTCAAATGGAGTCTTTTCTTTCCTTCTTTGCCCCAGCTCCACTTCTTTTTTGTGTGCAAAGAGACTTTAAAAGTAAGCAGGATAACCTGTTAGTAGAATGAAGAACTTGTTCAAAACACAATATAGTTTATTGAATGTCCAACCTGAGTCTGGCCACAAAGCCTCTACTGCAAAGTTCACACTGGAATATGGAAACTTCCAAAATCAAAGATAATCAGAGCAGACTGTGTTTGTTGCAATGTAGTGTTGTGTGGCTATCAAAAACAAGATTTAGAAAGTAAATGATTAGGCAAAGACAAAAGCTAAAACCACAAAGTCTCAAATCTTTTTCTGTTGTTGTTTTTATTTGTTCCCCCAATTTTGTATGATAATGGTAGTTCTGATAATTCGTTCCTCTCATAGCATTAAATAAACTTAAGGGTTTTTCTTTGTAATTACATATGTATTTAATAAGGACCTTGTTGAATGCAAACATATTTCTGATCATGTGTATTCAAAGTTTGCAAAACCCTCTGAATTTCCAAGTAAAACTTTATAAAAAATATTTCAAGTGTACCTTTCAGATTATTTTTTTTATAACAGAAAAATAAGGTTTCCAGCTGTGTCAGTGCAGCATGTGAAATATTTACTTCCATCATTTATAAAGGATAACAGTTGTGGCTGACTTAGGGTTTTTTGTTTGTTTGATCGTGGGGTTTTTGTTGGTTGGTTTTTTGTTTTTTGGTTTTTGTTTTTTACTAATTGCATTTTACAGATGGTGTGATATAATTTTCAAGATACATCCATGATCTATAGTTTGTGAAAGCACATTTTGCCTTTGGTAGGTTTTAGAAACTTCAGTCTTTAACTTTTATTTTACAGTAAAGTTTGTCAGACACTGGACCTTGCATGGAAATTGCAGTTGTGGCATCATTCGCTTCTATCAATACTGGCTTATGCTGTCAAAAACAATGATGATAAGAATCCCACATTTAATTATAAATTGGATGTGGAGTTTGACCTGATCTCTGGAAGAATATAGGATGAGCATAACCGAGTGAAACTAGAGGAAACATAGCATGCAGCAACACCCTTCTGTAAATTCTTAATTTGCTGAAGGTGTGGGAACTGGGTTTTCCTTTATGTAACTCTTCTTAGAGTTCCAGAGGTCCCAGTCTGGTTTTGCACAGTGAGAAGGAATCCAGGTTTTTAAGTCACAAGAATTTTGCAAATAGCCCCAAAGATAGGTGGCCACAGCAAGAGACTCAAACTGCTTTGCCTGTATAATGTTTTGAAGAGCTTGACCTGTCTTTCAGTTTTGTTCTGATGTGGAATTTTATGGATCTGAAAAGCTGCTCTTGGCAAATATTTCATCAAAGTTGGAGCATGCTTTGCCAGATTTCTGGTCTTGAAAAACTGGCATTTTAGTTGAAATGCTGTTCTGTCAAATATAATCATCATAAAGTTCGCTACTAGATTGATGTGAATTCTATCAATTCAGTGGGTTAAAAAAAAAAAAATCCACTGAGGTAAGGAGAGGACTGAGAAAGGATGATTTAGGGCTAGATCCAACTGAATTCGGTGTTAATTCCTTAATTTCATGAACAAAATTCCAGAAGTTCTTTCCAAGTGAAAATCTATGCATCAGAGTGTGAAGACTTAGCAACTTGCTTAGGTTGTCTGTCCGTAATAACTGCTTGATAACTATTCTGAACATTGTAACATAAATTTTAGGTATTTATGCTAGGCTTTTTTTCTCTGAGTGACTAAATATGTTTGTATTTTGATGTTTGTTCTTCATTAAGTGGACATTTTAGATATTGCTAATCATTAATGATGAATTGATGTGATTAAATATCAAGGTATATATTTTGTTTACTTCTAGATCAAGTTCTGCTTGCACTTGTAGTAAGAAATTCTTACAAATGAAAAGGAAGTTGTCTACTGCTGGGTATTGCAGCGTATGAAGATGATGTGGAGCAACAGCTCTGTAACTGCAAAGGTCTCATCAAGTCTTTTTAAAAATGCAAATCTCTTCACATGATCCCTTTTAAGAGTGATCTGTAAGTTTTTATTTCATTTCCTCTCAGTCCTTTTCCCTCTTTTTTTTTTTTTTTTTAATTCCCCCACGCCTTCTAAATCGCACTTTTGACTTGAGGACACTGAGGATGAATTAGAGCTTCTGGTTTTATGGACATTGAAGTTCTTGGGAGGATAAATATTTGATAAATTATTTTCTTTCTGCCCTTTTTTCTCTTGATCATGGAAATAGGCATATCAAACACTGTAGTAGGAGGAGAATATTTGCTGGGGATTTTCCAGTGGAAAACCACTGAGGCAGGTGTTTGCTTTCCTTTGACACAATACAACACTGAATGATCTTGATATGTGTTATTTGAGGCAGGAGTTGACTTTGAATGTCCGATTTTGTCCTCTAAAGCTATGAATACCTCGATCTGGGTCTGGTTTTAAGTGGTTTGGTTTTTTTTTTCAGTGCGATGTAGAATGCTTGTTCAGGAGATTTCATGTATGTAAACTGGAGTCAAGGTGCTTTTTTGACTCTGATAACTATAGAAGGCACGTGATCCTGAGAGATAAGTGCCAATTTTTCTCTTTTTTTTTTCTTACCAGTGATGTGGGAACTTCTTGTAAGCCATGCCGACATCTGCAACTCTTTGCCGTTTTCTTTTGTAGATATTCTGATTTCGAATATGTGGTAAATACAGTAAGTCAAAGATCCTATTTTAAAAATCTAATGATAATGGTGGATATTTTATCATTATTGTTTCATTGTCTGTTTTGTTGCTTTTAAACTCACTTGATATCTTAAAATTTTAGAAGTATAGTGACTTCTAGGGAGATAGACTGCTTTATAATTGTAACTGGGGAATTAGATATGAAATCTGTTGCCTTACATCTTAAAGGTCAACAAGAATACAATACTACTTTTTTTTTTTTTTTCTGTACTAATCTTCTGTGGGCACTCACAACCAGGACAAGTAATTATGTGATAATTTAAAAGCAAAATATGGAATTGGTCTTGGAAATAGCTTCATATTAGATGACTTTAATAAATATTTATAGCAAAAGAGGGTAATAATATTGGTTATATGTTGAAAACATATGTTAGGAATAAAATATCACCCGTTAGGAACACAGTTCTATCATGCCATTGTTCTCTAGAGAGATAATTATTTGAAAAATGATTTTAACAAAATAAACTCTGAACTGAGGGGGTTCTTTTATGTGTGTTATAGCATACATTCTCTGAAAAGGCAAATTGTTTAAAATGGTGTCAGGCATTGGGAACATCTGTTGTATGAAAAAGTGTATTTGGGAAAATCCAAATAATATTCATCGATACATAGGCTTCACATTGTGCTTTTCCTCACTCCAGTGTCAAAATACTTTACAAAGGGTGGAAGAAGAGCTATCCAGATTAAACTGCATTTTCTAAAATTGAGCCATGCAGTGTTTTCATCTGGCATGTAGATTCGCCTTGCTTATGCTGTGCCATTAATTGTCTGTGGGAGGAAATCTGTCCTAAGAAGTGAAATCTAAGCAGGACAGCACCATCTTTCCATCGTCAACAACCGAGATGCAGCATTCCTTTGTGCGAATAAATGCAGTGCCGACGAAGGGTGCCAAGCTGACAGCCGTGGCATGTGGAGCCACAGAACTGCTATTGACCAGGCAGCCGTAGTGGAAGCTTACCCGAATTTATGTCAGCCTGTCCCAAGCAGAGCCC
>VXBZ01011338.1:342023-367690 GCA_013399135.1 Heliornis fulica | reverse complement strand
TCTTAAGAGCTCCTTGGACAGTGCAGGGCTCTTGAAGTGATAGCTAATTGGTGAAAGAAAGGCCCTGATTGTCTTGAGGGAGCTGGAAAGTGCTGCGTGTGCTGCTGAAAGGGACTAAGGAGAAGGTGCCTGGTTTCGCTGAGCAGCTGCTGCTGGAGATGTTTGGAGATTACATCAGCATTGGAAAAAAGGGGAAAAAAAAAAAGTCCAACTTCACAGAGACGGAGTTTATGGAGGTTTTTTCCTCCCTTCCAAAGGTCTTCTGACAATACTGTCATTGTCAATATAAGAGTTGTTAATTCTTTATGAATAGCACATGGGGCCTCTTGACTAAATAGTACGTTACATGTCCCAAATCTGTCAGCTGGACTCTTCTCTCACATGCTAGTGAGATCACTTTGATTGGAATGTTACAGGAATTGCTGGGCTGGCCATGCAGAACTGAATACTGCATTATATAATTAGATCTCCCAGAGTGGTGGGGTTTTTTTCCTCATTACCTCATTATTCTGTCTGAAATATGGAATCAGTCCTTTTGATGATTTTACTTGTTGTAATTATATTAATACGATTCATTTTATGGTCCTGTCTTAGTGCTTATATAGATTATAAGCTGTCCCAAAGGTTTCCTGACACAAGAAAAGAGGACTGAGAGACTTCAAAAGGCTTGTTTGAATTGACAATGGGGAGAAATTGATAAGGTAAATGGAACTAGGGCAGATTTTACCTCGGAATCTGATGAGAGAGAAATGACCTGTTGAGACCACAACTGAGCGAGGGTTCTTCAGAAAGTCTCATGTTGACAGAGCGGGGAAAAAATACCCAACAACTGATTGAGGCAAATGACTTCCTATGAAACTCGGGTATGAATTTGTTCCTGGGACAGACTTGTGAACTTCTGCCAACTAAATTATATGGACAAGCTGGAAGGAATACTATTGCTGGGCAGTCCAAGACTTCTAGTGGACCGGCCTTGATACAAGAAACGCTGTGGCGTGCTGCCTGCTGGATTAACTGCTGGTTTGTATGTTAAGATGTCAGCTGCACAGCCTGCCTAGATGCAACAACTGACAGCATCTGAATGAAGCTGAAGATTACTGGCTGAGCTCAGTATCCACGTGCCATGCTGTGGACTTACTAGAGTGGATTTTTACCTGATTGGCTGATTTGTTACCAAATTCCCTGTGAATGTTTTTAACTGACTGTAACCTGCTTGATTATTCACATGTCTTAGTAAGTGATATATCTGAGTACCAGAACAAGTGGAGTACCATTGGAATGGTTTCTTCTATAAGAAACAGATCTGGGCTATAGTGATTGATGGACTCTAGCGGCAAGTGGGGTGGGCACGTGATAACATGCCACGCAGTGAGTTTTGGCTTCGAAGACTGGCCAAGGTATCTTAATATTCTAGCCTTTGATAAGAAACTTACTAGGACACCAGAAGATTTGACTACTTTTTCAAGGCCGTAGTGAATACAACTCAGTTTAACACCTGCTTTTAAGAACTCTGCTTTTCTAATGTAAAAGTAGGAAAATTGTATTGCCTTGCCTGAGAAATCCAATGTCCTTAGACCAGTAACCCATTAAAAAAAAGTCCTTTCTGGGTTGATAATTTTCTATACCATGTAAAAGTGAAGGCTGCTACTTCATAAACTGGCTTCTATATATCTTGATAACTTACATGATGATATCGGAGTTCAGCCTAGTTAAAAACTTCAGCATTCCTATACCGAATTTCTATCCCATTCCTGACTCTGCAGGCATGTCTCATAAGGAACTGTTAATCAGTCCTTATCACTTTCTCTTTTCAAGCCTTCCTAAGATTCAGACATGGGAGCTAGTATGTGTTTATGCTGTGAAATAGGGTAAAAGTAAGGTCAATTGATGTCAGCCTCAGATTTTATTTATGGTGGATGATCAATCTACAAAACAGCCTGCAATGCCTGAAGATGCATGTCCCTGACCTGAAATCTAGCCAGATGACAATAAATTAAATGCAGTTGTAACTAACCCCTTGTTTGTTTCTGTGGTTTTTAATTTTAATTATTATTGCCTTTTTGTTTGGTTTCCCAACACCAGAAGGCCAGAAAAGGAAAGTGAAGTGTTATCTAATTGACATGCAAACATACCTTTGATAGTAAGTAGAAAAAATTAGACTAGTGATCCATCTTTCTTCTTTCAGTTAATCATCACTATTCTTAGCTGTTGTATGCAAAACAAAGCTTTTAAATAAATTGATAATAACTTTAGGAAACAAGTCTTCTAATCCTTTATTTAAATTATATTGAAGTTGTATTTGACAGTGTCATATTCATGTTAATTATTTAAAAACATGAATATAGTGAAGTGAAGTTTTGTGTTAGTACCTCTAATATTTGATGATAGATGGAACTGACACTGGTATGGAATTCACAGCTTTGATTCACTTAACCTTGTACAACAGCATATTAAGTTTTCTATGTAAATCTTTGTAAATGGTAAATTCTATGTAAATGGTCTTGTTATGGACATAATCTTACACAGGCCAAATTTCCATTGGCCTCCATGGGACAGTTGATAGAGAATCATAAGAATATTCTCTTGCCTGAGATGTCATGACCATTTCCCTTACTGACTATGGGTCAAAAAGAGGGTTGGTGCTATGTGAACTTACTGATTGGTAGACTTAGTAGACAACACCTATCCTCACACTTGTCACTGGCCAGATATGGGGAGCAGTCCATCCATGGGCAGGTTCTGTTGTTTTTGTCTATTTAAATAATTTGCTTTGGACCTTGCATGAGTCACAAGAATTTCACTTTGATTATAAGAATGGTCTGGCCAGTGTTTGGCATAATACTGCTCTGCATGCTGTTAGAGGTAAAACTGTCTGGAACCTTAATGAGCTTATTAGGACATTGAAGTTTTGAGGCCAAATTTAAGTAATCTAAAAAATAAATTACTAAAGAATTAATTTGGATCATGCTACCTATTAAATTTCTTATGCATTCAAAGTAATTTTAATAACATTTGTGTTACTTTCTGGGGATTCAAACTGGTTTTATCCAGTCCTGCAGTACCTTTTCAACATGGAAGACCATTCTGTTTATGCTTACAAAATTAGGGCTGTCACTCAGTGCAAATTGTAAAGGAAAGGAGTCTCTTCTGTCCTCATAAGCATTTTCCTTTTCTATTTTCATGGAGAGAATAAAAATCTAGGTCCTTTAAGAATCAGTCTGATATGAAGGTATCTACTAATATTTCCTGGTATGATCCTCTGGTGCACTGTGCTGAGATGTCTGAATTAGGAGTGCTAGCTCTAGGGATGAAAGAAATACAGATCTGCTTGCTCTGGTCTGTGTTCACATGTCTTGTCTGATCTTTGGCCCAAAGCTGTGTCCCTGGACTGTGCCATGGTGATGCACCAGCTATGCTGGCTGTGCTTTGGTTGGTGTTGCCCTCTGGTCATTATAGGTTGTAGGTCGGAGCTGCTAGACTGAGCAACCGCATCTCTAGAGTACGCTTGGGCCATGCTCTCCTATAGCAAACAGTGGAGATGGCTTGGGAAGTATTCCTTGAGGGTCTGTAGCAGTGAGATCAACTCATGTAGAGTGTGGGCAGCCTTTGGTGCTGATAGAAGTCATCCCATTATTCCCAAGACATGGTGTTTAGGGCCAGAATTCCAACCGAAATTGATCTGTTGATTTGGAGGGAGCTCACCTGGAGCCAGCTTCTGACCTACTTCTGTCTGAAGTAGCCACCATGAAGGTCGAAGTTATTTTTTCCTGCAAATGGTGCTTTTAACCCTGTTTGGTGCTTTCTGAAGCATTGTCAAAGAACTCTTCTGGCATCTGGAAAACTACGGTAACTTTATGCTTATTAGGAATCTTGCCACAGATGGTTTTATCCTTTTATACTCTGATTAATTATATTTCTTTTCTTCCAAAAGTATAATATAAAGGTAATATGTTAAAATGTAACTTAATTTTTTCAAATGTAAAAGACTGTGCCTGTGCTTACAAGTTACTTTCTGGTTACTGGAAGAAGTGCAGTGGAAGAAAGATTTGTGGAATAAGCACTTCATGTCAAGTAGCTGGAGTTTATTGAAGATCCATCTCAAAGCCCAATTTCCAGTGGGATTTGAATGGGCTCGACTGAAATGACTTTGGAGTCTTTTACAATTAATTTTATTTCAGGTATTTAAGAAGATACTTATGCCCCATTGAATTTGTTTGTGTTTATGGGTGTGTTTCAAAATAATGATGTGTTTAATGGCAGCTTTGAGCTGTGAAGAGTGTGGATGAAGATTGCAGTGCAAACCCCCTTTTGAGATATGGGGGAAAAAAAGGTATATGTAGAGACATAGAAAAATAATTGTTAAATACTGTGATGATATTAAAATCCTTACTAATGTGAAATTATTTTTATATGTTGATTAAAACCCACTACATATAAATTTATTCAGTATACATTTATTAATTTATATCATTAATACACTAAACAGTGGCCAAAGTTACCATCAAATATATTGGGAATAAGCCCAACTTTTTGCTTTAAGAACCTTTTTTGCATTTGAAATAGTTAGATGCTGTTCTGATTTATATTTGGAAAATCAAGGGTTTACCAACAGACTTAACTACAGGGTTTTGTCTTGTGCTGTTTGATGTGGCAGTACCATTGTAGCCATCAATTCACATTGTCCTGTTGAAGCACTACTAAACACAGATGGAATTACAGAAGCTTATAAGCCACTTGTAATGCAGTTACACTCGTAAGTATTCAGTTTTTATTTATTAAAATTTTCCTTTCTGTGAAAGATTTCTTGATTATGTTTGGGGTTTTTTTAACTTATCTAGAAGTGTGTGTGTGTATACATCTAATGCATTTGTGTTTTTGTTTTATATGTATAAATATAACTCTGTGATTTACGGACACAGAATTGTTGCTGTGATATTGCAACTGTATATTTCTTGCATTTGTTAGGATTATGCTTTGCTTTAGGTTTAGATTTGAACAAAAGTATAGGAATCAGTATGTGAGTATTATTTCTTGTGTTGTGAGGACCTTAGGAAGGTTATCATAACTTCCTGTGTCTGAATTTCCTCCTGCGTAAGATCAGTGTTACAGTGAAGGTCTGTCTGCCTTGTGGGTGATATTAAGGTCAGTTTATGAATGTCATTGAGAGTTCAAGAACACACTTTGCAGTGAGTGTATACAGATGTGTGTGCGCTCACAAGCGCATGTCTGCATCTACTTTTTCATGTAGGAATGTTAATATTTTAATATCTTGTGATAACAGCCCCTCCTACTTTACGCTGTTCAACCTTGCTTAGTTCTGAAAGAAAAACAATGGATTTAGCTGTTTCGGTGACTGAAGTTGCAAAGTGCCATTTGTGCTGGTGTGTGTTAGAACTCTTAATTGATGGTGACTCTTTTCCTGGTATCAGTGCTACCAGTAAAACCAAATTTGCCCCCAAACCAAACAGTCATTTTCAAGTTCCACAACTTATACATTTAGGGTTGTTTGGAGTTGTGTTTTTTTTTTTTTTGGTCAGGGCTCAAAAACTTTCTGAGCTTTCAAAACTCAATTGGTTGTAAATATCCTGTCATTTGCCAATATAATTTGTCTGACAACCTGCAATGTGCCAAAAGTTGGCATTATGGACCGCTTTATGGGCCAATTACAGATAAGATCATGGTTTGATGAGCATGTAACTATATTTATCAATTAAACTAATCCTACAGTTTTTGCAGTGCCATTACACTGGCATCCACTTGAACAATTTATGTCAAACTGCGTAAACCTACCTGCGGTAGGACTCCTTTAAATGGATCTGGTGATACAAGAGGCAGTCTAAGTATTTTAGATAAGGTCATGACAGCAAAACCCAGAGTAGAGAAGCTGAAGACATAAATAAGGCTCTGGTACCCCTGGCAGAAGGAATCTGAACAGCTGGTGGTCCAGTGGCTTTTTCACCAACTGTTTACAATGAACTGCCACATCATAAACAGAGGCTTGGGAAAATCCTGTAACCAGCACTGCCGCCCATGTTCACATTCCATAGCACAGCCCTGGGGAACGGAAAAGTATCATTAGAATCTCTCTATCAGGATTTATTTAGGCATCGAATTGTTGGGCAACTAAATGACAGAAGTCTTGTCTCTGTTACGTTAGCAGGAACCTAGAGTTACTCCATAAAATGCAGTTGGCTCATGCTTGATTGTCACCAAGGCGGGTGATGTTATTGGGTGGCCCTTCGCCTCACTACAGGCAGGGCAAGTAAGAGAATCTAGTACTAAAGCTGCCAGGCACTTCCAGTCCTAAAGCCCTATTTTCAGCTGTTCACAACCTTGTCCAAGTAGCATTTCAAACTAAATGTTTCCATGTTGCATTGGGTGTCTGCCTCAGGCTGAATTCTCTTCAGAAATTTTCAGCCAGCACAGCTTAACATCTTCCAATAACAAGACTAGAGAAAAATGCATGCTAAAAAGTTATACTTTCCTGTGAAAATATGTAGTTGTCCCACTGTGGGAGATAATTCTTCCTATCCCTGTCAGGAATATGTAACTCTTGCTCACACAAGGAAATTACATAACTACTTCAAATCCAAGGGAGCCAAGACCAGATCAGATGTGGGGAAACGAGGGTAAGGGGATTGTCAAGAAAAAAAAAAAGAAACTATAATGAAGGTTTGTGTAGAGAGGCAAGAGGGCTGTGCAAAGTTGATGAGAGGCAAGCTGGACTGAGCAGCAAGTTGGAGTAGTGTAGCTGAGAGGGACCTGGGGGTCTTAGTGGAGAGCAAGATGTCCATAAGCCAGCAATGTGCCCTCATGGCGAAGAAAGCCAGTGGCATCCTGGGGCTTATGAAGGGGAGTGGCTAGTAAGTCAAAAAGAGGTCCTTCTACCCCTCTACTCTGCCCTGGTGAGACCACACCTGGATTATTGTGTCCAGCTCTGGGCCACTCAGTTCAAGAAGGGCATACAACTCCTTGAGAGAGTCCAGCACAGGGCCACTGAGATGATTAAATGAGTGGAACATCTTCCTTATGAGGGAAGGCTGAGGGAGCTCCAAGCTAAAGAGACCCCACTCTTTAGCTTGGAGTAGACTGAGGGGTGACCTCATTAATGTTTATAAATACGTAAAGGGTGAGTGTCAGGAGGATGGAGCCAGGCTTATCTTAGTGATTGGACAAGGGGCCAGGGTCCAAACTGGAGCATAGGAACACAGGAAGTTCCATGTGAATGTCAGGAAAAACTTTTTCACCGTGAGGGTGACAGAGAACTGGAACAGGTTGCCCAGAGAAATTGTGGAGTCTCCTTCTCTGGAGACATTCAAGACCAATCTGGATGTGTTCCTGTGTGGTTTAATCTAGGTGATCCTGCTTGGGCAGGAGGGTTGGACTAGATGATCTTTCAAAGTCCCTTCCATTTCCTAACATTCTGTGATTCTGACTGCACCATGTAGGAAGAGGACAGAGAAGACAGAGGGATAGAGATCTGATGAGGGACAGCAGTGTAGCAGGGAGAGCTGGGAGGAAGCTGGTAGTGATGCTGAAATGAGAATCACCTGTGAGGACATGGACACTCTTGCTGAACAAAAGGTTGAAAGCAAAACCTACATAGAAGTGAGTGGTTGACTGAACATAGGCTGAGGTAGGAGATGGACTGGATGAAATGGAGACTGTTTGGACTAGCAGACAGGACAGAATGAGGTTTGAAATATGTGACAAGGCTCAGGCTGGGAGGCTAAAACTTATTGAACAAAGTGGTTTGACCAGGAACAAAACTAGGGACTGTCAAAGGAGGAAGAGCAAGATAAAATATCTTCTGGACCTCTCTCCTTTTAAAATGTTGATATAAATCTTGGGATTTGAGCTTCATTGTCTTGGGGTTTTTTGGGGGTTTTGTTTTTTTTTTTTGCTATCATCAAATTTCTGTGAAACTTTACTGTCAAAAATTCCTCTGTCCCATCTACCATTCATCCCCTGCATCAAGCACTCTGAATCTGTATAATCTAGTTTTGTTGGTGAAACACAGCAGTGTCAGCATAGTATAATATGCTGAGCATCTACAGGAAGTAACAAAGTTGAGCACTGAGATTAGGACACTGATAGAATTAGGGTTTATGCGCAATTTTTGTCCTGCTCCCTGAGGATTAGGATACAGCCTTAAACTGCACTTTTGTACAGGTTCTTTGGCTCATTTATTGGATCAGGTGAAATGCTCTGGGATTGAAGCTTGCAAGAGCAACACCTTGAATGTCCCAGAAATGGGAAGATGGAGTATAAAGGACAGAGCTTTAAGGAGACTTAAGTTTTTAGACCAGTGCTGAGGAAATTAATTCTGACTTTTCTTCTCATTGAGTTCTAAGTGTAAGCACTTAGCAATGCGTTTTGTTTGCTTTTTGATTGCTTACCTGAAGATTCTGGGTCTAATTTGCTGGCATGCCAAGTGTTAGCAGCTGCGGATTGTCAGTTTAACAAATAAACTAATACCAGCTTATCGAATCAACTGGTACACTGTGAATCCAAGTTGTGAGAATCTGAAGCAAGGCATCTAAAACAGGCAGACACAAAAAGTGTTGTTCTTCTGTACTTGGGTTTCTTACTGCAAACCAAGGTAATGTGGATGTAACAAAAATGTTAATCAACATCTGCAAAACATAAACATTACAGGACATTCAGGAGGAAATTAATTATTCTTGCACAGCAGTCCAAGCACTTACAATGAAGGAAACCTGAGAACTCATTAAGCAAGCACTGTCCATCCTGCCCACTGATTGTGGCAGGAAGACCTTGGAAAAATAATCTGCTTGGCAGTTGCGTATAACAAAATGGAGGGAAAATCACTTTTCCTCTCCGTGTGAGAGAGAAGAAATCAATAGTTGTTTCTCTTTACAGGCCTCATGGGTCCTTATCACATCTGCTGGATTAGGCCACTCAGATGAGTGGCCAGATATGTCCAGTACCACTTAGTTTCCAGATCGTGTTCACACTTGACCTTGTGAAGGATGTGGAGTTTCTGGCGCTGAGTGCAAGTGCTCTGTGTATTCATAACTGAAAAATAACTTTGTGTAGAGGAGACACAGCGTTAGTGTGTAGGGGTGTGGGGGACTTTTTTAGGTTTGCCCATTGACTTAGATTTCCTAGACTTCATATCAGTGTTATGTGTACAAATGTCTTCTTAATTTTTTTTATTTCTTTATTCCACCCCCCCTCCCCTAAAAAGGCCTGGATCAGTTTGGAGCCTGGGTCCTGTATTTAAAGGACTTCTTGAACTTAGGTATGGCCTATGTGTCTTGAGAGACTTTTTTCCTGACTGTCTCCCTTTTGAGAATTTGCAGCCTTAAAGTTCATCAGAGTTTCTAATTAATTAGATGGATAGTCATTCTTTCAAGAATATTTTTTTCTTTGGCACTAAGTGATATAAAACAAAAAGCCAAATAAATAATTACGGCTGTATTCTGGGAATTTTAACATTAATGAAATCTCAAAGTAGGTGTTTCTCCTCCCGAGTCTTTGTATTAAGACAACTTGATCAAGGGCTATTAAATGCAGGAAATCCTTGTCCTTCAGTGTCAAAAGCTGAAGAGGATATTAAAAAGGCATCACTGTATGCCTGCCCTATTCTTAGTCTCCTCTTAGGCAAACACTGTAGACCACAATGAGGAAATAGTATGGAGTTAGCTGATTCTGCAGGGTTCTTCTCTACTGGTCCAGGACACTCTGTCTTTGTGTGTGAAAAATAAGAATCTGTCCATTATATTATTTAGACTTGGTCAATGAGACAAATGCTTTCAGAGGGTTGGAAGAACTGTAGTGTACCACCCATGTCCTCAGCAAAGCAGTGTTGTGTTGAAAGTATGAAGGGAAAGACGGCAGTGAGGATTATGAACTAGCCAAAGACATGTGACTTTAATTTAACAGTTTTGAATATCTATCCCAGAGCAGGTACTTCCAGTAGCATACATCTGTGGCTCTGGTAGCTGATGAGATATCTGGTTTTATGTCTGTGTTTGCTGGCTCTTTCTTTAGACATGCTTTCTTTGGCATGCATCTTGGACCAAATATAGCAACTTCCAGATTTTGAGTCCTTGCAAAATGTGTCCCACCACACCTACATTTAAAAGGGCGCAGGATCCAGTTTGCTAATTTGTTCCTAGGCAGTTAAACTACTTTACATGAGTATAGTAGATTTAACATACTAGTTTAAGCATATGTGTAGGGGGGGTGTATCTGTATCTGTCTTGGAACAAAAATCTAATTGGAGGTCGTCCTTTGTGTAACCCTATTAATGTTTTAGACTATTCTGGGAAACCCTGTGGCCCAAGTACTATGGAATGTAGTTAGGAAAAACAGTGTTTTCTCAAATATTTCAGATGTGGAATATTTATTTTGTAGCCAGAGAAACTTGTTTTGTTGCCAAGCAACTGGCCATGAATAGGATCTGCTGCCAACTGTACATGAAAAAAAAAGGAAAAGACCTACTTACCTCTCCTCAGGCTGCATGTGAGCATTTGCAATGCTGTGGAGAGAAATTTTAAAATAAAATCTGTGTGGAAGGATTCATTGCTAGTAGCCTCAAGGCAGTTAAGCCTTTTTCTTCCACTTTCTGTCATATATCTTTGACAGAAGAAGCCACTACTGAAAATATTGGTGCAGGAAATCCAGTCACTTTTAAAAGCCTTCCATTTCAAGATGTGCTTTGTCAGAGCCCCAGAGAACAGAATTGGATTGTCTGCTCTTTGTTGGGCTTCTGGCCCAAAGGGTGGCAAGGGACTTAGATAAGCCTTGGGATTCTGCTCAGTTGATTAATTCTATTGACTTGATACATTCACTTACACAGGCATCCAGATGTTGAATTACTGCTTGTTTCAGAATTCAGGCACCCAGGTTGGTTTTCAGAGGAACTAAAGATGTTCAACTTGGTCAGTCAATAGATGAAGGTTAAAACAACACATACATATAGGCTTTAAGGGAATCCTATAGCTATGTGGTTGTAACTGTTCTGCTGCACAAATCTATTGAATGAGTGGTAACTACTTGTGGAGTTGTCTTTTGGCAGACAGACCTGCCAGTTTCACTGGACTTCATTTGAAGAAAATAATTTTAGAGTAAACTTGAAATTACTGAGCTTCATTCCATGTAGGACATACACCTACAATCAGTGTTTTCATCTTTGCTTCTGGACTTGGGCCTTTATCAGCCGTAATAATGGAGAAGAGTGTTCATTAACTGCTCTTTTAAAACATAAATGACCTGTGTAGGCACATGTGAAAATGCTACCTGCCCGGAAAAGCAAGAGGAGGAGAGAAATAAAGTTGCTTGATAAAAGAATCCTGCTTGTAGCTAAGTCTTAAGGAGAAGTGGGTCAAGAAACTATGAAAAAAGATCTAGGACATCTATCTGAAATCTGGGGATATAGGAGCAATCTCAGTGATAACTCAGAACTTTTAATGGGCTATGTAAGTACTCTTTCACATAGCACAAATCTTTTGGTGTCTCCAAGACATCCAGGAAGCACCTGTTTATCCATGTTTCCAGTGTGTATTGGTTTATCTGTTCTTTGCAGAGTGCATAGTGCCATTCCATGCTTCATTGCCTACTTTGGAGATGTTGCTTGGGTTTCTTCCAGGAGAGGTCAGATGTCAAATTCTTTATGTTTTCAAGCACAAAAGGAGCTTGCCTATGCTGCTGCTGTTCAGCCTCCTAAAGCTTCCTCTCCAACCTTGGTTCATCTTTACATGTTGTTCCACTACTTCAGAATAATGCCTGTCAGTTGACCTCATTTAGCAGCCAAGACTCCACATGGTGGCATCACCTGTTCCACAGCTTCATCTTCAACCGCTGTTGGGGACCGTGCACACATGTTAGTTTGGTTAGCTTCTACAACCACAGATGATTATAAAATTAGGGTGTTATATGAGGCATTGTTGTGGTTCTTGTAAATTAATTGGAAATTTCAAGTAGTGAGTTACTTCAAAATATATTATTCCAAACTTAAATTTCAGTCAGGTAGGAACAACTATCATTCTTCAGTAAGACAGGAAAAGATATACTGAACATGAAGATAAAGATGCTTACCACATTTCTGGTGAGTTTGGGAGAATTAATCTTCTCCAAATTCTACTCGTTATGTTTTTCGCTAGCTAAGAGTATGTGTAACACTTGTGCTGATGAGTTGTGGTTTTTTTGCTAACATAGTTTCATTGGGAAAGATTTTGAGTCTTCAGACTGGATTCCAAAAATGTAGAATTATTCAAAGTGTAGTTCACTATGAAGTGTAGTTCACCAGCTCAGCTTACTTTGGTGCAAAATAGTGCTTTGAGTATCAATGAAATCATTCCATGTTAGGTGTTACTGTAATATCACAAGAAAATAAGTTCAGCAGTACACGGTGACTCTGAAATGTATAACCTTTTGATATAATTATATGCACAAACACATATTTACCGCTTAGAGGTCTAGGTTGGACAGCCTGCAATACAGTTTCTTTCCATTACTTCAAAAAAATTTCAAAGATCAGCACTGAGAGCTGTGAGATCTCCCAAATACACTGATGGTAACATGTACTAGTGATGCCGGCGTGACTCAGACCGGTGATCCCCTGTGTTGCATCATGCATAGATATATGCATGTGCATAAAGACAAAGATATGCATTCAGTGCTGTTTGTCTGTAGTCCCTTATGCTCTGAAAACATTCCATCCTGCTGTATGAGCCCTGGGATGCTCAAGTTCACAGCCTCCAAAGAGTACTATGATGGAGTCAATGTTTCTGAGCTCTTTGCTAATGAGTTTTATACTGAGGGAAGAGAGGTGGTAATAAAAACATGCCCCTTTTTCCTTCAAGCCTTACCATTCTGTGGCAGCAGAGTGCAGGATCAGCAGCTCTGCAGGCAGGAAACAAACTGTGTCTATGCAGATCACACCGGGAGGTGTCTGTGAGAGATGTGTTGTGTCTTGAAAGGATGTGCAAATAATGTTGTTATTGAGTGTCTGGATGCCAGAGGCCTTCAAAACGGAAAGTGCTCATCTGTCAGATTCAAAACGTGGAAAACTTATGATGAGAAAATCGTTTGGAAAGACTTCTGTGGTTCCAACCTGAGATCTAAGCTAAAAGTATGAGAACCCAGCTGTACCTCAGGGCTTTGGAGTGGTTAACGTTCTCCTTCACACAGACACATAGTTTGGCAGACCGAGTCCAGATCTCCACTCCATCATACTAAATCGAGACTGACACCATCCCTTGTGAATCTCATGAATTTTCAGCTGTCCTAAACTCTATCCCTGGCCCTGTTTCAAAATTGGAACTGAGTCTTTGTGATGTAAAAGGCTGATTTTTTTTCCTTTTAAATATTAACCTTTCTTCAGCAGAACTGGTTCCTTCCAAGTTCTCCCTCAGCCCACTGCAAGCCCATATACAAGTGTATCCCTAGGAGATGCCTCACAAGCCATGATTAATGCTGCAGGTTAAGAAGCTCCCTTGAATATTTGATTCATTGTCTTCAGATTATCCAGGTGCCACTTAGAGGAGAGCTGGAAATCCGTTGGTTCTTGTGCAACTAATACCTTGTTACATTCCCATGTGAGCAAAATGACTGAAAAGAAATTATTTTCTGAATTGACAGTTACTTCCCAATATTTACTTCCACCAGTGGAAACTATAATATATCATAGGCTGTACTTGAGGTGTAAGAGACGAATAGCCTCTCACAACAGTGTTGTGTTGCTCATGGCAGTGGGATTACTTCTGATCTAGAACAGGAAGCATACCTAGGAAGGGGCAGATATTCTTCTTTTCTTTTCTTTTCTCTTTTCTTTTCTTTTCTTTTCTTTTCTTTTCTTTTCTTTTCTTTTCTTTTCTTTTCTTTTCTTTTCTTTTCTTTTCTTTTCTTTTCTTTTCTTTTCTTTTCTTTTCTTTTCTTTTCTTTTCTTTTCTTTTCTTTTCTTTTCTTTTCTTTTCTTTTCTTTTCTTTTCTTTTCTTTTCTTTTCTTTTCTTTTCTTTTCTTTTCTTTTCTTTTCTTTTCTTTTCTTTTCTTTTCTTTTCTTTTCTTTTCTTTTCTTTTCTTTTCTTTTCTTTTCTTTTCTTTTCTTTTCTTTTCTTTTCTTTTCTTTTCTTTTCTTTTCTTTTCTTTTCTTTTCNTCCTTTTCCTCCTCCTTTTCCTTTTCCTTTTCCTTTTCCTTTTCCTTTTCCTTTTCCTTTTCCTTTTCCTTTTCCTTTTCCTTTTCCTTTCTTGTCTTGTATTTTCCTGTCTTTTCCTGTCTTGTCTTTTCCTGTCTTTTCCCGTCTTTTCCTGTCTTGTCTTTTCCTGTCTTTTCCTGTCTTGTCTTGTATATAGGGTATAGTTTCCAAGCTTAAATCAAACATTGAAACACCTATGGTTTTGCTAAATATCCAAATTTTGGGTTAGCTGTTTAACATCTTGACCTCAATAGTATGGACATGTGAAGAATTATGCTGACTATATAATGATTAATGAACCTAATGTGTCCATTTGCACACAAGTTAAATGAATGCTAAAGAACATGAGAACTTAAAAAATTATATTTTCAGTGTTACAGTCTATTTCCTGCGAATGCTTTTTTTACCACCAAAAGCAGCAGAAATGTTAAAAATAATCTGCAGGTTGTGGCTACCGAAAGATCCAGCCTGGCAACGCAGCTGATGAACTATGAATGCTCTCCTGTCCCACCGCTGTGCTATGTGGAACACAGGCTGTACTGATTTTCCTGTCCAGTTGTAAAAAAGAAAAGCAGCTGATGAAAGTATGATACAGGTCAGCTTTCTGCCTAAATCTGTGGCTAGAAATGTGTTTGCATGTATTTTTGATAGTTTTGAGTAATAGTCACAACAGGTTTTGTAAAATGGGAAAATACATACTCTCTTTTGATCGCAACAGCTATTGAAAACATCACCAGCTGAAGCTTGCTTTCCCAGCTCTAATATAGACCCAGTACAGTGGATGTGATATATTCCATATTGTTTCACCTGAAAATCCTCTGTACTTTGTGCTTTTGCAGCATGCTGTGGCTGCTCAGAAGATTGTTATTAGTCACCCTGGCCCCAGTTCTTGGCTATGCTGTAGTTGGTTTGTGCTGATCTGCTGGCTCTACACCATGAAAGACAGCCTATGAGCAAGGTAATCCTTTGCTGTCCCACTGTTGCCTTTACAGTTCCCATGCTATGTAGGGTGCAAAGCTATCAGCAATGAAGTATGGTTGAAACATCCCAACACTGCCTGAAAACGTCAGTAGCTCCAAGTTGGTGGCAGCTGATGTAAAGCAGAACATATCTGAAGATGCTGTTTGATCTGCAGGATGGCCAGCCCTTTGACCTGGGGAGCCCTGGTAGCGTGTACCTGCCCTGGCTCTGCTCTGGACTCTCTTTGTGCAGTTTGAATGCTGCTGAGAGCTTGGCTGGGTGAGTGGATGCCGGCTACAGTGAGACTCTGGCTTTCTGAGCACTTGTGTTGCATGCATATTGCTTGTGGATGGGGTGGTGATGAATATATGTGTAAGTTATAGCTAGCAAGCATGCAGCTGGTAAATAGAGATGAGTCAAGAAGCAGAAATGTGCTTTTGTGCTTCTCATGGTTTGCAGGTATTACTGACCACATTTTACAATAAAATTTACTGGTCCACCTAATGTAAAAGCAATGTTGAATCACATACCTACCAAAACACTGCTCTCTTCCTGCCCTCCCCCCCACCCAAGGTTGGAAAGTACTAACAGACATTTTTAGTCCCTTGCTTTCTCCCATTATCACTTTTATTTCCTGTCAGCTGCTGAGCTGGAAAATAAGGGCTGTGCAGTCTGAATAGTGGAATAGTTAGAGCAAAGTGTAATATTTGAAGGCTCCACTTTCCCAAGACTTCCTGAAGGAGTCTCTGTTTATCATTCAGCCTGCAGCGCCTATATTGGGTTACACTAGGAATGTGGAAAGCTGCATGGGAAAGTCCATCAGGCTGTGAAAATATCTCAGGCTTTGAAATTTTATGGACCATGCTTTCTAATGCACATTCCATATTTTGGGGTGTCTGAATGCCCTCAGTCTTTGTAAGAATGTGACGTACACTGTGGAACGTACACGTGTGTTTTGTTACATGTACTACTGAAGTGATAAGGCCAGGGAACTAAGGAATTTGGAGAGGAAATCTCATTAGGGGATAAATTATAGTAACACCTACCAGTGTCAGTACGGTAAAGGGTCAGTCACCATTTTTGAAATGTGATCTAGAATATGGTAAGGAGCACCAATGTAACTCCTTTTCTGCAACAGCCTTCCCATAAACCCCCAGTTTAAGAGTGCAGCCTATGCTTTCCCTATGTACAAATAATTACGAGAGACTCATCTACAGGTCAGATCTTCAGCTGCTATAATTCAAGCTCGTATTCACAAGAGGATTTCCTTTCAGATATTTCAGCACGACTTAAATTTGCAAGTCACCAAGTGCAGTTAATAGGGCTTTGATCAGATGCCTCGAGTTGTGCAGCTATGAACTACAGTGCATATTACATGTGCTTCGTAAAACAAAACAAAAATGCTCATGAAATTATCCTTTGCACATACAAGATACTGTATAAACTGTTTCAGCAGTCTAAAACTGTTGGCTGTATCAAAGAAACTTTTTTCCTTATTTTTAACTTCAATTTGTCTTGTAAGGTTACCTACATACTTTGGTAATATCGTTAAATGCAAAACAAAAACTTAGAGAATGGAAGGAGCTTCCACATTTAAAAGCTGCAACAAATCTAATAATTGACACATTTTCCTTTTTTTCATCTCTGTTGAATGTACTCATCAAGCAAGTCAACTTTTCTGATGAAGAGGTGAGATGTTAACTGCAAATTTGTTGATGTGGAAGATTAACAGACTGGATTATCTATGTGTATGTGCTTATAGGAAGTGAGGCACAACTTCCAAAACTGGAGGAGCTTGTCATGTCCATTAGTGTTTCTATGAAGCGAAAGACTCCAGGTTTATGAATGCAAAGTAGGGTCAAAGTCAGTCCTACAAGTAGGCACATCCAAATCCATTTTGGGATGTTACATATTTAAAAAGAAGAAGAAAAAAAAAAAAGCAAACTTTTCTCAGAAGTCAGCAGACACCCTGATCAGAAGTAATCCAAATCCTGCTGGTGTAGGATGAGAATCTACTGGGTTAACCATTTCTCTCTATGGGCACAAAAGTTCATCTTGTCTGTTGGATGAAATTCTGTGGCATGGTTTATGCAAACTAGACCATATTATTGTAATATGATTGTAAAGTGACTCAGTACATTTATTGAGTCTTTGTTGTTCAGTAGCTCCATATCTTATACAGCAATAGTTGTTTAGAAGTAACTAGGGTTTTGCTCACCAGAGAAAAGAAACGTTGGTCCCTGGCAGCCACTGCTGCCTTGAGAAAGACCACCCTGAGGAAGACATGGCCTAGGCTAAACCTCAGGCCCTAATGAGGGACTGTAGATTTCACCCACGATACCTGACTGTAGCATCTGCTTAGTTATGGGCCAGCTTGAATCCCTGGCAACAAGGTTCAAGGACGCATTAAGGTTGATAGATTATGGACACCTTTCCCTAAAGTTTGTGTTGGCTTTTGGGGCTTTTATCCAGACCTTAGTGTTATTCAAACCTCATCCTTTTTAAAACATGAAGCAAATGCATTGTGAAACTTGATCTATTTCCAAAAGATTCTGTCGTCAGGCAATTAAAATATCATGTGCTATAAACATCTCTAAGATGCTATGGATGGGAAAGCTGCCAGCTTCACAAGTCACATTGCTTTCAAAAGCACAATGAATTCACAGTACTCTGAACAGTCTGGAAAGAAAAGTCATTTTCCAGCTCTTAAAATCTTTTTTTAGCTGTTCGTAATGCTCTGAAGTCAAATTATAATGATTTTAAAGGTAGAACTGTTAAGCACCAATGATTTGTCAGTACTGACACACTTAAATTCCTAACAGCATAGATGGGCTCATGCTTAATATCTTAATTGTGCATGTGAAATGCTTTTAAAGTAAAGCTAGCCAGAAAATGTATGCTTCTTACATTAAAAAAAATCATTTTATATTAAAAAAACCCTTCAAATGACATACTTTTTTTTTTTTTTATTCCAGTGTTGCTGGTTCTGGCTAAGAATGTGACTGTGTAGACTAGGATTTTAAAGGGGAGGGTGGGTCTGTAAGTTTTCACTGTTTTTGGTATGATTTGGCAACAGATTGTCTGTCTTGACTTTGAAAACTGGGTCTTCATTGGGCTCCATCAGATTGATTTCCATTTATGAAAAGTTCAAAAGCATCTCTAGAAGTAATTTGTTAGCTTTAACCAGAAGTAGTGAGCCTGATGCTTTGGAAACTCAGAGACATTAATGTAGCGTGTTTAACTTAGGGCATTTTGTTATTGGTCTGTGCCTTGGTTTATTGAGTTGTAGGATGAAGATAAGGGTATTGTGCAGTTTGGTATCACTTCTCTTGTGAGTGAAGAACATTCATTCAGCACATCTAGGTACTGTTCCCTGCACTGCTGGTGCCTTTGGAAGAATTATACAAGGTGCACTAAGTGAAAAAGTCGTAAGTTAATTAAATAAAATGTTGCATGCTACCTGGAAATTATAGTTACTAAGATCTTCAATGTGATGTACTTGGAAAAAAACAATTACAGGCTCTAGAGATTATTTATATCTGAAAAGAAGAAAAAACAATGTGACAATGTTAATGACCTGACTCAAAGTAATGGAAGTTCCTTTAGTCTATTGTTGCTCTTTAGCAACAAGAATTCCGATAGGAAAACGCCAGAGAAATACTAACAATTGGAAAATTTTATCTAAACAAGATGATTAGCTTGAGTCATATAATTATTTGGGAAGTACATGCTGTAGGCTGATGTTCTGAATATACATACTGGATAATGCACTTGTGAACAGCTGTGAGGGTTATCAAGTTCAAGGTTAAAAGCCTGGTTTGGGAAGCCAAGGAGTCTCTGCTCTCGCCAGGCACCTCAGGGTACAGCCTTCCCCAAGTGTGCCTGCCCTGATGATAGCTCTCTGAGCTCCCTGCGGTGTTCCTCTGGGGTGCCCCATCACCTCCTCACTGGTCTTGAGACATAAACCTGCAGCTGATGGTGCAATTCTGAGCAGGCAAGATCTGCTGTGGCCAAGGAGCAAGAGTTGTCCCACAGCTGCAGGGTGTGCTCTTACTGTCGTCAGCTCTGAGGAGCTAAGCTCTGTTGGGATGAAAGATGAGGCCAAGTTTCCTGATTATGTTCATCACTATACCAATACTTTGGCAGCAAAATGTCATTTTACCTGTGCTTGGAAGGAGCCATCAACCTGTTCTGTCCTCTGCTGTATATCAGCATGTCTGCAGTAACACTGCAGCAGTTGCACCTATTTATGTATTTATGTCAGGTGCAAACCCATTGTATGGCCATGCCCATGCAAATGATGTTTCCTAACTGGAGAAGGTGACAGATCTTCAGATGAAGATGTGACTGGTGTGGTTGGCTTGGTGGAAATGCTGGGAGCTCAACAGCATTTTACCATTTTTTTATTGTACGAGCTGTCTGTGTGCAGAGATACTCTTTGGTTGGGAGAGTCTGTGATGGTAAAGGCATCCCAGAAACGAGTGCCTTGAGAACTAGAGAATAGCACGAGGAGCATTTCTATGCAAATGTGGAATGTTTTCTTAGTAAAATATAGGTATTTAAAACTATAACATTTTTATCCACAAGAAATTATTTCAAAACTTCTGAAGAAGAAAGAGGATCTTATGTAGAGGTACCTTTTTGAATGCAAGGCCTTTGTCTCCTTTATATTTCCTAACCTCTCATGTTTCACTGCTTTGGCAGGGAGAAAAAAACCCTTATAGTGAGGATGTATTTAATGCTGCTGCCCCTGGTGCCACGCTGTGCTTCAGGAATGGAGGAAGGAGAAATCAGTCTCAATGAGATGCAAGTAGTTATGGATGTATGCTGAGGGTGTTATCGTTGCATTCTCATCTGCAATATATTTTGAAATTTCTCACTTAAATTTTTGCAGGAAATTATATCTGGGAAAAGAAAGCAATTAGTTGTTCTTCTGATGCATAGTAATGCAGTGTACAAATATGACTGAAGCGTCAAGCATGAGATTTCATTGCAAGTGCTGAGGGAGAAATAGATGGGAATTAGCAAAAGAATAGGAGGAATGAATGGGGATATGCACTGAGCACTTATTCTCTTTGAAAGGTGATCCCTCTCCCTGAGACTTAGAGTTGCTAAATAGCTAATGGCTGATACAAATGGTTGCAGATAGGATAGATGGCCTCAAGATTGATGGCTGACTGTTGTTGGTCTAGGTTTTTAATCCAGGCTTCTGCTGGAATGCAAAGTTCCTAGCTTGAGATCAATTATACAAGGACATCAAGAAGAAAGACAGTCACGGTATTTGTCTGCTTCTCAAACTCTCCAAGATGTGAAGCTGGTTTTGCCTGCAGTGACATGCCCGTTAATGCCAGGCAGTGTAAAATGTAGTTATTACAGCCCTTTGCTTGCAGTTAAAAGTGAAATGCTTTTCTGATACATCACTTGTTCCTTGCACTCCTCGATGAATTATGATTGTGTTGTCTAAGCAGATAAGTCCTGGGGATTCAGGAGGTCACTGTAACAAAGAAGAAGGTGCCCGAGTCGCTTGGGGTGGGCAGTGGCTGTGCTAGCAATCTAAATTCACATCATCGTGTTGCAGAAATACTAGAATACACCCTGAATTGATTCCTAGCTCTGAATTAGGAGATGCTTTCATGTGAGTTCATATCTTAAATGTAGGGCTCACCCTCATTGGTGTTAATAAAACAGAGGCTGGTGCAGGGAACAGTTTGTTGGGTAATGTAAGAAGTCTAAACTTTCAAGTGTGGCTCCAAACCACAAGACATACTTAGATAATGACTGCGAAGCGGTTGTCTCAATTCTAAAGCGTTCTTTACAATAACACCTGTTAAACTCCCTTTGATTTTCCATTAACTGAATACCGATGGAGAGCTGTATGAGTATGGAAGGCTGAAAAACAGATACGACTGTAACACTCTAATGCTAGCCTTGACAAATGGGAACTCAAAAGGAATCTGTGCTATTATCTTTATTTGCTTTTAGCTTCTGATCAGTCCTCTAATATATACAGCATAAAAATGGGATAAATGAGATAAACTGCGTGCATCAAACTTTGGAAACGTGACTTGAACTGCTCTTTTGCTCCTTGGCTATCATCCTATGGAGGAGGGGAGGAAAATTCTGCTCACATCAAGGGTGACACAGCAGACTGCAGACAGTTGATCCTGATGTTGTTATTTAAGATGAAATGATTTGCGATAGGTACAAATAAGATTGGGTTTCTGTACAGAGTAAAAATATTCACTGAATGGTTTATAGGCAATGCTAATGTTCATAGGTAATTGGATTAGAGAAGGAAGTAGGTTAATTTAGCACAAATTCTAAACTGCTATGTCAGTTTTGATTAAAAGGTGTGAACATGCTAGTTATTAACTTAAACTTAATTATTTCTAAATGAAAGCTTCCATCCAAATGTCTGTGACTTCCTACACTTCCATAGTCAACCAGCTGTGATCAAAATTCTGTTCAAAGTGGAGGACTGAATTTTTAAAGATTAAAATACGAGACATTTTAAAATTTTTGTCACTTATTTCTGGCTACTGAAGAATTCTCCAATAGAGAGAATAGTGTTGATGCTTTTTCTGTTTTTTCTACTCCCCATTATGCCCCATGAAGTTACCAGAATGGTCTTCAATGGAGCATGTAACAACTGCACCTGATGGTGAAGTGCGTAGCTCATGGGGCTACCCCAGCACTCTTCTTGGAAATAAAATTCACGACCTCCTTTCTCTGCCTTCTCCATCCCATTGAGGTTCCATAACTGGTGAGTTTTAGTTGTGAGACAGGACATCCTGTCTGATTTCAAAAAGTCCATATGGTTCTCAAATGCTTTTCCCAAGGTGAGGATTAGGGAACATCAAATGCTGCTTGATGGAGAGAGGAAATCTCATGTAATGCTTTTGTTCTGCTAACATCTATGTAAAGAGCTGGCTGGGAGTTTTGGAATGGAATCTGTCATCACTGTAATCCTGCTCTGGAAAATTGTGATGGAGACAGTGCAGGGAGTGATGTCATTGGCTGTCTGACACAGTCATTGCCCACAGCAAACTCATCTTACTAAACTTTCTTTTGTCTCTGACATTTGAATGCCCAATTGGCGGGGTTATTAGTGTTGGGTTTTCTGGTGTTTGTTTTCTTTCCTTTCACAGCTGTGTTAAAATTCGAAACACAGATATGCGAGAGAAAGGCTAATACAGAGGAGAGCCTGTTCAATGCTCTCTGCAGGTTCAGAGGAATTTTTGTATGCTCTGTGTTCACTATCATATGCAGGAAATTCTTCTTTGGTCCACACAATGCAATAAAAAAGCTACCTGTGTATTAGCTTTAGATTTTAGCACTTCCAACGCAGCCTAATGCAAGGGGTAACACTGTGAGAAGGGAGCAGTTTGCTTTATCAGGATTCTAGTCTGCCCTGGTTTGCGCCCACACCTCTGTGTTAAGGACCTATTACTTAGGGCAATAGTAGTTATATGACATAATGCAAAGATGTTATTTATATACCGTGTGTTAACAATGAAGCTGAACAATCATATTTAGTTATGATCCTTCCCTGTTCTGAATTGGTCCACTGGTGGCGAGAAACACTGTGGTCCATGCCACTGGATGTGAGAAGGCATTGTAATCCTGTGGTAGGGGTGGACCGCCTCTTTTCCTGGGTAAGTTATACGTCCTGTATGGGCACCCTTGTTTGTAAGTAGTGCTGCAGGTTGTGATTTATTAACTGAAACATGTTTGTATTTATACATTGATAGATATGTGCTGAGTTACTGGTTTATAGACAATAACTTTAAATATAGCAGAGAGTCTTATTTATAGAGATGATAAACACCAAGAATGGCATGATTTTGTTTATGGCTGAGTGCTCAGTGCCCACAGAGATTGTGTTTAAAAGTACCAAGAATACATGTTAGCTACATAACAACCACTGCTTGCATCATGTAGGTAAAGAACCTCTGAAAAGCTATACCTAAAACATGGCATCTGCACGTATTTCTCAGCTCTTAATGTCAGCATGTGTCCTCCAGTCCCATCGCAGCTCCCTGCTGGGGTAAGAACCAAACACATCTCCATCCCTGTTTGCTGTCACCCTGCTTTCCACAAGCGTGAGAGCTGGGTGGGAAGGCAGGAGTGACATGTTGAAGTTGCACCTTCGATCTTGTTCATGAGAGACCTCCTACATTTGCCTAATCATTTTCCTGAGACACTTGTCTGCCAAGTAGGATTATTTTTTTTTGCCCTTTAGACCTTATTTGCAGGTTTTATGAGTGTAAGCTTGTCACTAAAATGTATTACTTTTACTTTTTGAATCTGATTTTTTTTTTATTACTTGGCATTATGTATCTGATTAGACCACTGAAGAGACGTGAGGAAGAGGACAGGAGAGAAATATGACTCACTCATACAAAGGGCCTATCCTTTTTCCACTGGAACAAATCCTAACAGTTTAACTCCTCTGTTTAGTGTCTGAACTAATGTGGCTCCTGTGCACACTGTGTAGGTTAACTGTGTTCAGAACAGACAACCAAAGTGTGTCTACTTTGTTTTAGAGAAAAAAGAGGTAGAGATGGAGATGGACCAACATCCTCAGCACTGCCTGCAGAGTTTAATGCTGCCAAGTGGGAAGAACCCCATCCTGCTAGAGTCTGAGACATAGGTGCAAGGATTTGGTATAAGCAGATGTTTCTTATTCTTTGCTCAGAGTGGAGTCACATCCATTACCTCCCAATGAGTCTGATCAAGTCAAAGAGGTTTGTCCCTGAGAGATGTCTTGGTCTGTCACAGGCCCTTTTCCTGGGGACTAAGGAAGCTCAACTTTAACCCTGGTTTGGTAAGTTTCCAACACTATGAATGTAAAGTCAGTTCAGCTTTGAAATATGGAGGTAGTACAGAAAATTTCTGAGACTCGTGGATAAAAAATGCTGCCTCAGTGTTTCCTACAAGACAAATCTTGATTACATACCGAGCTCAGAAACATCACATCGCATGCTGGAGTTATGTAAGTGTTGGAATTTTTCTTGTGCACAGTGTTTCTCTTCACTCTAAGTTGGGAGGACCTTCTACTGAGGCAACTTGGGGCTTAAAACTAGACTTAACCTCATAGCAAGAATTTGTCAAAAGCAAGACTGTGTTTTCAAATGCATGATGCCGAGAACAACAGACAGCCACACAGCCTGTTGGAAGCACTATAGTAGAATTCAAGTCTTTAACTTTATAACTTTTGCATAATTCCTAAAAGCTTTTGTGGTGTCACTAATTATTTGCTAGAAAATGTCTGTCAGTAACAGTTTTCTTAAACAGCTTTAATTCTGCTTCCACATGGACAGTATATTTTCCTGCTCTGGTTTTGATGCTCTTGGGTAATGCTACATGGTGAGGGGGAAGGGGAGCTGAGCTGCCAACTGGGAATCTTCAACACAAAAACTATTAAGGGGCAATAAATCATCGGAGGCCCAGCATGTGATTAAATGCTGTGGCCACCAGCAGTGACCCATGGGGATGGAGGTATCAGTGATGGAGAGCAGGGGGAGGTGTTTGGCATTCCTGTTTGGAGGCCTAACTGAGGTACCAGGGTTTGTTTATGTTTCTGTTACACCAACTCCTGTGAAATGCCCCCTGTCTGTACAGGGAACACCCATCGAGTTAGGGAAAGCATCTTTGGTATTTCTTTAAATGTCCGGGCATGGATACATGAAGGTAATATGTGAGGAGAATTACCTGGAGTTGCAGAGTGCATACCAAATGTTTAGGCAGTCCAGGGCTCTGTGCATCAATAGTCAGCATCACATAGCTACTGTAATTTTATTTGAGCTTTACACAGATGCACAGAATATTGTAAATGTTACTCCTTTCCTCTCAGCAATGTTAGTCTAGAAAAATAATTTCAGCTTGATTAAACAAGTGGGAAAAATATGTGGCAAAATCATTATGATGTAGCCTATTTTTATATACATTTAGAGCAATAGCAGTATGGGGTCTTTTGGTGTGCACAAGACAAGTGAGACATAATTAAATGTCTTATTTTATATATCAGTTATTTGCCAGCAAACTGGGCCAGATGCTAATCAGCAAGCACAAAGGTACAGTTCCAGTTGCAAAGTGCTGGGAAGATTGAACAGCAATGAATGAAAAGACTGGCTTGAAAGGCATGAATCCAAACCCAGATGTAGTAGTCTCTGAGTTGCATTGGTAGGCCCAGGAGAGAAGCTTCATTTGATAAATAGGAAAGGTTGCAGGAAAGGACTTGAGCAGAAAAAAAGTCACAACTTAGTAAATGAGGTGCCCTTGAAGACTAGTGCAATTTACTTTGGTAAAAGGGCTGCAGACGCTTTTTCATCTTTTTTTTTTAAATACCACAGTGTTTAGACAGACTCTTTAACTGTTTGGAGACATCCTGTGAATTTATTCTACTACATGTGAAAGATGGTCTTGTGCTTAAAAGTATAATAGAGAATCCTTCAAGGGCTTGTCATGTTATGCTTGACAGCAGCAACCCCAGAATGCTCCAGTGAAACAGAAGAGAAACCTCATGCCAAGTAGATCTG
>VXBZ01011338.1:284960-341201 GCA_013399135.1 Heliornis fulica | reverse complement strand
CAACGAGGATGGTGAAGGGTCTGGAGAACAGGCCCTACGAGGAGCGGCTGAGGGAGCTGGGGTTGTTTAGTTTGGAAAAGAGGAGACTGAGGGGAGACCTTACTGCTCTCTACAACTACCTGAAAGGAGGTTGCAGTGAGGTGGGAGTTGGTCTCTTCTCCCCAGTAACAGGCGACAGAACTCGAGGTAATGGCCTCAAGCTGCGCCAGGGAAAATTTAGGTTGGATATTAGAAAGAACTTCTTTACTGAGAGGGTCATCAAGCACTGGAACAGTCTACCCAGGGAGGTGGTTGAGTCCCCATCTCTTGAGGTGTTTAAAAGACGGGTAGATGCAGTGCTTGAGGATATGGTCTAAGGGTAGACTTGGTGGCGGTGGGTTAATGGTTGGACCAGATGATCTTAGGGATCATTTCCAGCCTTAAAATTCTATGATTCTATGATTCTATGAATTATACTTATTAGAAAAAGCTGCAATCCTTCACACCCTCTCTCTTGTGCAAGAGGGCATAGCAAAATACTTTGGTAGGTGAAAGATGGAAGAAACCGACAGTGAAAATTGAAAGTAATTGAAATTCATTTCTAGGTAGGAGGAGGCCAGTGCAGATCTGTGCAGCGATGATCTCCAAGCACAACCCTTGGCTGCTTGAAAACACGCTGTGCATGGAGCTGCAGTTGTCCTGCCAAGGTGCTGCTCAGTCAGTGACTTACAACAGTCCCTGTCACATCTGAGCAACACTGTAAGATGGCATAACCCTGTCTGGTTGTCTATTCTGCTGCTAGTTCAGTTCCTTTTTCTTGGACTCCCCTAGGACTGTAGCCAGAGGTTTCATAGCTAGTTACCGTCTGCCTCAGAAGGGAGTTCACTGAAGTGGTATCATGCATCAGCTGAAGCTAAACCAGGTCTTTGCCTTGTATTTTCTTCAGGCTCTTAGCACAGAATTGCTTTCTGAACTTCAGTTTCTATTCCTTGCCTCAAGCATTTTACCATTGCTCCACCTTACCCTTTACCCTTTGACTGTGCTCCCTTCTCAAGCCCTGGAGATATCCTTGTCTTGGCTACTCCTATTCATTGTTACATGAAGGTCTCAGGTCCACAGACCTGAAAGCTACTGGCCTCAGTTTCACAGAGTAGTTTCTCTGATTTTGTTTTTGCATCACACTCTTGGTGTGCAGACCATGAGTCTAAATTACGAAGAAAGTGAGATGAGAGAAGGAAGAAGTGAAGAGACAATGTCACTTAACATTGCAATTAGATGTTCAATGTAGGCCTCTGCCAAAAAAAAAAAAAAAAGCTTTTGCAGTTAGAGGAGAAAGGGCACAAATGATCATTATTGAATGCTTAACTCAACAACTAATGCATATTCATTTGTATTTTATGTTCTAGTACCTTGTAATTTTCTCCAGGTTTTTCCTACTTTAAAAAGACAGAGAAACAGCGTTGGAAGGATCAACAGATAGTCATATAAACAGCCCAGTACCTCTAGGAGCATCAGTCACACTAATCTATTCCCAAAAGGCTCTTGCTCTCCCAAGAGCACATGCTGAACTAGTGGACCTTCCATGAGGTAAGGGGCTGGGTGCCCAGGGGCTGGTGCCCCAGCAAAGCAGGGACTGGAGCCTGGCTTGTGTGTAGGGGAATTTTCAAAATCCACTGTTACTGTCTATTCCGGTTAATGGCAAGAATGATGCTGGTTTTAGAGAGCAACTCAACTGTGGAACACAGCTCCTAGGAGATGCCACCACCCAGGAGAAGCAACGATAATATTTCAGTATTTTTCCAGTCAACTGGACTTCATTCAAAAAACCAAAGTTTCCAACTTTCTTGTCGCAGGCAAGATATTTTCAACGTGAAGGAAACAAAAGTGTGGTCAGGTTTGCTTGAGATTACAAAGAGTCTTATGTAATAATTCTGAATTGGTGAAGACAAGGCAAATGGCAACATTTGACAGCTCATGGAAAGAGTTAAGGAAGGGGCAATTTAGTTTTCTGCCTGCATCTCATAAAATATGTAGCGTGAACTATTAACCACGTGAGAGGTATGAGGGATCAACAAATCAGGAAAACTTCCTTTTCCTGGACATGAATTCATGCTTGCAAAAGTTTTGAAACATATGGGTCAGTCTTGAGGATTTCCCTATAAGTATTGAGTGTCCTAAATCTGATTTGTTTTCATGTGGCAATATATTTAATGTTATATCTTTGCTTCTTGACCAGCTGGGTATAGGTCTTGTGTAAGTTGGTGTACATCTTATAGCTGTAGGAGGCCCTGTGATAGGTGCATGCCGACCACGTCCCTGTCAGACCTTTCCATTGCTATATGGAGCTCTGAGCACAGGCTCTCATTCATTTGGTTCATTTTGCATAACAAGCCCTCCTGAAAATATGAGGGTTTGGTTTTTTTTTTATTTTGTAAGGCTTGAGCAATCTGGATAGTATTGAATGCAATATTTCTATGAAAGATATTTCTTCTGTACCTTCAGCAGTGATCCAAATCAGTATTTCACAGCTGGGAGCACACCGTGCTGTCTCTTCTTATATAGTTATCTGTGGCCACTTCAGAGTTAGTGGCTTTGATTATTTATTGTTGCAGTTTAGGCTTCTTAAAACTCTTCTGTTTAAAAGAGAGCCTGTGCTTATGGTAAAGGGTCCTCTGGCTTCCTGTGCTCCCTGTAACAAAGTGACTCAGCCTGATTATGGTTAAAAAGGCAATAGTGCTGTGGAAACCAGCTTTTTGCAGACCCAGTGGATCAAAGCAGTAGCATGGAAATGCACTGAGGTCACCATGCAGACAGGAGAGACCTTTAACAATTGCATTTAATTTGACTTGCAATCAAACAGAAGTAGATGGCCAAGCAGGAAATGGTATCTTTAGGCATGACATGAAATAGTATTGCTGTCAACTTGAATAGAAAAATCTGACTTGCTTTTTTAAGTGACTACATATTTAAATAGCCTGTAGGGTCAAACAGCCTTTCCTACAGCCCTTTGATAGCTGGCCTGATAACAGCGTAAACACTATAAATATCCTAAATCAATAACCCTGCATCACTGCTGAAAGCAGGCGTGTTCTCATATCACAGCAGATGGAAAGAAAGCAAATAATATTTGTCTTGCCTTTCAAATGGGTTTCCTGTTTTTAGTAAGCCAGAGTGTGTCCATATGTTAATCAGATTGCTAAGGAAGATAGCAGGGCTCAGGCAGCAGGCTTTTACTTGATGTGCTGGGAGAAGGGGGGCAAGGAAGGGAGGAGGAAGTTCTCCATGGCCCGAAAATATCTGCAGCAGAAGCAGTTTTTACAAATGTTATGCAAGTGCCTGTGCTTCCCTGAGTTTCCCTTGGAAGAGCTGAGTGCTCTCCTTCCTTCTGAGGCTGAGGACCTTTGAAGTACTCAGTAAGCTGCAGGATTGGACCCATTCACTGAGGATTTCTTAATCCATTTTGTCTTTTTTCTTGGAGAATGTTCGCTGTGATGGTAATTCATGATGTTGGGTAGAAAGACCCAAGGTCCTTGGGAAGTGCAAAGCCCACAGCCCTCCTCCTTTGCCTTCCCTTGCCCTTCAGCGTTGTGTGTTTCTCTGCTCCTCCATGCTTGCGATAACACATGGCTATTTCAGCTGCAGCGTGCCCTACTGTTGAGCACAAGGAGTGTCCATAATGGCTTCCAAATGCACACCCAGATCGTATTATTTTTCTCTTCAGACAGGAGACTTTAATTAACTTTAATGACAAATAGTTCAGAGATCATTTGTGTGCAGATAAACTCTCATGATGTTTATGGGCAATATACAGTTGCCTGGGAGGAAATAATGGTACACTTGATATTTCGAGTGTATTTTCTGTGGAAAATTCTATGAGTTTTTTTGTTTTATTCTGCTTTTAGAATTCCCGGATTTATAAAAGTGTTTCATATGACAGCGTGAAAAAAGTAATCTCTGTGGACATTTGGTCTATACCACAGTCTGCTACAAAGCTCACATGGCACCTGCAGTCCAGTAGAAGTTGTTCATATGTTTATGCCAATGTGACACATGGTATCATAAATATGAAAATCAACAAAGCATATCTGCAATATTCTGTAGCAAATATAAGATGGTCCTGGCATCCATATAAAGTCCCAGTTACTTCCTGTGGTCTTTTGAGATGTAAAGCAAATTTAACAGGAAAAGCATTAGCCTTGTTTTAAGAAACTATTTTCAAAAACCTACTTTCACATGAGATTTGCGAGCCTATATTTCCTGTTTGTAGATGGAGAGAAGTACTTCTTGCCTTATAGATTTGAAAAACATAGTAACGCCTGGGATGTGGTCAGATTCCACAAAAATACCTCAAAGAGAAGTGGGTGTGGTAAGGATTATTTTAATTAAAATCCTAACTTGTGTTTCTTACTATTTGGGAGCATGAAGAGAAAGGAATGAGAACGAAGTTGTTAACTTCTTTTCTGTGATCAGAGTGCATTGGCAGTGTTCAGGAAGCATCTAGGAAGTTCCAAATAGAGGGAGGGCCAGAGTTGGTCATTCCTTAGATTTCTGAAGTTAAAAGACAAAAACAGAAGACCACCCCTTCCTGTAGAGGCTTTTATTATTAGAAAAGTAATTTTTTATTATTTTTTTTTTTCTTGAGAGGAAGGATGACTTTATGGAGCTGGAAGCCAGATGATCTCACTTTTAATCCTGGTGTTGACACAGATTTTCCTGTGTGACTTTGGAAGAATCTCTTGCTGCATTCCAGTTTCCAATCAGCAAAATGCAACAATCTGTCGTTGTTATCGCTGAGAAGCACTCTACAGTTATTACTGCATGGTTGCCAGACAGATTTTGACACATGCATAGGTGCTTGACGATAATGTTTTGATATTCAGTTGTTTTCTGTTGCTTTTCTTTTAAAAGGAATTTAAACCAGTAAGGTCTAAACTCCTGCGGCAGTTTAGGAGCTCTATTCCTGTCTCCTTCAGTACGTACCTTAATCTATTTAAAAGTTTTGTCATGTACTAATGTGTTGGCATAACAGAAAAGCTCTAGAAATAAATTGACAACTGAATGACTATCTTACTAATTCCATTAGGAGCAATAAGCAGAAGCAATCAAATGAAATATCTTAAAATATTTTCAAGTCCCTTTTCTAAAACTGACCTCTTGGTTAAGAGCCAAGCTGCAGCTCTAGCCTTGTGCTGTCTACTTCCATACTGCTGCTGCTACTACTCACAGAAGAGGCACGAGGTTTCTTTTCCCACCATTTCTGCCATTATCCCTTTTATATATGTCATCATACATATCACCATTCCTAACACCTCTAACACCTTCCCTCACTGCCTGATATTTCTTTGCAGTCCCCACTTCTGGGTATTGCTGACAACGGTCTGCAGGAACGTGGTGATCTGTGCTCCCCACATGCTGCAGTTCCTCTCCGTTCAGCTGATCCATGGGAATCCACAGAAATCCTGCAGATACTCTGGCTCACTACTTTCTGTTAGCCATGGTGTTCTCTGGACTACTCGGGGTGTAACATTCTCCAAAAGACAATATGTTTACCTTTTAAAACCCGCTATTTGCCATTGTCATGTAAGGAACATATTCATAGTCGAGCAGTGACGGTCTCAGCTCTGAACCCTCTTTGTGGTAACTCCTCCATGTTGAATTAACAGGTAGAGCCTCAGCAAAGACCAGAACACTTTGCCACTGTAAAAAGAAGTTATTAGCCTGAGACAAAGTGACATGGCTAAGGCTACTGAGCAGCTTAGTGTGCTGGCATCAAGAGCAGATTATGTACCTCCTGATACCAACTTACTGCTTTAGACACCAATTCATGTCAGTTCCCCAATATCCAAACTCTTGATCCAGATCCTTATCCTGTGTATAGCTGGACTGTATGGAACATTTCCCTTTTTCCTTTTTGAAATAATCATCGTTCAAAAGTCAGTGCCTGCACCTTTTCTTTTTTGTTGGTTTTTTTTTGTTTGTTTGTTTGGTTTTTTTATTCCTTTCATTTGCTTGGAATCTTCTTAGCTGCACATCTGATTCTTGGTAAACACAGGTACTGTAATTTGTGATGTTATCTGATCTAATTTTGTGTGTGTAGCTGGTTTTGAAAGCAAATAAAAAGTAATCTAGTTAGACTTTATTTAAATCCATTCAGTAGGAACAATTACCTCAAGTGCTCCAGCTTCTGACATTCATCATGCTAGAGAAGGACACAGAGATGTGTATAAAAATATGACCCTTTAACTCGAGTAGTGCTTCAAGGACTTAAGAATAGAATCATTCTGTTGCATAAAATAATATTATGTGGTTAAAATAGTTGATTGTGACCATTAATGTTTGCATTTAATAAAGGGAGTCTAATAAAGGCACTCTTAGAAATGTTACCATATATTACAAAGAGTTGCTTTGCTGTTTACTTCAGCAAATATTTTAGGTAGGGAGAGAAAAATCATTAAGTGATGGCTGTTAGTCTTGGGTGAATGTAATAGATTCAATTATGTAATGTGACAATGAATTTGTTCTGCTTTGCCTTGGGTTAGACTTTAAGCTTTTCCCCTTCAGATTTATTCAGATTGTTAAGTGGCTACTGAGGAGCTGGAACCTTGTCAAACAAACTTGGCTTTAAATTTTAAATTATTTTTAATCAATATGTGAAGAGGCCAAGCTCTGCCATATGTTACTCACCATCCATTAGTTCGTAGCTGGTCATTAAACTCTCACTAAGGTTTCCTAACTGTGATTATTGTGGTGATTATTCCCCCACACACACACACTCCCTTTGTAGAGTATGGGCAAAGGGGAGCATTCGTGGCAGATTGCCTTGAGGACAATAAAAACTCTCATGTAGTATGGTTGTTTGTTCAGACACAAACAATAGAGACATTTTGCTATTACCATTTGCCAGCTATCNCCCCCCCCTTGGTGCCTACAACTCAAAACAGATGCAAAATCTTTCTTTTCAGTCCCCTTGAAATGACCTGTGGTGGTGCAGTGTCATTTAGAGGAGAAATTATTGGAGTGAGAGTGGCTGGTAACAATAGGGGCCTTGTGCCAGGCACATGACAGAACAGTGAGGGGGCTTTTGGTGACTTTATTGGGGAGGAGAACGGCGATCTGGCAGGTGCTGCCATTGTTAAAGGTCTCTGCTCCTAGACAGTGGTCGCAGATGAGTTCATGTCATTTTGTTGGAGCTCTTTACACTGGGTTCAGTGATGTGACACTGGTCAAGTAGCCAATCCAGCTTTTCTGATCTCCACGACACAGTCCCTTCTGTAACGTAACCCTTTATTGCTGAGATATGTCAACACGCTTCTAGGCCATATGGCTTCAAGCTAGAGTAACTTTTGTGCTCCCTGAAAGGGACATAATAACTTAATGTTTACTTTGCTAATACATCCCCGGTACTCACTACTGATCCTGGCATTATTCTGTGGAGATGTCATCCAGAAAACCAATTAAAGTGTATTGATACAAAATAGATCCATTGGTTTAGTGCCGAATTTGACAACAACAGAGGTTGTTGCTTACGAGCCAAAAGCTCCCGCTGACTATATTTAGAAATGAGCCACTCTTGGCGTTTTCCTTTTTATACGCATAACAATGCTGAGTTCTGGTGGTGGGATTGCAGACCAGCAAACCGGGGTGGAGAAGTTAAAATGTTTTTACACTCGAAAGAATAACATGAGTGATGTTAAGTAGAAAAGGTTAAATGCACTGAGGTAAATGCATTAACGCATTAACTTCACTCATGCTGTCCCTTTTCTCTAAGCACCAGGCCACATGATAATGGCTACATCTGCTTCTGTTGTACATATTGTTTGGCTCTAGTGTTTTTGGCTCAGATAATAGAAACTGGTCTTTCTGTGGGGAAACAAAGAATTTGTTTTTGTAAATTGCCATTTTTTTTCTCTGAATAAATAATGAAAAATCTGGCAGACCGAACAGATCAGCCATATGGAAACTGGCAAATTTTAGTCTGAGGATAATTAAACATGGATGTTATATAGTCTAATGAGAGACATGTTTGTGGTACAGGGGAGAAGCAGAGACACACAAATATTAGGAGATGGTGCCCAGAAAGAAAATCAACATCTTTAGGATGTGAACTGCCAGCATATAAGAGATCCAATGTGTGTTCAAAGCCGCAGATCTCATCCAAACAGTAGCTGTACATCCCAGATGGGCAGACTGTTTATAAATTTCCACCTAAGGGATAGGGTTTTCTTCCTTGACAAACCATAAAGTGGTCATAAGAAAGACTTGGTCATAAGAACTCTGACTGTATAAGACCATTTGCAATGCAAATAAATTTTATTGTTCTTATTAGATCAGTTTGACCTTTTGATTGTCAGTATATAAAATATAAACCACTTTGCAAGATAAAGTCTTAAAAATTGGACACTGAAATGGATCTATAAATGTGTCTTACAATAAAAAGTAATATATTACATCAGGTATAGAACTAAACCTTAAAAATAATTAAGAACTTTGCAAGGGAAGAAAAAGTAACCTTTGCTAGGGATAAAGCTAAATCAAGTATTGCAGCCCTCGTTAGAGATGAACCCTCATAAAACATCTCTGCAAGAAGCCTTTTGAACTTAATCTGTTTTGTTGAAATCTTGAGAACTTATCATATTTTGTCCTATATTTCAAATTTTTGTGTACTAGGTCTTCTTGAAAGCTGGTGAGGTCTGCAGTTAGGACAAGCAGGTAGCACAGAAAGGAAATAGTTTCTAGAGTAAGACCTGAAGTCAACAAGCCAGGAACATGATAGGAAAAGGCATTAGGGTTTATAGGAATGTTTAACATCAGGGAAATGGCTCAAATATACAACCAACCTATCCAAGTGTTCCACAAACAAACAAGCTCTTCCCACCTCATTCCCCCAACACAACAAGCAGAAGAACAAATGGCAAACAAATCTAAGGGGGGGGGGGAGAGAGAAAGTGGGGGAATATAGTCACTAAATGTGCCACAACATGCTAGCTATAATTCTTGTGGGAAGAGGGAGTCCCATCTCTGGGTGTGCTACTCATATTGTGACCTTTAAATTGTGACCTTTAAATGGAGTAAACCTCTTGTTTCTTATCTGTATCCCAAGCAGTAAAAGGGAAGAGATTACTGTTCAGATGTGGGGAGGTTTTCATTAGGTTCAGCAATGCACTCTGACCCTTTGGAAAGCAGAGCCACCTACACAAAGTAAAATGAGGGCACACACATACGGCTTGTGAAATTGAGCCAAGTACTCCACACCACCCCGGCCGCCTGACAGGAGCTGTGGTCAAAGAATCCTCTCCCTCCGAAGGAATGCCTCTTACAGCCTTACAAGGCTGGGGGCTATGTGTTTATGCTGCTTTATATGCAAAATGGTGTTAACTATTTTGTTATACAACTTGTCAAACACAAGCTTTCAGACTTCTAGAAATGCCAGGCTTAAGCTTGAACGTCTGTTAAATGCAAATAGGTTTCATTTGCATAGATGTAATATGCTGCAATATTTAGTGGCATGATCATGCATGGCTTTTCTAACAGGGTCTCTGCCTCATTCAGCTCACAAGACAGACCTGTGCAGGAAGGAGCTTGGACTGAGTGCTGAAGCCTCAGGATTGCAGCCTGATCAGCTGAAAGAGGAGTAATAGATGAGAGGTTCACCGATAAGGTAGATGATTTTTCTCATGTGGAGCCATCTACACGAGTAGTTCAATTAAGACTGTGTGGCTAGCCTTTTTCAGGTTTTCAGAATTCTGAGAACTTGATCTTGCAGTCTTTAACACCTCTGTATTTTGAGGTTAGTTTGTAACTTCTTACTTTTTAAAAAAGCAAATTGTGTCTATAATTAAAAATCCCACCTATTGTATTCTGAGACAACCAGATGTCTACTAAGATGGCTTGAAGCTTTCTATGTAGTGTACAGACTAGCCAAGCTGAAGAGATTCTGGTCAGAACAGCAAGTACCGCCCCATTTCCAGGTATTTGCAGGTATTTATCAACAGTGGGGAGACTCCAAGCTTGCCCCTGGTGGGAACTTCACTACAGTTATCTTGGGCCAGCTGGACAGGTGTCCCTCTGACAGTTTCTCTTTTGGCCCATGTTCTCTAATGTGTTCCAGTTCTGTCAGTTCTCAACTCCTGCTTATCATCCAAGAACGAATGGCTGTGCACCATTAGTTGCAGGTTCTGTGTTTGAGGACCAAACCTTGCTCAGTCTGCTCTCCAGCTCCACTTGCCCACCATAGTCCCTTTCAACCAATTTTTTTTCATCTTGGGATCCTCCATGTGTTCTCAGTGATATCTGTAAACTTCATAATAAATAATATACATCATAATAGCAATAATGAATTATGACCCAAGCTTTATAATAAGGTTATCAGACCTGCCTGGGAGCACATGTTTGGAAACTGCTCATCTTGTGTGTTTTTTCCACGACAGAGTCATAGTGTCTCAGAGATAAATGCATCAGATTAAGGTCCATTTTGCCAGTCTGAGTGTGTGGAAATCATCTCCAGGGCTTGCGAAGCTATGAGTATTTGGACAGTACTCAAGAATTAGCCGTTCTTAATTTAAAGTCAGAAGCAGTAATGAGGCAGAAGGACAACCATGGTCAACACAGTTTAGTTTAGAGAATTCCATTTACAAGATGATTTTTTTTTGTTAACTACATTCCCAGAATTTTCCAAAAATTGCAGGTTATGTTCACTAGATTGACTTACCTGTGATTTCCTCTTTGTTATTCAGTAGACTTTATTACCATGGGGATATAACTAAGTATAGAGGACCATAGGGACACAAAGATGATCAGGGGGCTGGAACAACTCCCATATGAGGATAGTCTGAGGGAGCTGGGCTTGTTCAACCTGGAGAAGAGAAGGCTGAGAGGGGACCTCGATGCAGCCTTCCAGTACTCAAAGGGAGCATATAGACAGGAGGGGAATCGGATTTTCACAAGGGTAGATAGTGGTAGGGCAAGGGGGAATGGATTGAATCTGGAAGGGGAAGGTTTAGGTTGAATATCAGGGGGAAGTTCTTCATAGGAGTGGTGAGGTGCTAGCACAGGCTGTCCAGAGATGTGGTGGATGCCCTAACCCTGGATATGTTCAAGGCCAGGTTGGATGGGGCCCTGGGCAACCTTGTCTAGATCCAGGCCTGGAGGTTGGTGGCCCTGCCTGTGGCAGGGGGGTTGGAACTCAATGATTCTTGAGGTCCTTCTAACCCAGACCATTCCATGATTTTCTGAATACATGACTTGTGCACCTATGAAATTACTTTTCTTCATTTTGTTTTTTTAGAGTATAAAATCTTACTATGGTACTTACTGATTTACAGTGATAGTTTTGGGATTTTTTTTGTTTGGCTGTAGAATTTATTGAAAAGGTAACACCACTTAAATGGCATGATTCTTGATGTGATACTCGGGTGTTATGCTAGATTTTAAGTCTTGAGCTAGAGTTAACACATCTCATTAACTGCTAACAGTAGCAGTACTAACTTTCAATTCATTAACTACTAAAAGTATTAACTTTCAATTCTATTTGGCACATAAATAACATTGACTCTTTAATATCTTTCCAGGACTCTTCCTAGGGGTTTGGAAGAAAACTCCTTTTTCCAGGGCCCACGTGAGGAGTTGCTCAGTTTACTGCAGAATTGAGACTCAATTCAATATCAGAATTGATATCCCTGCAGGAGAGTTCAGCATGGATGCAGAACTGTGCCTACTCTCAAGTGTGCAAAATTAGCTCAAGAGGGGGCACTCGCCTACATATAAAGTCCTTCAAAGTTTGCATTGATATATCTGCTCTTAGGTACCTGCCTCTGAGACTGAAGCCAGAAGTCAAACACATGACAGTATGTATTTTATTCAAGTTTGTGTTTGCAAACATTGTTGATATGTGTTTTGGTAGAGTACAGATCATTCAGGACATTACAGTTTACTTATCTCAAGTTCTCATGCAACAGAATAATCAGAATGAGAAATTTAATTAAAATCGTTATTCTTCCTCTTACAAATATCTAGCCTGGAAATGACTGTCTTCAGAAATTATCTTTTTAGGATCATGACACAAGAAGTCTGAAACTCATCACAATATAATCTTTATGATGAAAAAACACTTTCAATACCTAACCTGTAAGCAGTCTGCACAGTATGGAGTAGCATACTGGGGACGCATTCAAAGGGGGCTCTATAGCAAGAAGCATTGAACTTCTCATCTGATCTGCAGGAGTTGCTGTTGAAGAGGATAAAATTGTCCTCTCTTTTTCAGTTCAAACTTTCTTTCTTTTGCATAGACCTTCCCACCTTCTAAAGCCCCAACCCATCCACCTCCCCAACTAGAAAATACAACAGGAGAATTGGAAACACAATAATCATTAAGCACTACACTGACAGTGAGGAATAAACACTGCAGACTAACCTTGCAGGGATGCAAGGATGCTTAAAGGAAGAGGAAGCATATGGGTGAGCAGGACACATATTGTGCTTTCCAGGACTTTTCTATTGAAGAGGCAAGATGCTACAGTGTGGTGGTGTCCAAGGATAGCAGCACCTGATGCCAGGGGAAAGTGCAGGAGCTTGTCAAAAGCTGGCATCCTCTAATTACCAGGGGAAGGATACTAGCAAACAGGCAGAAGTGGTTGCTTTGACAGGGGAAAGGATCTCTGTGAAGATGTAGTGCATCCAGAGGGGTCCAAGACTTTGGTAGTTCAGGATTTGTTGTGGGTACATGTGAACTTTAAGTGTCCACCACGGTGTCAGCCCTCAGGCATTAAACTGTACCCTTACCACTGCATGCCAAATGCCTTTGGGCACTGGGAAGTGTCACTTTTTCTTCTCGGTAACAGCAATGTAAATCATTAATGAGGCCATTAACGCTTGCTGATACGAGAGCTCAATGTGTCCTAGANTTTTTTTTTTTGCTGTTTGTTTTATTTTTATTTTTACAGTATCAATGTAGTTTCTCTGTCTTCTGTTGACAACGATGGGGGTCTAAACGGACCCCTGTCTGTGAAATCACATGCTCATGGTGGGTTTTTCTCTGAAGTTGCATCTTGTTTTGCTGAGGAATCAAAGAAAGTAAATGAAACTGGGGGAACAGTAAGGAAGCAGGCCACTGCCAAAGCTCAAGGAAAAGCATGAAATGAATAAATTAAACATGGTATTGTGATGCAAACTTAGTTGATTTATATTTTTAAAAATAATAATCTGATGGAATTACTATTAATATAAATGATTATTTATTTTTAAAGACTGGTTTTGTAGCTGAAGGGGAAAAACAGTGGCTTTTTTCTTATGGCAGGCTAACAATCCTGGGAATAGTCTCTTCCTCTTCTGCTGGATAACGAGCACATTTGAAGAGATGATAACAGCAAGGAGCATATCATGGCTTTATGATCACTTGCCAGCTTTGGGGAGCCTGCGAAATGAAAGGCCCCCCAGACTAGCAAAGGTTAAAAGGTTGAGGCTGTAACTAGACTTTTTGTTCCTGAGACGGCCGGGGCCATTACTCAACAACAGGCAACTGTGAATAGATAGATGATGGGCATCTTTGCTTTGTTGCTGCTCCCTGGTTTAAGGATACTCTTGTCCTCCTTCTGCCCCTTCTATATTTGACAAGTTTGCTTTCAGCAGATATGACAGGCACTGGTGGGGGTCACTGGCCCAATTCCACATTTCCACACTTGGCTTGCTCTAAGTTCAGTGGCCTGAACTAATGTCTCCAATGGAGGTCGTACTACTGAACATTATGAGTTTTTATATATTAAACATGCATTAGTGGTTTTACCCTGCTTATCTGACAGCTGTAGAAAAATAAAGAAAATTCAGTTTGAACTTAAAAAAGCAGGGCTTAATTTATGTCCACTACTTTTGTTCCTCACTTTCTTTTTCATTTGCCAATTGCAAAGCTCAAGGGAGATAATAAAATGGAGGAGCTGCTACTTTATACTTCCATGTGCTTCCTAGTGCCTGTGCCTTACTGGGTGAGCTAAATCTAAAACTAGAAAAAGAGTTTTCAGATGGAAATTTGATTAAACAATACAATCATCTGTCTCACAATCTGTTTTTTTATAAGGAAAGTATTTTTTTTTCCCAGGGGGAATTTTCTTTCAGAGGGTTTTGTATGAAAAGGCAGACATCATGAATACTGATGGGAAGGGCTCAGTGTTTTGTTATTTCTGTATAACAAAGACAAAATGCTTTAATAAAATCAGAAAACACAGATGTTACTTTGAGTATATTTTGCATCTTCTACTTTTTTTCTTTTTTTTTTAAAGTTGGGAACAATTCCCTCCCTCGGACTGACAATAGCAGCTCACGACAGACAAAATTAGCAGCTGGAAACTTAGCCAAAAGTTTAGGCTTTTTAGTTTGTTGTTATTGTTTGGGATTTTCTTAGATGGTGAAAGGCATGCTTGAAGGAAGAGGCGTGGATGAATTGAAAGCCCTTCTTTCTCACTCAGTATAGTTTGACTGGATTTTAGTTTTTATAAACAGTTTAAAATGGGAAAACGCACAACCCTTTGTTTAGAAATTAGCCTATTGTGTTTTTCTCTTTTCTGTGTGTGAGGACTTAAGGGAAGTTCATGTGGTTTGATAATATATACTTTTCCTACTTGTTTAGAGAGATCACTCTTTAAATTTATTTTTTAAAATTCGCTTATGCCAGTGAAAAAACAACATCTATGGATTTTGCCTAAGTAATCTTTGTTTCTGGGGAGGTCACAAGAGGTCCATGGAAATACCTTGCCGCACAGACTGAATCATGAGCAAAGTAAATTGTTTTCATTACTGTTTGCTCAGTAATTTTGAGCTGTTGTGGTTGTTTTATGTTCTGTGAATTTTACAGTTGCAAAGATAAATCCAAGATATTTTGAGGGTCTAAAAGAAATCTTCTGACATGACAGTCTCTCTTACTTTCTGGCTTTATTACCCACTCATAAAGCTGCATGCTGGCAGAGCTGCCCTTAGACCTCCTGGAGCCAGGAGGGATGGTGGTAAGGGATTACCTCCTCAGGCTCGCAGAAACCCCATTTTCTCCAGGACCAGGAAACCTCATCACCTGGGCCTACACTTCTGAACAGAGTGGCGGAGCAAATCTGCAGAACATACCTTTCTCTGAGATCTAGTATGAATATCTTCAGTGCTAGTCCTGGGGGGGAATGTCTTGTGGCTGATTTTTGTGTACTTTTGGTTGATCTGGGACCTCTGTATGGATGGGGCTATACTTTAGTATGATGGCTATTTCAGATGGCCGTACTTCACTACTGAAATATACTTTATTCTAAGAAACAACAAAATGCGATACTTTGTTTTCTAGAGAGAATGGATTTAGAGGCAAGACATTAACAGTTTCCTGTGTTTGCCTCAGGTATCTTATCTCTCCTTTGTTCAAGCTACCTGGGAATTTTCTGATGAAACACACTTTCTCAGGGTTGCTGGGTGGTCAGTCATTGCCTTCCCAGCATTGTTTGTAAATGGAGCTTTTGGTTGCACTGTATTCTGTTCTTTCAGGGTATAGACTCTTCAAAGTTCATTACCTCTGCATTTAAGAAATTGAGGGTAGAACCAGGAAAATCCAACCGCTGACTCTGAAAACTAATACTGTGATCAACACCAAGTATTAGTCCTTGGAAAATTTGGTTTCTGTTTCATGGTTTCTTCATCAGCTGTGACCCTAAGGAAGTCCTGTTGGTTAAAATGTTCTTTAAATGGAATGGAAAACCTTGTAATGATTATTACAGGACATAAATGACACCCGCTAAATGCATGTAAATAAAACCTATGAATACAAAATGATATTGTAGTGAGAGTGGATCACAGAGTAGCAGGGGAAACATGGCTGTCCTCAGAATCACAGAATTGTAGGAGTTGGAAGACCCAGAGAGATCACTGAATCCAATCCCCAAGTCCCACTCAAAATGTAAAACAATGTCATCTTATGTCCAACTGCCTAGCAGGTAAACATTCCTCTCAGAGGAGATGTGTTAACTGAGGTAGGTAAAAACCAACAAAAATAACTAGGTTTGATTTCAAAGAATGTGGCCTGATAAGCTGCATGATTTCTAGTGTGCAACTGCTGGAATACCTGGGATGTTCCCACGGTGGTAGAAAATATTACATCCTCTGTGTTTACCTGTACATATGATGTTTAGAAAAGAATCACTTTAATAAAGAAAAATTATTTCCAATTCCAAAACCAACGACCTTTCATTATTTCAGTACAATTTTCTTTTTTGGACTTATGGTAATATTTTCCCAAACTAATGATACAGTGTTGCTTCATCTGTAAATATTGCTACTGCTTACCTGTACTCATGCTTCTGATGCAGGAGACTCTGTCTGATGAAATCTTTATTATGCAGGGTATTTATCCAAGTCATGATGTGCAATAGTATTAAAGACACCAGACTTACCTGTGAAAATGAAGGGCTAGTGAGCTGCTGTGTGGCCCATATCCCTGTCCAGAAACTTGAATTTTCATTAGATACCTTTTTTCCTGGCCCTCTGAGAGAATTTGCAGTATGCTTGTCCACAGAATAGCAGAATTCAGGGGTGGGAGAGGGAGAGAAGGGGGCTTTGGTGGAACAGAAAGGGATACACAGGAAAGCATCTTGTTTGCACAGGAAAGCATCTTGTTTGCAGAAAGGATAGTACTAGGTACTGTGAGAAACTCGGCGCTGAGGTTTCTGGCATTTCACGCAGCTCGTTTATAATAAGGACCATTCCCTACCATCTCCATGTTAGAAGCATTACCTCACACTTGCAACTGCGCAAGAGCAAATGGAACAGAAGAGCCTAATTAAAGTTATAGGGACTTCTTTATAACAGAGCAAATGTTAATGATACAGTTACAAGTCACAAAGAAATTGGAGCAGACGCCCCAAGTTTTATACATTTTTGGCAAAGTAAGTGGGAAACTATGTGCTAAAGTGAGGTCAACAGATGGAAGAGGAGAGGTACAGGAGGGGAAGAAAGCTTCACGCCCATGTACAATCCAAAAAAGCCTCCCAAACCCCAGTCAAACAAACAAAAAGGACTAAAGAGACAAACCTTGGAAGAAACAGATTTTTTAACAAAGTTTGCCAAATAAGCAAACTTTATTTTTTTTTCTGAGGACAGATGCAAAGTGCCTTTTCAGTTCATTTTGGATAGAAATAAGTGAACACATGCTGTGCTTTAATAAATCTTGGCACAAACACAATAGGGAAACTCAGACCTTGATGAACAATTGTGTGTTGGAGTTTGGTGACACTCACCAAAGCTCTTTGCCTTCTACCCTCCCCTGTTCTGATTTGGGAGAAAAAACTATATAAAATTAGCAGTGATATGCAGAAGTCAGTTTCCTCCATCCTACGCAACGACACAACCAGGGCAGGTAGATAGATGATCTTCATAACATTTAGAGAAGTACCTAGTATTTTGAAATATCATATTTGCTAAGGTGCCCTGCCAACTTACCTTGGGCAAAGATTAGTTAAGTTTACATTTTCAGAATTCACTGTTCAAAGTGAATTCTTAACAAATTCTTAAATTCTGCCTCAGGAATTCAGCTTCTAAATTTCCTTCTTAAATCTTTTCTTCAGCTGCAAAGTAGTCTGTTTTTCATAAAAGCAAGACATTGATGCAAACCTCTGTGAATCTTTCTGTTCCCTTTTATGAAATGGGATAATAGAGTCATTGACACTTTATTCCACTCCTTCTATTTTTGGTCATTATTTTATTTGCTTTGAAAAGCATAGGAATGTTTCATAATAAGTTTGCATAACCATGTAGTTCTGTCTCTGGATTTGCTATCATGTCTTCTCAGCCTCCCAGCATTGTCCTGTCTCTTGTTTATTTTAATTAATTGTTATTTCTTTTTTAAAGACAGGGATCAGGAGTGAAATTTCAGCTCTGTCAAGAGCAGTGGAAACAATCACAGTCTTTAAGAGAATTGGGATTCTAGCTAGAATCTTTTTTATTTACCTAGCACCCTGGGATAATTCATACTAATAGTAGTTACTTATTATAATTGTATGTAGCAAGGACAAAGTGCACAAGGGAATATTACCCCAAATGCAGTTGTGTTGACATTGGTGACCCTTATGACACATCACACATTTATACAAAGCCATGAAGTTTAATAAAATACACAGTTGCCAAATTTCTGCCAGTCCATTTTTCTGGGCTGCCATTACCTTTTTGAAGAGTTTTAACACATTGAATATGTCCAACATATAAATTTGTTAGAGCTCCAACAGCTGGATTTCATACAAATCCTCTGATACATGAATCAAAACTATCAAGATCACAGACAGTGCAAACAGGACTGTCTGATACATGAATCTTCCAGGTGCACTACTGTACTTTCCAGAGAACGCTTGCAAAATTCTGGCTGTTATATGTACATTGCAAGTTACTGAAGCTGACCTTGTGGGTGATGTTGGAAGCCAGAGGAGTTGCATGCCTTGAAGGGAAGAATTTTTCTATGCTGAATATTTGGTGAATGCTTGTGGCTTAACTTTTTCTTAATGCTGTTTTTGTATGAGGTCATCACTTACACTGTTCAAATACCTATGGAAAGTGTTCAGACAGTTCTTCTTCTGGAGCAACTTGGAACATCTCTGTTGATGTCAATGGTCACACTTGTTGGAGATGAATTATTTGATGTAGATGTATAAAAATTATCTGCTACTGCAGGCACTGTGGCACAGACAGATTGTACTCCAAAATCAAACATATTTTTCCACCCCTAGAATCCTTGGAAAGCTCCATGAAATTCCAACTCTCTGGAATCTGTTTGATTAAATGTACTGTAAAGTTACCAATGTGAACTTGTGTCAGGGAAAGGCCAACCTATTCCCTTACAGCAGGTATCTGAACCTCCTTAATTTTGTTAACTGCAAATTAACATGGTCTTGAACCTTTGTCTCCACAAGGTACACACAGCACCTGAGCATATATGTGATATCAGGTTTGAAACAGAGCATTTCCATGCATCAGGGTAATACCAAAGGGAAATTCGCCTCTTGGTTTCTCCCTGTTTCTGAATCTTTGACACAGTGCATATACATCTGTGACTGAAATGATTATCAGGTTGTGATAAAGTGGGAAAGTTATGATATAATCTGAAGGCTTTTTAGGTTTAGAAACAAAAACAAATATAAATTGGGAGGCCTGAATTTTTTCCATTGCTTTTTAGTTGAAAAGGGTAGTAATTGTAAATTGCTCTCTTCAAGGAGAAAAATGCCTCTAGTACAGTCTCAGGTACTCACATTAGAGCATGTGTTTCTGAAACTGCCCTTACCCATTATAAATTTCCTACTGAGATTATTTGCAAACAAGATAATTACTCATTTCTGGGCCAGAATAGATGAATTGACTGGGACTTAAAATATTGATGTTAACTTTAATGAATAGATCGAGTCAACAGAAATGTAATACCTCCTTCTTTGACTGTGATCTATTTGTGTTGGGTGAAAAAACAAGTGTACCTACCTGTCTGAACTAGCTGTAACCTGTAATCAATTTTCTGTATTTAGGTGTTGTCTGTTTAATGCAGGTAACTGCTTGTTTAGATTTCATTGAAAGGGTTCATTTAAGACCAGTTTTCATGCTGTGTTTTAGACATACTTACACAGAGATCAGATATTCATTCCTATGAAACATTGCCAACTGACAGAGTAGAGTACAAGCTTGATTTGTTGATGTTAAAAAGTAGGAATAGGTGCATTCTGTTTGTTCAGTATACCAAATTATCTCTTAGAAAAACTCATGTATTTCACCAAATATGCCAAACAAAGATCAAATGTGATTTTTTAACTCTTCCCCTTACCTTTCACATTACACTGAACCTCTTTGTTTTGACTTCTTGCCCATCAGATTTTCCCTCTGGACTGTGGGGAAATACTCTGCGGGTAGTGCTACAATGGTTGCTCTTGCACCAGTGGGACTCCGCACAAGTAAGTTATGGACTATTGATTCTCTCAGAGCTCCTCCAGACAGCTGCACTGCACTCTTCTGTCAGCTGAGCATCACCTACATTCTTCCTCCTATGTACTCTTCACAAAGAATTGTCTGAACTGCTCTTGCTTTCCCCAAATCACTGTTCTTCCTTATCTTTTTCTTTACTGCTCCTTGCTTGGACTTGCTTGGGAAGTCATAAAAAAATTTATATACCTCTACTCTTGTATTTGCTTGTGTGTTCAAATGTGCACTTGAAAGGGCCCAGGTAGGTTTGTGTGATATAACAGGCTTAACAAGTTGAAGAGTTTATGTATGTGATATATTATCTGCGATACTCCAAAAATTCCAGTACAATTCTCCAGCTTGTCACAATTTTTTAAAAATTTTATGTTACAGGCATATTTTAGGAACAACTATTTGAGAATGGTGTTCAAGGCCAGGTTGGATGGGGCTTTGGGAAACCTGGTCTAGTGGAGAGTGTCCTTGCCCATGGCAGTGAGGGTAGAACTAGATGAGCTTCAAGGTCCCTTCCAGCCCAATCCAGCCCAAACCATGATAGGATTATGAAATTTTCTTTTCTAATTTGAAGACAGTGTGCCGTACCAGACTTTAAAAACATTGTTGATCCTAAAATTAGTATCAGTGTTTTGTTTTGGTATGCCACTCTTTGCTGGGAAAACAGTGAATTGAAGTTGTAGACGGAAAGACTTTAATATCTTTCAGCTTTTACTTTAGAGATGATGGTTTTTCAAGGTACATGGCCTAGCAATGAAACATTCAATTAAGCCCAGAATAGTATCTATTAATTCAATTATTATGAAAAAGATGGTAAAACACCATAATGAAATCATATTAACAAAGATTGTGCAATCTGATGTGTGGATTTCAGTCATGTGTAGAAATTGTGTGAATGTTACTAGAATGTTATTACTAGATTACTAGATCCAAATACTTTACACAGTTGCTACTAAGTCAAATACCTCTTTTTCTTTCAATGTAAGAATTTCCATTTAAGTTCTGACAATGAAACTAGTGTATAAAATCTGAGAATATGGGGGAAGTCAAAGCAGAGTAATTCTCCTTCAGAGGAAATCTTGGGGAGTGGAGATATGGAGAGATATGGAATGTGCAAAGTGATGATAAGAAAGCATACACTGTACACCTTGAGCTGTTGTTATAATAACTTTTTCTTAGGTTCCAAAAGAAAAATTACTGCATAAAGTAAATTGTTCTGTGGCCCCTTGAACCTATCAGAAACACATTTATTTTTAAAAATACTTCAGATTTCTTAGTCACATTCTCTTTCTTTTGTTTGTCAGGGTGTCATTTTGGGGGGTTTCGGGGGGGGGGGGTTGGATTTGGGTTTTTTTGTTCCCACCCTGCTTGGTAGGGAAGCCATTCTGGTTTTGCTGATTTATATTCACAGTGAACAAATGGACACAGAAGGATGTTGATGGGATTCTAGACCATAGTTCTGATAGTTACGGTGTTGTAGAAAGTCAACTGGAGATCTGGACAGCAAACCAGGATTTGGGAAAGAAAAAATTCTGGTGCATTTTTGGACTAATGTCTGGAAACCTTCAACCTATGCATAATTTAATTCATATCTAACAGATCAGTCCTGGGCAGAGATCACCATTTGACAGGATGTGTACTTATTCAGTTTGTTGCGTGCTTATTCAGTTTCTCTAAGTCCGGGTCTCATGAATAGTGAGGGAAATTTCTTAATTTTGTTTCTGGGATATTACTTCTCTAAAGAAAATAGTGAGTTTTAACATTTACTGTGTCCCTGTGACTCAGAACTTCCTCCTTCATCTTTTAGCTGTGGCCCTTACTGTGGCCTGCAAATCGAGCGACTTGCCATTCTGCATTCTGCCAATGAAGAACAATATTGTTCTTCACTTCTTGTTTGTCCACAGCTCATCCAGGCACAAATGGACCCAGCTTCAGAGATGGATTTAAAAAGCTCTCGGGCTGTGGCAGTGCTAAATGTAAGTTATGTTTTTATTTATGTGCTCATGATAGTTATGTCTGGGAACATTTGTATGTCTTGCCAGATACTCTGGTACCCAGTAGCTATTCTGTCTGTCCACTAATGGTTTGCATGGCTTCTGCCAAGTTGTTTCTTTTTTGTTATGAAAGAGATAAAAATAAAATGGGCTGGACCTTGATCAAGAAATGATTTTAGATATGGCTTGGCAACAGAAGTAGACCCTCAGCAACGTTTTCCGTTGTACAGTCATTCTTTTTTCTTAACTGGGCCGTATGATAAATTGCTAATTTCAGGTCAGGCAGCTTAAAGTGCAGAACAAAAACAATGACACCATGGAAAATAAAAAGGGTGTCCAGCTTATTAAGTTTAAATTTAAATCTGTGTCTCTCAGGAAGCAGACTTCAGCAACAAAGATGGAAACACACCTCAGAGGGATATGGCTGAAGTCTAATGAACAGAGATATCCTTCAAATTCACCAAGAAAAGAGGATTAAACCCTTTCTTCTGAAAAATGGATTAACCAAGACTGATTTTTTTTCCTTTAACTCACCCCTTTGTACAAGAATAATTCTATTGTGTCTGATTATTTCTTTTTTTTCTTCCAAGCTGACCAAGTCTCTGGTTTCTCTTCTTAAGAGGTTAACTTGAGAGCAGTAAAAATTAATTGCCTCTTCACACGTATCTTGGTCTCACAGAATAGAAGGTGTTAGAAATGATCTCAAAATTATAGGTCTTCTAATCTAACCCCTGTCTGTACCAATATGAAATATTTCAGAAATGCTTGCTGAACATTTGCTGGCATTTTCAGAAGTGTCTAAATGAGTTAGGTGCTTGGATCACACTGAATATGATAGCACTCTTTTGATAACCTCAAATGTCCTATAGATACATATGAACATTGAAGTGGTAGATTTCAATATACTAAAATCAATGAGACCTAAGTACCCAGTACTGCAAAATCTCAGTAAACTTAATTCTGGACACTATGGTCTCTCTTGAAACTGAGACTCGGTTGTTTAATCGTGAGCAAGGAATTGAAAAGCTTGTCTTAAAAATTGCCATGCCCTGTTTCTGAGGGACATATACTGAATGACATCAGTGCTGTCATTTCAGTATTTGACACATGAATGCCATTCATCTGTGTTTGGTATATTAAATTATTTATCCTCAGTGATTTTACTCTTTGAATCTTAGCAGATGTGATTACATACAACACTGATTTGTTTAAAAGATGTGGAAATTATATAATATGTGAGAAGTTACAAATGTATTGATTCAAGGTATGTAGATTTAATTATTGAGACCTCTTCTATCAAACCAGCTTGCCTGTTATTTTTATTGCACTTATCTGAACAATTTTCAGTATGAGAAGATTTTGTTGGTGGTGAAATGTATAAAAGGTGAATATAAAATTCAAACATTATTGCAATTGCTCTGTGGTGGGAGACTATTAAATCCCTGTTCTGTGGTGTGGATAAAATGCATTCTTCGTGCTTGGGTAAGGACCTGAAAGTCTTTGTCCTTTCCGTACTTTACTGTGTGGCAAACTCACACCTAATTTACTGTTCATTACCATACTGAGATTTTTCTAGGGTTTTGGTTCTAATTGAATAACATAGTTTTATACAGTTTCACGGAGTTATGAGTTAGAGTGACCATCTGTGGGGCTAAAAGAGTCATTAACTTTCCATGGTCATTTCCACCCATTGTCTTCTTTTGAGACTACCCATAAGGATTCAAGCTAGCAACCAAATGTAATGATGGATTGGGTTTTTTGTGTCAGGGGAACACCTGTCCATTAGGGAGAAAACACAGGCTGAGAACTTTTTTTTCTTTTTTTTTTTTTTTTCCCCAAGTAGAACAGTGTAGGTCTGTCAGTTGGGAACAACATTTGGTCACTAGCAATCTGGTACAGGTGGCTTCCAATCCATGACCTCAAACAGGAAGATGGTGTTGCCTGATCCACCTGCTTCTTTGGGAAATACGGTTTAGGCTACAACATAATATTTTCATTGACTTGTATTAACTTTAAATATGCTTGGCTATAGCCCTAATTGACTTTTTTTTTTTTTTTTTCAGAATTCTCACCTACATGTAACTGAGCTTTTTTTATTGAGTTCATAAATCTGGTGTGGAATTAGGTGTCATCAAGCATAACATGAGTCAAAATTGATATTTCACTACATAACTATTCTACCTCCTGGTTTATTAATTACCTTTATAATTTATTGGCAAATTCAAAGTGGAAGACAACTATATTTTCTGTATGTTTTATATTTGTGTTTCCCACTAAAAAAAATCCTTTGTTTTTCTGCTTATTTTCTGCAAATACTTTGCATTCAGTACCTGTATTGCTGTTTTCTCTTTCCTTGGGAGCTGGGATGTCACTGGTGAATTCCAGCTTTATTAATCAAATATTTGTAACAATTAATCCTCGTGTATATTTTACTTGATTGCTTGGACCTTTACTTTTGTCCTAAAATGTTGACCATTTTCCTGTGTTTATAGGAGCCGTATTCTACTGCTGTGACATCTGCATTTCAGGAACAGGATTTCCTGTTCTTTCCGGTGTATAATTTCCAAAGTAGGTTTGAAATAAGGGAAATACAATTGTCTTCCTTTTTGTCTTTTTTTTTCTTTTCTTTTTCTACAGCACCTACATGATTACAAGTGCTCTACATAAATTAAACAAAGCCTTCTGCTCTGCCCAAATGACTTTGCATCAATTTTTAAGAGCAATTTAGTAAGTGGAATAAAAAATTAGTACAGAAAACATGGAGACTAAGGACTCTGTAGGACTTATTTCTTTTGATCGATGCATGCAAGATTTTCTTGCAGCAATAATAATTATTACTCAGTAACTCCAGTGAATGTTCTGGAAATGGTTAGTGAGTGAAGGAAAAAAACCCAAGGTGGTGGTTTTGTAGAGCAATACAAAATAAATAGTAATTGTACCCCTAATTTATTAAATTGGTTTTGTATGTGCCTGTCTTTTTGGTATATGACTAATGAAATTTTTATACTCTGGGACTTTCAGAGAGTGAGACCTGTGTTAAAGACCCCTGGTGAATATGTGATTCTCTGTACCAAAGCTGAGAGAGATGAATAAGGTACTGTAGTACATTATTATCTCATTGTGTACACAGAAAAGAGAAAGAAAAGTTGTAATTGAAGACTGACAGGTTTCTTTCAACTGCAGTTGGTCCCTCATGATTGAGTCTCTCACTCTCATGGGTTTCTTTGAATTATTAACTTCTTTAAGTGGGTGCTGGTATCTTGTAGCAAGTGCTTTGAAATCCTTTCTGTCTGAGATTGGAAGAAATCAGAAATTCCTAAAACATGAAACCAAGAATTGATTAATCTTTTTTTTTTGTTTTGGAAGCAAAGCAACTGCCTATGTTTTAATACTTGTCTCCCTTCTTCCAAATGTAACCTGTGGTAACCAGTCTCTGGACTGTCTGATTTTAACACTGTGGTGCACAGTGTTTGACCCTTAATACTAGCATAAGGACAGCAGAAGACTTGTCAATTTTCCCACACCTTCAGCATTCTGTTGTCAATAGGCATCAGGATCCTTTCCATTTCACTGTTACATCTTTGTTGTTTTGTTTGCTTCATACTTGTTTTCTTTTGGCAAACAGCTTTGCATTTCCTTCTCTTTTGTGGAATTTATGGCCACATAAGTTATCAGCTATAAAAAGGCAAGAGCAGGAAAGCTTGTCCGTGACATACCCACTGGAATAAATAAATTTAAAAAAAGGCAAACCATTTCCTATTACTTTGTTCTGTTAGTAATTGCTGTAGGAGGTTGCCAGAGGGAACAGTGCCTGTCTTCAGGTCAGGATGGTGAACTGTGTTGTCCTGCCAAACTGAAGAAAATACAGGTTCTGTTTCCTGCAGGGCGAGGTATAGCGGATACGACTTCTGACAGCTAACCTTGTGAGCAGGGTTAACTGCACAAGGGTACGCAAGGTCTGTGTCAAAACTGGAAGAGTACAGCAACTACGAGAGAGCCACAGGATGCAGAGTAGCCCACTGTGTTCAAAAGAGGCTCTGTAGCCTGTAGTGGTACTATTTCACAATTTAGAGATTCACAGCGTAAAGCTTTTGGTCTGGACTAATTGTCTAATACTGTGTCGCTGTGCATGGTGAGAAAGTGACAGAGTCGCCACTGGAGGTTCAGTAATAACTCAAATGCAATAATTTATGAATACCTTAGACTTTTACTGTTGGCTAACACAAATCATTCTTTAGAAATATTTCTTTCCTTCATTGTCTATAGATAGCATCTACCTGCTAGGTCTGATCCTTTTGGCTTATGCGCGCATCCAAGTTCAAACATGGTTGGTCAGATTTCATTCTTTTTCCTACTCTGTGAAACGTGGAGAACTGAAATACAGACTTCAATAAATGCTTTTTTAATTGCACACAGCAACACATTGCTCTCCTGCTACAGTTTTTGGTGTGGCTTTCGAGACAAAGTACAAGAGAAAATGGATGGACAAAGCCTGGACCTGTTGCAGAAACAGAATTTTTTTATTGTAAGATGAATCTGTCTGTTGGTTTTGGACTAGGAAATTTGAAAGCTTTGTGAATCCAGGGACTATTTCACTGTTTGTATAATTTTGTTGCAGGACTGATGACATCCCTTCAGAATGTCTGTCAGATCATTTGTGAGGAATTTCTGCTGGCTGAATTGACTTGACTCTGAAAGCCCTGTCTACTTCTACAATTGGAATTGGAGTCAATTGTCAAGTCAAAAGTCAACAAGTCAAAGGAATTGACTTGTTGACTTGTTTATTCTTAAATAAAGCAGATTAAAAAGGTAGCTTTTTAATCTGCTTTAGAATAACTGATGCTTTGAACTGGTTGGGTTACATTGATTTACTTTTCTATCTATAGATAGAAGATCTGACCTAGGTAGTGGCTGACTGCTTAAAAATGTGGTCCTACAGCTGCTCGTTTTGGCCCTAGAAACCATGCAGTATCACACTCCAGACCCCTAGGTCCTTATCTGTGTGCCTGATGATGTGCTGTAGCTTTCTGTGCTGTTTTTATGGAAGGATAATGTTACCTTTATATGCCATCCATCCCTGGAAGAAAGCAGGAAGAAGAGCAGCAAGCTCTTTTTTAAGATCATTTCCTGCACAGATTTATTTTGCACTAATTTTTTTCAATCACCCTTATGATTAAAAGAGCTCAAGGTTTCTGTATTTCAGTTTAGAAATTAGCTGAAAAATACAGAGGTTTGGATGAGCGTGTTTGCTCTGAGTTTAAATGCAAGTTTAACTTTAAGCAGGGCACTGGTCCCAATACCTATAGGTTTACTCATATTCCTGTACTTACGCAGGACTAAGATGCTACACGTCTGAACATTAGGCCTGAGATCCTATATATTAGAAAAGAAATGGGAAAATCCTGGCCGAGGTGCCACAAATTCAAGCTAAAATCCTGCTGTGTTCCTTTTTAATAACCTATACAGATACAGGTTTTTAATCCATTATATATTTATATTTATTTCACTAGCCATGTTTTAATGGCATGATGACCAAGGTTGAATTCCTAAAGAAATAATATTCTGCTTCCATTGCCTGTTGCTACTAATTTAGACCGTTATCCGTGGGTGTTTTGATACTAGAGGTATGGCATCACTGTGGGTCTACAGTGCTGGATTGAGCTTGTCGTCTTTTTTTCTTTTTCTTTTACAATGGGTGAGATGTGTTTAATTTATTGTAGGAAACTCTTAAAGATGCAAGGTCCTTTTTAGAGACTTCTACAATAGCCGTGAAGCACTTATTTAATCCCATTGAATGGAGGCTAGATTTACTAGCTGGGCTAGACATGATTTTTGTTCAGGAGTCATCTCAGAGTACATCGAAGTTTAAAGATCTTTGCAGAAAACCCAAGGAGAAACAAAAGGAGTAAATTTTAAAGGGAACTTTGTCAAGGAGTTTTAGATGTTAAACAGATAGAAAAACCATGGTGGCTTGACTGAAACGAGTGTTGGGTTAGCAGAATCATTACTGATCCAGTGAGACGTGCTAATGAGGCACTTTAAATGCAAGTTTAATGGAAAAAGGGGCAATTTCATACCAAAGATCAGCAAGGTTACTGACTCAAAGAAGGTACACTTCAGTTCTGCAAAAGCGGACAATGCTCCATTGTCAGATCCTTTTTCTTTTGACTTTAAACATGTTTTAACTACACTATTTACTAAATTGTACAATGTGGCGTGCCCACTGATTGAGAATTTATGACCAGAAACAAACCTGTTAGGGGAAAAAAGAAAAACTGAGTGTGATCCATACTGTAGCTGCATAAAGTAGTTTGAATGAACTTAACCTGAGCACTGTGGGGGGTGCACAATATGGTTTTCAAGCCCAGGGGCCTAGGATCTGAGTTCAAATAGAATTTTGTCTTTCAATAACAATTTAAAAAAAAAAAAGGGAGCTTGTTTGGAGACATCTGTGGCCTCTCAACCTGTGTTAATATAGATGTCTCAGTTTTGTCTTAAAAAGCCTACTTTGGAATTCTGCCTTGTCAAGCCATCCAGCATGCAAAATTCCTGGGATTGCATCATGCCTGAAATTCACAAACATCTTGTTTTACTTTCAGTCATTACAGCTCCTTTGGTGAAAATAAAGACTGATAACGTCAGACCTCGCTCTTGCTGCCATGAAAAAGCAGCACACAAATCTTTCACTTCCATGAAGGAGAATTCAAGCTCTTTATGAGATTTATTGAGCAGCTTTTGGGAAAGATTACTACACACAAACACAATGAAATGGCCTATTTTTTGCCGTGCTATTTGTTAAAAGAATGGACAAAATTCAGTTGCAGTGAAGAACAGACTTTTTATTCATCTAGTTTAGTAGAATTCCCCTGGATGAATAACAAAACATGTTACTCTAACTTGGCATAATGAAGCCCCGACTCTAAGAGATTAAATTTCAGTTATGGGTGTTTTTAAATTATTTTTTTCACAACTGGGACCTGCCTGTGGCAATATATTTATTATTTATTTCACATCTTTTGAGAGGTTGCTCAGAACTGGGTTCTGAATTTAATTTCCAACCTCTACAGGTTCCCACAGTCACTCCTAGTCAGATTTAGAAACCACAGAACCAGCATAAAATGGCTCCTTGGAACAGAATTTATATGAGTTTCGAAGATTGCTTTAATTGTTCTTCATGTTTCTCTAGATTTCATTGCTAAACCTTTAGTTCATATCTTGGTCTAAAAAAGACCGTTCCAATATGAAGATCTGTTCATGCACCTCAAAAAAAAAAAACCCTCTCAGCGAAGGCATCTTATACTGTGAGGCCTTTCTGCAAGATTTTGATAAAGCACAGACATTAGGTTGGAAAATTTTATTTGTCAGTTACAAGGAAAGAGGTCCATTTAAAATAAAAGTTATTTGATTCCATGTCAGCTGGCAAAGATGAACTGAAGATCTATATTGTCACAGACTTCTATGATGCTGCTGCAAACTTGGCTCTGTTTTTTCACCCTGCACAACAAACTTGAGTTGGGTTTTCACAATGTGTTTATATTTGGGATTGATAATTGCTTGCTCTTAACATGTCTTTCATGTGATTATGTCTAAATACATCTAGATTTTTCACTAAGAGTTTACCTTTGCTCAGTTTTGTCCTGTTTAAAAATACATCACAGGGTATGTATTATCTGTGACCAAAAAACATTTTTATGGTTTTATTTATATACTTTTTTTCCGCAGGGAATGAGAAAGTCTAGGCAATAATAATAAAAATTGAAAACTAGGTGGCAGTCATACCCAGCCATACAGCTCTGCTATGAGAGATGATGGCATGACTCATAGTTTTCTTAGGAATCCTGAGGGTGCTGCAGTCCCATACTGAATGGCTCAGCTATTAACAAACAGAAATAGTACAGGGCCAAGTGTTCATATGGGTTCATTCACTTAAAATGGTTAGTTACAGCGAAGCCCCTTCTAAAAAGGAATAAGAAGATCTAAAGTGAATATTATAGAAGAACTAATTTAAGCAGCTAATCTTTTTTAAATTCGTAAATATTAAAAAAAATAAAATAAATACAATAAATGTTAAGAGCCATTTCCTTTTTACTTGTGCTGTGTGACAGAAGAGGAGTTGTGATTACTCCTGAAAAGTTTCTCATAGTTGTGGCAAGGGGCCAGCAAATACTCTAAAGTCCATAAGCAGATTGTTATTCATGTTGATCTTTATATATAGTCTATGGGATGGGTATCTTGCGTGTGCCAGAGTAAGTTACAATTAGCATGAATAAATAAGAGAAATCACTCTGTAAAAGCACTATTATTGGCTCTGGGAATTCATGATGAACATCCTCACTTATTTAGAGGCATGTGCTGAGGCTAAAGTCCTAGAAGAGTTAGACCACTGCAAGAACTGTTGGCTGACTTCACTGTTTCGATGCAATATGCTCTCTTTTGGTTCATACAATTTAATTCCACGTGCAAAAAAAAATGCAATGTCCTTTTCTGGCTAGCTGAACTGCCTGTGTAGCAGGACCGTACAGAAAGGTTCGGGGAATCCTGTCTCTTGGATGTGATTCTGTCTGATGGTACTGGAAAGAAATACTATTTGCTTTATTCCCATAAATTGTTTTGTTTGAAACTGGGTCACCTAAATATTCACAAAATTGTCTGAGCTGTCACAAACTTACCTCCAGCAGATATTGCAGAGATCTGTTTCATTTTTTATTTGAATTTATGTAGCTCTGCCTCCGATAAAGATCTTGATACCTGCTTTTCCAACACACATCTTCATACTTTTCAAGATCTTGCTGTTCAGCCTTAAACTCAGAATCTGTGCAATTTTTGGAGGCTAACTAAAATATAACAATGTGCTCAATGTCAACACTTGCTTTTTTGGGGGGACGGGGAGAGTATTTCACAAGCCCATTTCTACTACTACTACTGTCCTGAAATACGTACAAGAAAAATATGATGAACTCACAAATGTCAGTTATTGAATAGAGCATTTCTTTCACAGGTTATCTGGAGCATTCACAAATTTTGCCCAAACCTAGTTTTAACAGAAGGACAATTTGTCTTGGCTGTAGGATTACATGGTAGGAAGTGGGTACCAGTCACTGCATGACTTGTTAAGTAATAGATAACAGTTAATGGTGAAGTTTTTCCTTAAAACTAATGCTTCATTTTACTTTCTAAACAACTCTTGTTTTCCAAAGCCTGTTTTAATTCTTCTGGACTCATTCTTACTTGCATAACAGTGAAGCCTATTGACCACATAGCAAATCAGTTTTTCTAGTGCTCTATGAAAAGTGTGATAGGATTATTTTATTTATATTTTGCATATGTTCAGGTGTTCATTATATTAGAAAAAAAAAAAAAGTTGAGTTTTTTGTACCTAAGCCAAACTGAATCTAACCTCACCCAAGCTGGCTCTCCTGCAGCAAGTTTTCACCTACTACTAAGGACATGGGGAATCAGGTGTGCTTTGGGGTACCTTACTAATTCTTGGGGTCATGTAAATAAGCACAGACATGACTCAGCATAAACTTCTGCCTGTCCAGAATATGGGCTCTCTTAAGTGATCATTTCCACTTTTACAGGTATGGAGCCAAACTGCACCTCACCTCAGCAGTTAGGAGCATCCTAAGAAGCACCAAAACCAATAGCCGTGCATTTTTGTATATGTATGTTTTAGAGGTTAAGAGTGCTCTTAACAATAGACTACAGGCTTGTTCTTGCTCTCTTTGAGGCTTAGAGGAAAAACTTTTCCACAATGCAGGTAGCAGGGGTCAAACCTAGTGCATACATTTGTGGACTTTTGCCTTGGCAAGATCGCTGCCTTCTTTTGATGAACAGAGCTCAGGCTCATTGGATATGGTCCAATTTTTTAAACCTCCACCGCCCCCTCCCCCCCCAATCTATAGAATTATATTGATTGTCAAGGGTTCCTGTTGCTTATAAGAATGCCATGCAAAACAAGCAAGCCAGTCTTTGATAGGTATAGTTATCAGCAATACCAAAAAGATCTTAGCAATTACTTTTATAACATCAGAGATCTCCTGAGAGTACTTAACATGTATTGCTGTAAGATTGTAGCACACTTTACACTTTACAATCACATCATAAATAATGGGATATCTGCGATCTCTTTCATGTCTGTGACTCTGCTCTTGCTTTTACTTAAAGGTGTTAACCAGATGACACTTCTGTCCCTTAATTTATTCTAACCGCTTCTTGAATGCCAAAGCTCCTGTTGATGGAAAATCTTGTCCAAGGAAGGAAAAAAGGAGCAAATATAGCCTCCCATTGAGTTTATTGGATTGTGTTCTCTTCCACGCTCTGTGTAACTACATGTTGCAGAAGTCAATGTCACATTTTTCCTGCAGGGGGGGATTGCAGAACGTCACATAACAAAAAATCACCAAAGGGAATTATTTGTCCTTTCTAGGAGAGGCAGCAGTATCTTTCAGATTTACAGGAAACCCAAAGTAATCCACAAACTTGGAGAACTTGGAAGTGAAAAATACTATTTGGTTCTGTCTATGCTGAGAGAGGAGTCTATATAACTCTGTAGGAAGGAAGATATTTTTCTGTGCACTATTTTCCCAGTTACCCTGCATACATTAGTAAAGAAAGGTGTCACTGTTTCAGGTAGTTGTACATGACTGAAGAAAATGAGTATACCTACCTTGAAATGCAATTCACTTTTTGAATCTTCTGATGAGGAAAATAACTTATGTGCCTGGAAGTCAAAGACTATTTTGCCTTTTACCTTAGTAAGGTCAAGACTGATCCCCGGAATTACATTTCCATTGCAGTCAGTTGTGCATTACATCAAAAACAGAAATAGAAGTTTTCCAGAAAAAGAAATATTTGTTTCTAAATGAGTTTTTTTTCTTTGTCTTGGATCTGTGAACATGTATGGCCATTGTTCATGCACACACAAATCTTTAGGGTTCCGGACAATAGCCTCTAAAATCTTTTCATATGTTGTAATACTGAGGTAGTAAACCAGTTAATACTGTGAATGGTATTCACTAATTCCAGTGAATACGTTAAATATTCCAAGCAGGAAGGTGGCAATTCCTATTTTCAATTACAGAAACGTTAATTGTCAAATGTTTAGACCCTTCTGCACATGCAGAAAAATAAGTATATATTTATTACAGTAAACCTATATGTGGGTATGATTTTAAGAGAGTAGCATTTACAGGATTGAAAGATTTAATCTAAATGTATACTAAGTTTGTCTTTGTCTTTATGGGAGTTTTTACCTCTCAAACTTTTCTCTAAGCTGTTTGTTTAAGGCAGTATGATATCAATAATGATGCACGTACATGATTTTATACAATTGTATATACTTGTCAGCATAAACAGCCCAAAAGCCTCATGTATGCAGAACTACTTTTATATGATATGAGAGCAGGAGATGTGGGGAACCTTCTCTGAAGACAGCATTACAGAGCTATTTCCAAATAGCTTATCTGGCTAGGTTCCTCAGGTTAACTTCCCCATCTCCCATGCAGACAAGGAAAGCATCATCTTAGTGATGATATGCAGGCAGGATGTAGGATTGCTGTTCAGTTGCAAAGGGCTCCAGTCCCCATAAGTGATGAAAGAGCAGTGGTAGCGATGGCTGAACAAAGTTTGTGGTGTACATTTGTTATGTGTGTAAGAACAGCTGCCATCATCAACCTTTTTCTTTTGGAAGTGCTAAACACAGGTACAGCATTAACACAAATCTAAAGTTAAACAGATCCAAATAAGTGCTCTGTAACTTATTTTCCATTTAGACTAGATTTAGCCATACACTTCTAAAGTGTCTTTATATAACTGTGGTATAAATACACCATACTGCGAAGTGCTGTGTTCTGCCTATCCCTCTAACTTTACTGCCATTCTTTTGTATATAAACACTACAATCTGATCCTGAAAACCTTTCACATTCCCCCTGGAATCTGGATTTTCAGGCTAGAGGATTGCCTTAAAAAAAACACAAAACCCCTACAGATAATACCAAGGAAGCCTTCATCAGGCAATCCATGCAGGAAGTGTCTTTCATTTTTTGTTTCACAGTTCAGGTTTTTTATATTCAGAACACTTCTAGATATTTAATTCTTACATTTAGGTAACAGTTTTGTTTAGTTTGTATATACCAACTGACCATTGCAAGAGGTTTAATGGATTCAAAAGGCTCTAAAGACTTTCTTATTATGGTATTTCAATTAGTATATCTTATGTTTTATAAAGTTTTTCAACAGAGACATTATGTGGAAACTGTTATAGAAGAAATTTAGTGGTTTTTTGAATGGTGTGGACAGTAAAATGTGTTGCAGTTTTATTCTGTATCTCCCACTGAACTCAATAACCATTGTAAACTCTTAGTTTTGACTATAAGAGTATGCAGGGACCTGCCTCTTGTTGATTTAGTTTTAAGTTCCTGTAGTTACACAAATATCTGAGCTCAATCCTGTAAAATGTATAATCTTGTGCAAGTTGTATTGATTCTCTTTTTATGATACCTGAATGATGTCTTTGGGGACCTACCAGTGAAGCGTGAGGGTGTCTCCTGTTTGTCACAGGAACAACATGGAGAATGGCAGCATAAACTTTATTATTCAACCTCATCTCTCATTTGAAAGCAAGAGTGGTCCGAGATTTTAATTAATTCTTTTCTTTCTACTTTTTTTTTTAATTTTTTTTATGTTTGACAGTGGATGCTGATGCAAACAGGTGAAGGATCTGCTCACAGTCATTGTCCTGTACTTTACATCTGACTTTCAAAGGAAAATACAAACTCTCACTCTTTGCTGATAGGATTCTACACCCACTTAAATGGTTTGCTTCATATTTTCCTGTTACACAACACGTGTGTATATAAGAATGACTGATCTCAGTTTTCACTGCTGCTTTGCCTTATTTCTAGGACTACCTAAACTCTTTACAAATTATAATAAAGTATACCCCTGAATGTTATGACTGATGAGAAGCATTGATGGCCTCATTTTACAGATGATTATCCTGGAGAAAATTCTGATAAAACTTGAGCAGTTTATTAAGGGGTTTTTTGCTTCTGTAGAAAAAAAGAGGAGGGATACTTCTAGTAAGATGTTGCAAAGTTGGTTAAAAAGACCCCCAACACAATAAAATGGAAAACATTCTTTGTTGGACTATAGATTCTCTCAATCCTTAGTACAAGCTGATGCTTTTTTAATGAAAGATAAAAGTCTAAACAACAGAGTTGTTATGAGTTTTTTAGAAGCTGGTATGGACAGAATCAAAACCTCCCTTCTCTTCTTGTGTCTTTCCTCAGGAAAAAACTCCTTTCTGTCCTGTAAACATTCATATCACCAGTCCCATGTTGCATTTTGGTGCTCTGTGTTTTTATGTGGGGTGATATGGCTCACTGGGACCGATTCTGTCAGTGTCACTTATGACACTGACAAATCTACCAAACCAATCTACCTCCATGAATATCTCGAGAGCAGATGATTTTGGTCAAAGTCTCTGCCTTTGGGATACAATGCCCTGAATTATGCATCCCTACATGAGCACGTTTGTCAGCAGTGCCCCTTCCGTACCTGCAGCCATGCAACACCTGACCTGTCTGGAGACTGCAGCCTCCACAATACAACAAAATGCTTGGAACTTTTATTCCTTGTCATCCGTGCTGCTTTGGGGCAGTAGCAGAGGGCAGAGAAGATGTGGAAGCAAGTGCCTCTCCTGCCCATGTGCTTTTTACCACTGTTCTGACAGGTGGAAATGCAGCCTGTACGGATTTACCTACACCTCATTTCCTTGGAGCGTAAGGTGTGGGTGGGTGAAAGTAGCCACTGAGCAAAGTTACTGCAATGGCTGTTTTCTGTAGAGTGTTTCTCCTTTGGTGTCAGCTTTCAAATGGAATATATTTCATGTGCCACCACAAAACAGAGATACTGCAGGGTTACAGAACAGCGCTCTTGAAAGCTGTCATGAAATAAATATATATATGAGGTTATAAAAATGAGTTTTGTATAAACTGCCCGCTTTTAGCAAACATTTCACTTCCTATAATTGTGTGCGCTTTTGTTTGAACTTATCAAATATGTGATTGTTCTCCTTCTCCTTCAGGGAGATAAGAAATCCACCCTCCGGATATGCAGAATGATGTTGTTGTAATCTATCTTCAAAGGGAGATCCACAGTAAACAAATGTTGCTAGCCTGTCGCCTCTGCAGCTTCTTTCAGTGAGCTGCAGAGCTTCCAGGAGAAGCCTGGGACTAAGAGGAGTGGCATCGAGACATTTACCTTAAGAACAAGTATATACTTTTCCTTTCTTCAGTTCTAGGAAAGACCAAAATCTATATGTCTCTGTAAGAACAACTCAAAGATACTTTTATATAATACTTTTTTCTAAGCAGAAAGCATTTTGTCTCAGGACAGATTGGCACTTTGAAGTTTGAGAGCATCGTTATAAACAGGCAAGACTCAGAAACAAAGTTATGCTTTAAGGAAAAGTGCTTGGGCCAGACAACACTAAATAACAGCAAGAGGGTTTCAGTGCATGAAGTACATAGGGACTTTATTGTTGCAGTTGCACCTGCCAGAATTGCAGATGCTGACCAAACGTCTAAATGCAGGCTACAGCCTATGTATGTTCAGGTGTGTTTGTTCAGCAAAGAAAATTTTCTAAAAGTGATCAGATCAGCCCTGTGGAACCAAACTCTCCAGCCTTCAAGGCTTCCCACTCTACTTGGTGTTTCCCCTTTGTCTGAAGGTGACTGTCTCTGAACAACACAGCTGAGACTCCTCACGCTCCCACTCTAGGCCTTCTGCATTGAAGCTCCTAATAAAGCAATGCAGTCTTAAGTGTGGTCACCTCTTGGACACCCAAGCGAAGCAGGGCAGGGCTGCTGCTGCCTGGTTCTGCTGAGGGTTTCCTTCCTCTGACTGAGGGCTGATGCAGAGTGTTTGTAAGCAGGTCAAACATGATGAGTGGGCTCATAAGGTACCTGCTTTTTTTTCATTTTCTTGCTTGAGCAATGGAGCAGATGCAAATTTCCACCCAGTGTAGAGGTGCTTGTCTCATTTCAGTGCTCTGCATGCAGCCAGATTTGTGTTAGCACTCAACAGATTTTTGCTTGTGGTTGCTTATATAGCTCAAGGAAACAAAACAGCAAAGCCCAATAGCCATTCCTGGTGCAAACCCATGGTTGTTAAGAACACAGTCCCCCACCAGAGTGGGTAGAAATCTGCTCTTTGATTTTGTACCCACCACCTTAGATGCATACAAGCTGGAGATGTGTTTCTTTGTCTTGTGAACTGTTAACTGACTTAAATTCTAGGTTTATAAATTTAGTTTTGACATGTTTCTGAGAAGATGAATTATGAAATATTGTCTTTGAGAAAGACTTTGTGTCTTCCCTGATTCTAGTTTTCCATCTGAGAAGCATTAGTAACATCGAACATAATTGCATAAGATCTAACCTAGCAAAGCATTTAAGCAAAACTACACATACTCTTAGTTAAGCATATATATATGAATTTTGCAGACTATTTGGCACTTTAATATTATTTATGCTGTACTCTTGATTACAAATCTCACCTATGACTAAAACTTGTTGACTAATATTAAAGGTCTCATATTCTGAGTGACCGTCATTGTGCCTGCACTCAGATCAAACATAACCATTCAAAAAAGTAAATCCAAGATTAGTTTTCTTGCTTAGAAAACAAAGGCTCAGTTGTCAGAATTGTCGATTATCTAAGCATTTTTGCAGAATGTACATGGATTCATGTCCCTCAGCATAGTGCATCCTTTGTTTTATTTGCTTTCAACATTTTTATGTAGGTGAATTTTTCTTTTCTGTGCTAAGAAAGAGAGTATCATTTTTCATCACTTCTTTTCTAAAGAATAAAAAGTTTGTCTTTACAAAGTTTTCACTGAATGATAATCTGTAGCATATTAACTATTAATTCATTGGAAGGATACTTGGTAACTACAGTAGTGAAATACAAGACTTCACTCAGTGGAATCTGGATTTCCTCTCTTTAATCTGGCTTGGTTACCTAAAGGATGACATTGAATTTTGTAAACACTGTCAATATTAGATCAATATCTGAGCACCCTCATCAAATTAATTTCAAGGTGTCTAGGGCATCCAAATCCTGCCTGAGTCAGGAGAAGATGTAGAGTCTCAGCAATTTTTAAAGCAGTTTATTGCTTTTTATATGCTTAAAGATGGATTAAGCATATAAATCTAAAGACTGAAAATGGTGGATTTAATTCCTTTGAACCAAACTTAAACATCATTGTCCCCGATAAAATGAGGCTGTGGGAATTGCAGCTGTTATTTTGCCACAAGCATATGACTACTGGAATCTATTTCTTCTATGACCACTGAAGTTTTGTAAAGCTGATAGCTTGCTGAAGCTCTCCTGGATACAAGTCCATAAAAATTCTATTATTAATGTTTCTCTTTCCAGTGGTACCTCTAGACACTGGACAGCTTCAAGTAGCTGTATTTTCCATTTGAGTCTATTGCATGAAGCAGTGCACAAGTACAAATATCCATTCTCAAAAAAAATTCCAGGGCTCATATATAACCTCAGATTTTGCATTTTAAGTTCTCATGTGAATCCATTTGTTTTCTTGTACTCACTTTCATCAAATTGTTGTCTGTTTTTGCAAAATTAGCTTAAACAGACATTTTATTCAATATGGTGGCCTCATCTTCCTTGTATTACACTTCTCACACAAAGAAAACTGAGAAAACAATTTTGTTTATTATTGTAAGGGGATTTTTTCAAAGCTTGAATTTCATGTACCTGTTTATGATTAGGATTGCAGCATCTCATTTGGGTGACGACTGGCTTATCCTACAAGAAAAAAGCAGGAGTACTGGTAGTATGTTTAGGTAACATTCTGAATAAAATCTAAAGCACAGGAGAATAATTAGCTAGGATGAAAATCAAATTGGCTGATCATTCTTAAGAAACAATCAGTAGAAAGAATACACTTTGCACAATGACACAGGTTCAGTTCCAGGAATGAAACATGCAAATTCCTACAATGCTCTTTCATGCTGATGCAAATATTTTCTGCTGTTCTCTGAGCAGGAGATCTCAGGGACAATCTGATCTCAAAGATGGTTCTGGATGCTTCCCCCCCATGTAAGAGTGGAGAAAGTTACAGGTGCACACATAGTGCAAAAGCATGGCCAGATGTGATTTCATGCAGCAGACCAAAATCCACAATCTCGGTACAGTACTTCGCCCGATATGCTGTAGCCACATTGCCACATGTATTGGTTACATGCCAGAATGTTCTGTTAACTCTATCGGCTTCACAGTCATTTAACTGAGTGAAAGTATTTATGTGTACCTTTGAGCAACAGAGTTGAATTTATGTAAGACTTAAGCAGGAGCTGCCATAGCAAGGATGGACAGCACATAAAGCACAGAAACCACAGTCACCAGAAAGACTTTGTTTACTGATCCAAACCACAGGTGTTAATTCATTACTTCCTTTCTATTCATGCATGTACTGTATCGGGATGGGTGAGCCGTCTCCAGCTAAGCAAATTAACCTGCTGAGAAACAAAACAAAATGCAAGGTAATGTGTTTCTGATTTTTGCTTATGCAAATGAGCTTCAGACCAAAGTTGTGCTCTATGTAAATGAACTGTAACAGCTCAATATCAGAAGATCACTCGAGCCACTTAAGGGCAAAACACAGGTAAAAATGCCTTGAGGCTTAATGGTGCAACACCAGATTAAGGTACCTATAGTGTGAGAAATAAATTATAATAATTATTATTTTGCAAGCTTCTCTGTCCTCCACCTGTTACTTTAAAGGAAAGAAAGATTCTAGTGCAATGATTTCTCTCTTCTCTTCCACAGCGCTAGCTTTGAACTGCCTTTTGCCACTCAAGTTTAATGCTTTCTTGGACTTTAAATTGGTTTCTTCTGAGTGAACCAAAGATTGTACTGACCTAAATGTCCCTTGAATTAATGCATTCTCGTTTCAGTCTTTTTCTCTTGCAGCCACTTCTAGCTTAAATTACCTTGTATTTCAGGGCTTGAAGGCAAGGTTACAGTCATGCAAAGGTTTAGAATTATGGGATGTTTCAAGTTTGCTTTCAGTATCAGAGAAACAACTATGCCTAGGCTTATGAAATTAAATAACTGTATCTGTACTAATAGCCATTTTTACTGTTACATAAAACCCCTTGCTCAGTGATGGGGAGAGGAAGTGACCAGCCAAGCCATATAAAGATGAGCGTGTAAGTCACAGCTGGAGAACTTCTCAGCCACAAGTAATTCTGCTGCTAACTTTCATCTTACTTTTCTGATGAACATTCCTTTCTCTCTGCAGAAACAGGAGCCATCCTTAGTCTCATTTCATGGTTGCATACAACAATTTTCCTGACTTTTCAGGAATGGCTAACTTCATCAGATCACAAAAAAAAATCTTGAAGTCTTGAGATTTTGGTAGTGGTGAATAAAGTCCTCTTCCATGATTTTAATTAGTGGAAGCAGCAAGGTGTGAACTTCAAAAGGATGAAAGAAAGGGTGGGAGATGGAGATGCAAGGGGTTTTCTGTCTTTAATTTAGAGATGCTTTATATTTCACAGTTCCCGAATATAATGTGCAAAAGAGAAAATAAGCCCTATAACTCTCACTTTAAATAAGGTTATCTTCCTTAAAAATAGCTAATATTAATATTTTCACACAAATCAGCTATGTAATGCCACACTTCCTTATCATTAAACTTACAAATGCCAGTTGCAGGGATGCAGAAATTTACTATAATACTAAGGCAGGTGCTATTATTCCACAGTCCTTCAGTAGCTTTTTCCATTGCTGTTCTTTCATAGACCTATCACAAAATCTGTCTGTGAAATAAATAGATACAATGAGCAGAAACTGCAAAGGAAGAAGAAGAAAAGGAGGCATATAAATCAGAGAACAGAAAAAACTTTTGTTTTATCATGTTTTTCATTTATATTCAGTTTGTATTTGTCCACTTACTTTCTGTTAAAAGTTAATTTGCCACCTTTTTTTTTTTTTTTATGTTCCTTGTTGAGATAGCTTCATGTGCTGGATATTTTCATTAAGATGCCTGAATTCACTCTCTGTTCTCAACTTTCACCACTTAAAAATTACAAACTTGGCTGTTTCCTATGTTTTCCTGAATTAATGGCAACTGGGACAAAGAATCCCAAACCCATCTCCAGTTTGATTCATAACCTATTCCCTCTATGTATCACTCTGTCTCACACCTAACATAGGTGTGGAGTACAGACTCCAATGAACTGCTTAAAATCATTACTTCTAAATGGTTTTCCCATTTAGAATATATCCTCTCTCAGTTCCGAAGTTTTCAAAAGCTGATAATAATTTCGTATGAACACTTTACAGTAGAACATTAAATTGAAAGCTTAAAGTGGAGAAGTAATTGCTTTTATTTTAATATTCTGCTTATAAGGTGCTCGTTAAATATATGAAATTGTTTCTGAAATTATCAAATAGCAAAAAGTGATTCAGTCATTTGCACATGACAGTAGAAAATTATTTGCATAAGGTATTTTGAATAGAAAATGCTGTGATGCTGATAATTCTGGATACATTAGGAAAATTGGCTAGATCTGCATTCTCTTTAAATTTGATATGTGCCTCAGATTAGAGTCAGAAGGAAGTTGTAGGAAATTGCTCCCTTTAAATATCCTTTTCCTTAAGCAGTTGGGTGGGTCCACAATCTAACAGTCTGAGCTGTAAAGTAAAATTGTTATGTAATTTACAGCAAATCCTAAGCTTCATCTAAAAGCTGTGGCTCATCAAACTCATAAATGTAGTATTCAGGGAAATACGATGTTGCAATGCACATTACATCAGTACAGCAGATACACTTGGTACTGCTGCTGCTTGGAATTGCTGACTTGTAATTTTTCTTCTGGATCAACTGAGTCAGCAAATTCAGCGTATTTGGAGTTGGTTTAATTCCACAGAATTCTGCTTTCAAGTGGTTGCAATAGAAATACATCACAGCATTTCCTGCATTCCTTAGTGAAAGTCATTGTGTTTAATTTTACTTTTTCTTTGTGTACAGCTGTAACCCCTGGAAAAGAAGGATTCTTCTTTATTCATATTTGACAAGTACTTGAGCCTAAACATTACCATACACCACGCCAGTACTTGGCTGGACTGAATATGATAAACAGTAGTAGTTGCCGGGATCTTCCTATCCATGGTTGGATGTGGCATTTCTCATGGGATTGATATGCTATAGTAGATCAACACCTGGTCTTGCTTCATCTCTTGTCAGACTTGAGCCGTGTTATCAAACATTGTTACTTAGATCTGGAGAGGACAGCCTGCATTCCATCCTACCCACTTGTTTGTGGTATAAAGGGTAGAATAATAGTGAGATGAGGACGTAGAAGACCAGAAGAACATTAGGGTTACATAGTCCTGGCAGGGTTCCTATTTTTATTGAGGCACTCACAGATTCAAGCTGGTTGCATGCCATGGCTATGCCATCAGGTTATCGGGGCCTAATACCAGCGTTCCTCTTGGACAGCAGGAGCTGCACCACAGCACATGCTTGCCTTGTGATCCAGGCATAGCCTGGAGTGGCACAGACTGAGGAAGTCTGGCTAGAGTGCCTGAATATTTGCATTTTGTGTATAAAATTGAATCCTGGAGGAATAACCAGAGCTGGGAAAGTCTGTGTTGGTAATAGAGCTGTTGCAGAAAAAGGGATGTCTTGCAAGACATAGGAAAATGTAAAGGAATTATGTGTAATGTTAACAGGGTTAGAGCAGAGAGGCTGAGCTTATGAAAGTCACCACTGTTGAGGTCACAAAACGCGCAACTACGTGGGAGGAGAAGGAATCACACTGGACATGGAGGAGAGGCAGATGAGAGCAGAGGAATGACTAATTTCTGAGAAATGCAGAAGAGCAGAAAAGCCTGCCAGCCTGCAGAGCTAATAAACCACTGATCACTGAAGCATTTTCAAGCTTTTTTCTTGTCCTCTTTGTAAAGGGTGTGTGTGCAAAGTAAATATGCAAATATAATTGTTTTGTTAGAGTAAGAAAGCATTTAAGTATGGTGGATATCACAAAAATATTTTAGAATATTCAAGAGTAATTACAGCCTCAGAAATCAAGAGGTTATTAAGAACAACTGTAGATACCAACGTGAGGGAAAAGACTGTGTATTCACTTGGCAAAAGATGGGAACATATTTGTAAAGATGGTTTAAAAGCTTCTGGCATACAGCAGAGCATAGACTCAGAGCAAATATATTCCATACATCACTGAAGCCTAGCTTGCAGGTTGGCAAATGTCCTGCAGGCTAGAATTGAAGTTTTAAATTTGATCTTTTACTTGCATATTACCTGTGATTATACAGTTGTTGTCTCACTGCTTTCAAGAATTTCCTGGCATATGTGATTTCAGACGGTGTTGTCTTTGATTTGGGGCTACAAGCAGATCCCCATGTCTTACAATTTTCAGCAAAAGCCACAAAGGTTTCCCTGTTTAGCAAATAGGCTCAAAGGTTGAGAACCCGATGAGTGAAGGATAATCAGACAGAAGAAAAATGAGGCCTTTTGGTTTCCTTGTATGAAATGAGTCTGAATTCTCATGTATTTGAAATCTGCCAATCATTTGCAATATTTTAGATGGAAAATGCTTGGCCACCTTGGTGGTTATTGCTAGAAAAAAATGAGATTACTTATACTCCATGTGTTGCAAGCAATTAGTGGAAATCAAAACTCTGCTGCAACGATTTTTATATTTGCTTTCTTAGCATCAATTTTCTTACACGTTCCTCTGAAAGAGCTGGTGCTGGACGTTGCCCTTCACAGAAGGGTGGCCTGGGTGACCCAGCACTGCAAGACAGGCTGCAGAGGCAGAGTGTGAAAAGTACTTGGGGAAGGAAGGGATGTGGGGGGAAGTTTATGTACCTAAAATAGTTTTCTGCCCTGCTTTTTGGGTAAAGCCATTTGCCGTTCCTGGAGTAAGAAAAAATCCACCAAGAAGTACTGTAGGGACTGGGAAGTGTTTTGCCATGCTCCAGTTCTCTTGGCCGTCAGGAGGTCAAGAAGTGAGAACAGTACCGTTCCGTTCATTTTTCCTTGCTGTTATCATCTTCTGTGTTTCTGTGTGAAACAGGAGATAAGGCTTGAGTTGTAACTATGTGGGAAAAAAAGCTATTGAAAACATTTCTTCGGCGGGAGCTAGATGGCGCCATGGATTAATGCTCCAGCAATTTATGGGGGGATGTTTCAGGGCAAACCCAGTTTGGTCAGGTAAGGACTTGGCAATTAGTTTACCCGTGAAATTGAGGTCTAGATCAATGGAATTATTCAGATCCTTAAATCCTCCAGGGGGCCCAGCCTCTTCTGGACGTCAGCAAGGACTTCAGAGCTGAAGTCCTCTACAAATTGAGCAACTGGGGATACTTGCTCATCCCAACGGTGGGGTCTAAGACAGGGGTCTAAGACAGTGGAGATCCTGCTCTTGCATTAGTATATCCAGGTGGAGAAAAGTACAGCTGCTGGTGCTGCACCTGAAATTAATTCCTACTTATAAGTCATAAAAGTTGTTATTTGTTTGGGGGTTTTTTTTTGAGATTGTTTATGTTAAAAGAGCACAAGTAAGAAACCACCAACCCACAATTCCTCTGGCAGCATTGAAATGTATTTCCAGTTTTTCAGGCTATTTCTGTGGTAGTGTTGTTAAAGGATATTTGCCTGGAATTGTCCGAACTTTCCAGTGAACTACTTAAAAAAAAAAAAAAAGTAAAGCACAATAGAATAAACTGGAAAGCACATCTCCGTGCACAAATGTCAGCACACTTTTGGGCATGGGAATTGTATTCAGACAAAGTCTTGCTCTTTCTTTTTGTGGGAAAAAGTCTTCCTTAAAAACAAATGGCTTATAAAACAATGCAAAGGGACTGGGGAAGACCACTTGATTGTGAAAAATTGAAACTTCAAAGAGCACAAATGGGATCAAGCCACAGGACAATTTGGAGTATGGTCAGTGTGAACTGGAAACTGCTCAATGGGGCTCGGGTAGATTTACTTGATTTTTTCTGTGGCCAGTATGAAACAAATCCAGAGATAACCAGCTTCAAACTCTCCACCTCCTAGCCGTACATCATTGTCATTGAACCCAGCTATTAACAGAAAGACTAGGAAATCAGTTATTCTTCAGTCTTTTAGAGACCTGAAAATACCATCCTGCCATCAGCAGTCTCAGCTGTGTGGATACACAAAAGGCCTCAATATTCAGTTGAAAAGGCAGACAGGGCTCAGAGCTGCACAACGGTGTTCAAATTGGAGAGCTTTATTTAGCCTCAGATGAGGAAGATCTGGGTCCCACTGCTGCTCTCAGTCCCTTCCACACTTTCTCTTTGCTGATTTCAAAGACAGGCTCCTGTACTCAGCATAAAGGGCTCTCCTCCACCCTGTGCTGCCCTGACACAAATAGCTGCTTTCAAGCATCTAAAAAAATCTCAAACAAGTCAAACCCCAGAAAACAGAAAAATAATATATTTTAAACAAAGTACCTTGGGAACAAGCTCCCAAGATTTGTTCCAGCAAAAAAAGATGCACATGTATATTGACTGGCTGCGTGAGGGTCAGTACTGAGGGGAGACATGTTCATTATAGAGCACATTCTTAAAGCTTTACCTCTTCCTAATTTTTTTCCTGACATTTGCTGTTTTATACTCTCTGGCAACCAGCAGAGCTCCACTGATGCTGACTTGTACTGCCCATAGAGATACTAAGGAAATATTTTTCCTAGCAACAACCAGCACACAAAACCATGAAGAAATGCTTCTCCTGCTCATATTTCCCTTCAGTTCTTTTGGGCATCTGGTGCTGAGATAAGAGCTGCATGGTGAAACCTGATGATAGCTTGTGTTTCGCAAAGCAATCTGGAATAGATGAATGCATAAAAACTTTGTGTTTGCTGTTAACTAGCGCAGAGGCATATCTGAAATCATCGTGATGTAGTGCTGAGCAGGCATGCCGGCCACCATGCTGCCTGGCCTCAATACTACTGGTGACTCCCATGCCGCTTGAAGGTGCTGAGGTACCTTCAAGTGACTCTTCAGCCAGGGAAGATTAAGAGGTGTATGGCATTGCCTTAAGATGGCAGCCGTGTCCAGGCCTCATACAGATGATAACTGCAGTGATGCCACCTTGAGGTAGGCCTCTTGTGAAGACTGCCTGAGGAGCCTGTGAGTTAAATGTGAGCACTCCCTGGTCTCAGGGATGACAGCCAACCCCAGAGAGGTTGCAAGTGGGAGCCCTTGCTGCCATTAGGTTGTATGGGGGGAGCTCTGCCAGTGGCTTTGTGAGGTAAATGGAGGAGAGATGATGGTGACTGCGGCACACAGGGGTCCCAAGGAGGCAGGTTTTTGGCAGGCATCTGGAGCTGCTGGGTAGTACTGGCACACGAGTATACACCACAGCATGCTCTTCAATAGCTGCATGCTGCTCAATAACCACACTCCTGAGGCATTCCTCTGGGCTGGGCCTAGGCTGGCAGGGGCATGGGCAGGGCTGAGAGGCAAGAGGAATGGGTTGGCAGCAGACAAGTGGGGTTCCATTGTGGCTTTCTCAACTGAATGTGGAGGCTGGCAGCAGGTTTGAGTCCCGGAGCAGACATGTAAAGCATGGACAGCATTTCCTTTCCCTTTGTAGTATTGAAACCCTGAGAGGGGAAACTGGGGATGATGCTTCATCTTGACATGGCATTATTTTCTCCTTTCCGTCTGCTAGTGCGACAGAGCTAAATTGTTACCATTACTCTAACTGAAGTGACGTTTTCTGGGACTGAATTATTAGCCATGTGGGGGCAATGACTGGTACTTGTGTCTGCTTGTGGGTAACTCCCCCTTCTTTTTTTTTGCTCAGCCATGCTGAAAAAGCGTTCACAGATGCGAAGGCAGCAGCCACAGCAGAAAGGTTTTGTCAACACCAGCAAATCACTGTTTCTGCCTCTGCAAGGTCAGCTTCTGAAGGCAACGTGTCTGAGACCACGACTCCACTGCCGGTGAGGAATGTGAATAGTCAGGAAGCATTTAAAAATTACACGGTATTAACGGGTAGAGCAACAGCATTATCATGGTAGAGCAAACATCTGAATTTAAGGCCAGACTTGCACCCATAGGGTGTATACTTTGTGAGTAACTTCAGTGGGGTTAGGATGAAGCACAGGAGGTTCTTACTCATCAGTTAATGGGTTACTGACAAGAACAACATCTGCATAAGATGTTCCTGCATCATCATAGTACTTCCTGAATTTGTCCTCTAGTATTTTAGAAGAATTTATCCTTTGGAAAACTCAATATAGCAAACTGAAAACTTTGTCTACACTGAAGCACTTACTTTTGTAGTTGTTTAGATACAATTTGCATAAAGATGGGAGCAGATTTGTAAAACTAGTTTGAAAAATGCATATAGGCAACAATACATATTTGATGTAGACATACAAATCCCAAGATAAGAAAAAAAAATCCTGCAGATTTAAACTGGAGATCAAAATATCATATTTTACCTGAATGATTCTTATATTCTCTGCTTAGTACTTCAGTGGTTCCTGTGTATCGAGATGGAGATGGGTTTTGTTTTCAGTAAAACTTCAAATAGTCCCTTATTATGATGATTTAGCAAACTTGAAAACTGAATTGTGAAGGATAAAGTTTTAAAAATAATCCCTCAGAGGTTTTGTTTAGCTGAACTTGAACTCTTAACGGGTTTCAGATTTGCCAGTTGCTCATTATAATTTATCCGGGAATTGTATTACAGTGAACATCCTAATATGTAGGGACCAGATAGAAGACCTAAAGACTCTATTGTGTGAGGAAGGCCATATTTTCTGGTTTATCCTTCACTTCGCAGAGTAACACAATATGAGGAAATGGTGTGTTGATCAGTATGTTGTACACATCATGTTCTATAGAATGAGAGATACAAGACAATTGTCTTCTATCAATTCAAATAATGCACTGTGGGTACATTGGTAAGGTATGTACCCTGCCCTATACAGTGCCTAATGATTTTTTATTATTTTTTTTCTGAGCTGTTGCTGAAAGATTCTAAAAAGACGGCGTAAATTCAAAAGCACATATTTATTTCAAGATAAAAGTGGAAACATCCCCTCCTTGCAGCTAATAATAGGATTGACCTTGTTAAACAATTAAATTGAAAAATATTAATAATAGGTGCTTCATGCATGTTAAGCAAAACTTCAATAAATGTTCTGTTTCATTGTTTAGCTGTATGTATGAGTCACAAGGAAAGCGTTAATGTTTGGGATTAGATATGAATCATGTATTTGTGAACAATCTTCCAGAGCCAGCACTGAAACTCCAAACATTTATTCTTTGTAATTAGTCAGCTCTTTGCTTGAAAACTGAAAGTGTAACCAAAGTTTGTTTATTAACTACTGGAAGCTGCGCATCTTATTTACACAGATTGATAATAGGGGTGAAAAATAAGGAAGAAAGCTGATAATGCATGGAACTCTGTGTCCCTGGGGTGCAAATCACAAAAGGAACTTGAGTAGCAGAGCACTAGCCATTGAATGCTGAAAGCATTCTGTGACTTTAAAAGAAAATCCCATATTCATGAAGAGAATCCATATGGCACCCTATTTGTGCCTATTTGTGAGGAGAGGTGCCCCATTCTCATAAAAGCTGACTTGCAGCATTTTTTATTTTGTCTGCTTTAGCATTAGGGTGAGAGAATTCACTTTAAGAGGAACAAACAAAGCAAGTGAAATGCACAGGAGTAACTTATTATATAATGTATTAATTTGTACTATAGATAGAAAAATTTGAATTATCGAATGACAAGCTCTTTGTGCTGGCTCTATTTGGACATGCTAAGAAAATCAGATTCTTTGCAGAAAGTAATCCCACCTGGCAATTATTTCCAATCATTGGTAATAAGTATGTTCTTAATTGGATAATGAAAAGGAAGGTTGAGTTGTTTGTTCTGGAGGAGAGTGAGAGGTAACTGTTAGAATTTATACTCAGTATTATAGACTAAGATAAGTTTCTGAGTCCTAGCTGTGGTTTAGGGGAGACTTCTGGAAATCTAGTTCAGGCTATGATACTGTCTGACCTTGAAAAAAAAAGCCTGTTCTTCTTGTCTGTTTTCCCAACTGTGAAATGGATCCTGAAAAGTATTTGGTCAAGCTGCCCATAATCTGATACACAACCCTTACTTTACTCAGTGAACTGCTATTGAATTTTAGTTATCCTGAGAACGCATGATTTATGCCACTATGGTACACAGTGTGGATCCACTTTAGGATGTGACTGAATCAGCATGGCTTCTGCAAAGGTATGTGTTTGTTTATCTAGCTCTGTGTTGACATTCTCATAATTTTATAATATATGTAATTTTTAGCAATAAAGGAAGCTTTTGTGTTTCTGTGTACCTGAGGCTAATGAAATGTTACCAATCTAATCTTGTAAGGCCATAAAAATCTGAGTGTTAATGATGACGTTAAGAAGAAGCAAGAAAGTTAAGTTGCTTAAATAGCTTGTTAAAGCTTTGACTGAGCCTGCATTTGAATGGAGAATTCCTGGCCCTGTACTCCTACCGCTAAATCTCTCTTACAGATAAGAAATGATATATATTCACAGAATGTGTTCATACATGAACCGTTCTGCTTGAGAGACTGAATAACTGGTTTTGCCACACACTGAAATATGACATGTAGTCTCAGGTGACAGGATGCTTGGAGTCACAACTGGCACACTCCTGGCCTCTTTTGGAGGCTACTGAAGCTACCTTCATGTTGCCCTGTGGCTTGGCACTTGTCTTTGACATCCTGTGGGTAGAAAAGTGTGCTTTTTTTCTGACCATTGAAGGAGGTAGTGGTTAGTGTGCTTCTCAAAGATTTAATCAAAGTGAGATTTGGCAGTGGACGATCAAGAAGAAACGCATCTAAGGTATAAAACCATAGCAATATTATATGTAAACCTCAGGAATTTCCCAGGAATTTCCAAGTCTGTCTAGTTCCTCAAATATAAAATTGTTTTTCAACATGCTAACATTTACATCGTTAAAGCCAGGCAGTTGCACAAGTTTTCCAACAGAACATACTATATAAAGAATTAAAAACAGTACTTTTATTTTTATTTTGTTTTGTATTACTATTCTGATTAAACAGTTTTGTCACTTTTGAGTGGGGCCAGACCTATCAGTGATACAGTCTTCTGTTGCAGAAACACAAATTGACATTTGATTAGGAATGCTTCTTCTCATGGCCTGTGTTGATTTCTTTGTGTTTCTAAGTAGTATGCCCCACCTGCTATGTTTAAGGAGAATTAGGGGATTGCTAATTATTTTATTTTTTAATAGAAAAGTCCAACATACTAACCTCTTGGCCGTTAGGAAATATAGCATTTTTTAAATTGTGACACCAAATAGGTCTCATCCTCCCTGTGCAATTTCAGTTAGAGTACAAACACAAATGTACAAACTGGTGGCTGCCTGTTGCTTTATAACAAAGTGCTTCCTGGACCTAAAATAAAAAATGTACATTAAAATGTATTAGAACTTAAACGTCCTGTGGCAGATATTTGGATCAGTCTGTCAATGTCTTGACAACATTTATGCTATTGCTTGGTATCACATTTTCTGTGAGTGACAGTATCTGTGGCTGTATCCATATTTATATCCCAAACTAAAAACTGGCAGTTCTGTGTTGTATCAGAGATCAGGAAGATGCAAAGAGCACTCCCACTGCAACTTAGTGCGAGCTAACACCTCTTTCCCTCACACTTTTCTGTTTGGTATTATCTGGCATGACAACTGTTCAAAATAAAGGGATATCCATGGGGTGCAGAGCTGTTTGAGTTAGTCTTTTCTTAATGCCTCTCCTTGTTACCGATGGTGAAGCATGCCCAGAAAAAGGGATGGAGCTGATGCGCTATTGTTGTGTTAGTATGGTAGTCCTCCCTTAGCCTGGAGGAGTTTAAAGATGCCTTACAACCTTTCCTGTTATCTCTTTTCTGAGTAATGCCACACTGTCCATATCCATAATCCAGGATGCAGCCTAGTGGATTTCCTTATTTGAGATTTTAGCAGTAGGTCAGATTTATTGAATTTTTTTCTTATTAGAAGACTAGGTTTGTCTTCCATTCCTTGCCTACAAAGAGTCTTTCTGATTTCAGCCTGCCTTGAGCAGGGTCAGCTAGCAAAGCCTGCCACATTCTCAAGGTTGAAAATTTAAACTTTGCTGCCATACGTTGTCTGTGGGTTAAATAATGACTGTGCTGAGCTGATTAAGAGAGAACACTCAGTTTCCTTATTGCTGATGAAAGGGCTGGAATACATGTCCAAATCCCATTAGTGGAAATCTAGTCACTGCTGAACTATGCAAAATTTTTCAGAACTTTTATAGTAAAAATGTACAAATATGAGGTATGAGAATGGAAAAAAGAACTCATTTTATGAGCTACTTCTACACTGTTGCAGTGTATATATAAAAAGAAGTAAAGAGGCCATAGTCTTTGCTATTGCCAGGTTAAATATAATAATTACTTAACATTTTGTAGTTTGAAGGCACTCGCTGAATCTATATAACATTGTAGTTGCACATCTTACCTTGACAGTCTTCAGACTCTTAGAACCAACATACCTGCAGTAAAACAGACCAAGTGCCAAGCTCTGTGATGTGACTATGAAAGGAAGCAAACTAAAAATGGTCCTTTTTTTATGCACATATTTAGTGGTGTTCAACTGCTTACAGGAGTTGCTGAGTGCCTGAATTTATCAGACCCTGTCCTGTTGAGGGAACTGAATGAATTGTTCTTTTTTTTTTTTTTTAACCCTCTCTCTCTCTCTCTCTCCCCTTTACCTATTGAAAGATTCCATGTGAATAATTCAATCAGTTCCAGAGGAGTGTTGAATGCTTGTGCTTCACAGTGGTTATCCAGGAAAACAAGAAAGGATTGTCTTGTGAATGTTCTTAAGGCTGGTCCTGTGAGTTTATAACATCTTCACTACTGTATCAGTACCTTGGTGTTGGGGCCCTACATTCAAAAAGTATGGGTGTTTATTTTCCCAAAATACAAATGTTACTGTTAAATGCAATTATTAGGGGATAGTTAATATTCATTTACATAAAGAAACTTGTTGAATTCCCTTAGTCTGAGGAAAAAAAAAAAGAAAGAGAGCAGAATTAGGTATTAACAGCAACAGAAAAGATGGTTGAATATAAGTTTTTGAGTGTTGTTCTTGGCCTGCAGTAAGAGTACAATGTATGTCAGAAGCATTTATTGTTTAGTTAACTTAAAAGCTGTCCACAATGTGTGATTACAAAGTTCACTTTACTAAATAAGTATTGACAGTGGTTTGTAGGTATGAAGATAAGTGTATAGATGACTCTATATTCTACTTTTTCAGATTAGATTTGTCTGATGATAACATTTTATGGATTGTGTTCAGTTGCTAAATAAACTTCTTTCCAGAAATAAGACTATTATGAGTTTACTTTCATACAACTAAATTGCTACTGTGTTCTAATAGGGCAGCTTCAAGTGTTTTGTATTGTAGCCCAGTGGCTCTTTCAAAAAGCATTTTATTCCACAGGAAGACATGTGTGATAGGAGAAAACAATGCATCCACAAAAGGTTTCTGCATTCCCTATCAAATAGGGAGTGTGAAGATAATGACAGACCAGGAAGGGCATTTTTGTACAGATCCTTTGTTTCTTGAGGCATCTTCCTCAACAGTGGGAGTGTTTTAGCCAGCCTCTAAACAGTGACAACATTGAGAAATATTATTAAGTTGGAAAGTTATTTGTATTTTTGTGTTACCCTCCCCCCCCCCCATGCCCATTTTGCTGGCAACAAAAAAAAACTGACTGGCATTCAGCCCAAGTATTTTAAATATTGGAATTAGCACGCTGGGTTCGCATTCCCATAGTTCCTTGCAGTTGATACCTTTCACTGAGCTATTGACAATCACTGGGTTTTGTTTGCTTCTTCCACTTTAGCAGCCTGGTAGTTTCAGTGGCTGTTTGTATAGTATTAATAACACACATGCCACTAACCCGTCACTGTGGACAATTATTTCATATTCCGTACTTTTATCACGCCTTTACAGCTTGCTTGTCAGCTTCTAGGTGTGTAAATGTACTGGGTTGGATGGCTGGGAGAGGTACTGATACTGAGACATCTCACAGAGACTTCATAACATTCTTTGCCTTAAAACTAGAAACACAAACTGCTGATTAGTCTGAATAGGAAGTAGAAAAAAGCCCATACAAGCATTGTGAGAATAGTTTAGAGTACATTTGGATCAACCTGTTCATTCTTAAGACTGAAACATCTCTGGATAAACTTATAACCTAGGCAATTCAAAACTGTTCCAGAGTTGGAGAACTGGAAGTGTCTGACAGTTGTTCTTATTAGAGCTGGGTAAATCTGGTGTGCCCAGAAAAACCTCAGGTAGTCAAATTAAGGGCAACTGTATTGCTTTTGGCTGAAATGAGGGCCTGTGTTAGGTTCTTAAAATGTTGGATTCAGTTCCTGAACAGGAATTCCATTTGTACTTTCCCAAAATTGAAATAAATTTTTAAGAAATACTCTAGGTTTGGTTCATCTTCATTGGAAATGGCCCCTTACAAGATCTGTTGTCTTGAAATACTCTCAGGTTGCACTGGGAAATGTTTACAAGCCACACTTCTTCGCATTAGTAGTTGAAAGTGCAAAGGCAAGAGTTTTACTCTAAGTGTTGTGTGCCCAGTTCCTCTTTCCACAGGTTGGGTAGATATTCTTTGTCACAATGATAGAGTTTTTTAGGCAACCAGGCACCTGTATGTTTGAAAGGAGCAGAGCAGATGTCTACCTTTTGTGGCTGTTGCATTGATGTTATTTCCTCATTACACCAAGTCTCCTGGCTCAAACCTACCATTGTGTTAAACAGAACATATAATAATCCATTTAAAATATAACGCATTTATCGTTTGGCTCAGATCAAAGGAGCGTGGCTTCAAAGGCTCTAATTAAATTGTGATGATGTAGAATACTGCCTTTATCTATATAGGCTACAGACTGGTGGTTGGATTGTTTGGTTTGTTTTTTAAAACCTATTGAGTCAAATCTTTAAAAACGCTTGTAAGATGTTTCCCATCATTGCTGTTGATCAAAGTGTTAAAATAAATCCAGATTTTCCCTTTAATTTCTTTCCTTTTTCCTAGCTAGAAACACTCGGTATATAAATTGTTTTGTTTAAATATGATATGATATTACAATTCTTGCTTGCTGCCTGTTTCCCATCTTACTTGCTGTCCAATTTCTCATAGCTTGCTTCATCTGAATTTACTAATGCTGTAGTTTGTAAACCCTGTACAGAGGTGTCACAGATGGGAATTATGTTTCTAGTTCAATTCTGGATGTGGAGTTCAAACAATACTTAAATGTGGTTGTGTGTGGCAATTGATAAAATAACAAGCATTACCTTGAACCATGGCTTATTCAAGGATTTGGACTGAAATTAAACCTGGTTTAATGGTCTGCAAGGCTTCAGTCAGTGATATGGAGAGATTGTTAGGAACAGTGTGAGCTGGGCCAACATCCCCGGACATGTAAAGAATAACAAAACTCTGAGTCAAGAAAATAGGTTCTACACAGCTCTATTTAAGTGCAACCAGTGCTATAAATGACCCTACTTCATTGAAGGGAAAATGTTGAAGAGTGAGGTAACCTGTGGCATTTTGACTCAGTCAAGCATATGTTGCCAGCAGAGTGTTTCTGGGACAGCAGAATAGTTTCCAGAAAGTAAGGCACCCAAGACTTCAGCTCTAAAGTCTAATAATAATTGGTAACAAACTTGGTATTGGGTGCTTTTTATAGTCAGCAATTTAGAAACAATGGTGAGGCGAAAGGGAGGGTGGAAATTGTCGGAAAAGAATCCCCCAACAGGAAATACTAATTTCTGTAAATAATTTTTCTACTTTATTTCATACTCTGTGGTTTTCTCAGTAACAGTGAAGTTCTCTTGAAAACAAAGGGTCAAGCACTCTTTCCTCTATTCTTTTTATCTTATGAGTAGCCAGGACCATATGTTCCACTTGTCTATGATCAATGAATCACCATTTGCTTCAGATTCCCTTGTAAAATGACATATTCATTTAAGTCTGGTGTGTAAAATCTTAGAAGTCTGTTCTTGTGAGCTTGTATGAGCAGCTATGAATTGCATAGTCTTGTTGAATTCAGTGGAAATGCTCACATGATTTGTTTTGTATGCCAGATGATGCACTGTATTTTATTACAATATACTCTATGTTTTGCCAGTAAGTTTTGCAATTATTTTTATGTTTTTGGCAAAAACTTTACTTATATTAAGAAATCTGGAAAGTAGATACTGTATAAATAATTCACTATTTCACTATAAAGTGCAGGGAGCAGATTTATATTAATTTTCCTCCTAACACATTTAAATTCAGTATTCATGGCCTTTAAAAGAGTGTGAGAGCCAACTGCCCACAGAGAACTGCTTTTTTTTTTTTTTTTCCCGCTGGCTTTTCTTTTAGTGCAGCCAAGTCATCTCTTGCTGTAAACTGCTGAGTCAATACATTTAAAAACTCGCCAACTGTTTCTTATTTCTGTATAGTTAACTGATAAGGACCTGTTTGTTACACCCTTCTGTATTTACAGAGTTAAGGAAAACATGGTTATAGGAAGTAATTACATTTAAAACTTACAATCCGTATTATACAGCATCATAGTATTCTTTTGGCATATTTAATTTAATTTAATTTGAACAGAGAATCACAGGAAATCAGGTTGGAAAAGACCTCAGGGGTTATCTGGTCCAGCCTTTCTTGGCAAAAGGTCCATCTAGATAAGATGGCCCAGCACATTGTCCAGCTGAATCTTAATTGTCCAGTGTTGGGGAATCCACCATTTCCCTGGGGAGACTATTTTAATGGCTGATTGTTCTCATTGGAACAATCAGCCATTGGACCAACTGAAATCTCCCCAGGAGTAACTAGCACTCATTACCCCTTGTCCTTTTCAAGGGACTCCTTGTAAGAAGGGAGTCTCCATCTTCTGTGTAGTCAGCATTTAAGTACTGGAGCATGGTGATGGGGTCTCCCCTAAGCCTTTTTCTCACAATGCTGGGCAAATCCAGTTCTCTCAGCCTCTCCTCACATGGTAGACTTTAAAGCCCTTTGATCACCTTTGTGGTCTTTCTCTGGACCCTCACCAGCCTGTTCGCATCTTTTTTTTTTTTATGGCAGGGACTAAAACTTAGTGCAGTTTTCTGGGTGTGGCCTCACCTCGAGTACTGTGTTCAGTTT
>VXBZ01011338.1:160373-284871 GCA_013399135.1 Heliornis fulica | reverse complement strand
GGTTGAGTCCCCGTCCCTGGAGGTGTTTAAAAGACGGGTAGATGCAGTGCTTGAGGACATGGTCTAAGGGTAGACTTGGTGGCGGTAGGTTAATGGTTGGACTGGATGATCTTAGGGGTCATTTCCAACCTTAACAATTCTATGATTCTAAGTGCTGAGTGGAGCAGGATGATGACTTTCTCTGTTGGTGATGCCTCTGTTGATGCAACCCAGCACCCTGTTGGCTTCCTTTGCCACTGCAGTACACTGATCATATTGAATATGTCTGCCTGGGCAGACTCAATATGAGTACTCGGGGATTCCACTTGTGTCAGGTTGCCAGTTTGAAAAGGAGCTATTTACCAGAACCCTCTGCATGCAGCCTGTCAACTCCTTCCTCACCCACTGCACAGAACAATAACACATCAGAGGAGACTGTGGGAACTGTATTGAAAGCCTAGGAGAAATCCAGGTAGACAATGCTGGCTGCTTGTCCCACATCAACCAAGAAGGTTACTTTGTTGTAGAAGATGGTTGGATTTGTCAAGCATGATTTGCCCTTGGTGAATCTCTGCCAGTTTTTCAGAGTCATGTGCTTCATTAGATTTATAGTAGCCCTGAGGAATCACAGAAAGATTCTTTCCATAACTTTGACTGAGATTGATATAAGACTGATAGACCTATAATTGCCTGGATGCTCCTTTAAGCCCTTCTTGCAGATGGGGGTGGTATTAGCCTTCTTCCAACATTGAGATGTGTGTCAATCTCCATGACTTCCCAAAGGTTGTGGAGAGTGGCTTTGCAACAGCGTCAGCCAGCTCTCTTGGTACACTCAGGGGTATGCTGTTAGGGCCCACGATTTTGTAACAGTTAAGCTCCTGTACTAATCTGCATACCAACTCTTCCTTCCCCGACAGCATGTCTGTGCTTACATCAACCTGGATTTTTGTACCCAAGGCCTAGGGCTCAACAACACTGCTAAAGACAGAAGGGAAAAAACATGTAGAACATCTGCCTTTTCAGCATTGTTGGTGATTAATTCACCTCTCCTATTTAACAGTGGACCAATTATTATCCTTCTGCTTGTGTATGTAGCTGAAGAACCTTTTCTTGTAGTTTTTGACATCCCTGGCCAATTGAAACCTGACCTGAGCTTTTGCTTTACTAACTGCATCTCTGCATCCCCTGGCAACATCCACTTTTCCATCTCTGGTACACTTCCTCTTGGTGTTGAGCAGGCTTGGAAGCTTGCAGTTAACATGGATGACTGATGTGAATTCCAGGTACAGTGTGAGCTTTGTGCAGTCATGGGGAAGTTCTGCTGAAATAACAAAACACGACATCTGTAAAGTTTATAAAAACTGCTCAATAAATGTATGCAATGTAAAGGAAATTATGTTTCTTCCAACACTTGTTTTTTTTTAAATACTAGGCAGAACTAAATAGATTTTAGATAGAGCCATCAGCAAAAATACATTCAGAAAATGCTGATTTTTATTTTTTTGATCAAAACTATAAACCATAATTCACTGGCATATAAAAACGTCTTTGAAAGTTCTATTTTGGATTCCTAAAATTTGCATGTCAAAGATGAAATAATAAATATCTTGTGGTTTGGGTGTTTAATTGTAAATAGTCAAGAACCTTCACCCCATCGTGTCTCCTTGTTTCCTACTCTCATGGATAATGTTTGGTCAAAGCCAAAAGACAGTTCTAAATAGCACTGTTTCCACGCTCCCTCTGCCTCCTCTTTTCACCTTTCAGATAACTTAAGAAAAAGCAGCTGTTGTAAAGGTTGACAAAACCGAAGAACTATCTCTGGGACAGAGCAAGATTAAACAATATGGAAACTTACAACTTCTGTTTGGGATGAACTGCTAAAGGGGAACTGGGACCAGGATTATAGTTAGAAATGCTTTGGGTTTTTATCCAATGGATAAAATAGATTGGAATTCCAGTCTTTTATCTTCTCACTTTTCTGCTTGGTTTCTTCTGTCTTTTCATCTTTAAGAGAAATACTGCAGCAAATAAACTAATTTATGAAATATATCCAGGCCACTGGTGCTGCGGTTTCTCTTCTTGTTTTAAAATTAAATGGTAACCCATGCAAATTAATTTTATGGGGCATTACAGTCTTGCAGTGTATCTTTGGTACAATCCGAGGAAACCCACTGCATGTAAGTTTGTCAATTCAGATGGAGGGGGAAAAAAGATTGATGTCTGGAATCAGGCTAGGCTTGGCTATGACACACAGGCTGAATTTTTCAGCTTTATCAAGACTAAGGTCTTTAGTGGGTATTGGTGTGGAACAGGTTTTTTTGGATGATGGCATATGTTGTATCAAAACCTGAGGCATGAGTGACATTCAGGTACCAGATATAAGGTGACAGCTCACGTAAGGGATTCACAGAATATTAGGAGCTGGAAGAGTCCTCAAAAGATCATGCAGCCCAACCCCCCTGCCTGAGCAGGATCATCTAGAGTAGATCACTTAGGAATGTGTCCAAGGCTTTTCTCATAAATTTGCGTAAGGTCTGCTTGTAGTACTTGCCTCTCTCATGAGCCACCCTTCTTTACCCTGAATTTCACAGGGAGCTGGTTAACCTGATAACCTTTATGCCTTAGAAAAATCTCACCCCCATTTGATATATAATCCTTTCTGAGGGCATTTTGAAATTTAACTTGACTGTCTTTAGGGCTTCTGAAAACCTCAGATTATAGAAAAGCAAGTAATTATCAATTGTTTTATTGTTAGGTCACTTGTAATTTTTTTTGCCTGGGCAATGAGCAGGATGCTTTTGTGTTGCTTGTGATTTCTGTTTACAGTAATAACCTTAGGCTGATCTTTAGAAATGTTACAGTAAGAAGCCAGATGTTTCTCAAAATGAGAATGAAATTCCATTCGGCTGTCTGTGTGACAAATACTCTGATCATCTTATTTTGTTCATTGTGTGCTAATGCTTGAAGCTTAGATTGAATTTAGTATCTAAAATTTGGCAGGATTTTCAACTTTCTGTGAAAGACTTTTCCTATTCTCCTCTTCTCCCTAATTCGTATAAATGGAACATGGTTTTTTAACTTTGGGGAGAAGAAGAAAATGCAGATTAAAAATATTTTTTTAAAAATTAGTTTGTGATATTGACATTAGTTCATTCCTTGAAGTATGCAAAATGTATTTGGATTAGTCAAGCACAGAGCTGAATGGTATCTTCTTAAATCTAATAGCAATCCTAGATTGCTGTGTCCCATGTTAAGTATGGACAACTGTGGAGGGAGACTTCATTTTCCTTGCTAAGAGGAAAGAGCTGTTCATGCACAACATAAAGAAACAAATTGATTGGACTGCAAGTGGGACATAGAAACTGGGAATACAGGTGAAAGCGAGAATCTAGATATCAGTTTAATGGATTAAAGTCACCACGAAGGAGCAATGTTTAGTGGTAGGGTGTTGAAAGTGAAAACAATTTGGACAAGAACAGTATGATGAGAAGTTGACAAGATAGTTGATAAGAAAGGCCTGAGGAAGGATGTGGGCTTGAAGAGGGAAGTAAGATTGGTATCTGAGGACACTTGGAGACAAAAGCTGAAGAGAAGCTAGAAAATTACACAAGGGGAAACAAGAAAGGGCATTGTGGTGGCAAAGGGAATTGGAGTATTGCCAGGATGAGGCTTCTACATTCCGAAGTGAAAAAATTTGGCATGTGGATCAAGGGAGAGGTAGAATAGGAACTGAGGTGGGATACCACTAGGAAAGCTGATATTTTTTTTCATTAGGCAAGCTTAGCAGTTATTCCCTTTGTCAAGAAGCACCCCGATTTTGTTCACATATCTTCAGTTTGTGCTGGGTGTAGTTCTGCAGAAGGATCAAGCCTAGCCTTCCAAAAGCAGCAGCAGGTGTAGGTGGAAATAGCCCTAGTGCCACATCTCCCTGTAACCAAAAGTTTCCCTATCAGCTGCAAATTGCAGCTCACTCACAGAAACTGCTTTGGTGAGAGAAGGTGATGATTTGTGTAATTGCTTGAGCTTGAAATGGATGAAGGGGGATCTTTCCATTTGGTTTACAATTGTAGAAGATACTCCCAGCAGCTCTGGATGCTGCTTAGAAATGCAGAGTGAAGCTCCAGTGAGCCTGGCTGTTTGTGTGCCACTTCTGAGCTGAATCATCACCATTAAAAACCACATTCAATACTTTACTCAGAGCGTGCATGGTATTTCTATAAGGGAAGTTACAGTCATACTGGGTGGAGGAACCTCCCTGTCTAGCTATGGGGATAGTGAATACAAGGAAATGCTTGCGGTTCTGGGCATGGTGGCATCTTCTGCTATTTTTCTGCTATTTTCTGCACTGATGCATTTCATTTGGCAGTTGAGAATTTCATAGCAAACACTCTGTAGGATGCAAACACTCTGTTCTGATGTTTTATATTTTGGAACATTAATGGATTTTACTTTTTTCTTCCCTTGCTGCTGAATGTTCCTCTTTCTTGTGGAGCTAAAGCTGCATATGAAATGCATACTGAGGGGTGCTGCTGCCCAACTTATGCAGGCATACAGATGCTTTTAGTGTTCCTGAGTATCATGAGTGGGCTTTGGGGGCTGCTCACAACCCCTCCTGTCCAAGACTGGAGTGTGCTTTCCTTTTCCCTCTCTTTGAGCATTGTGTGACATGCATGCCATGCCCAAAGTATTTCTTAAGATTCAGATGAGGAAAATAATTGTTTATCCTGGTCAGCAGCCATGTGGCACTAGAGAACGGACAGTGCTCTGCTTTACATTCTGCTACAATTGTCATCTCCTTTTTTTCCCCATCCCAGCAGTTTCAGCCAAGAGTGAGAAATACTTGATGCCCACAGTCTCTGTTGAGATTCCCTCTGAAATGAGCCTTTTGGGATCTGTAAGGAATATTTTGTGGGACTTTAAGTGTAAGTTCCTCTGTATTGTGTTGAGAAGTGCATATTACTAAGATTTTTGTGGGCTTCATTGTATTGGCCTCAACTTTGGCCCTGTACCACTGTGACCCAGCTTCCTGGCAACTTCTGAATCAAGACCATTTCATCCAGCTGTGTGATAGATCCTAGACAGGAGCTTGGAGTAAATGTGGTCTCTTATTCATGAATTAAGCTTTAAATAATTTGAGCAACACTGGTGTATTGTAAAAGGCAAGGAAATATTGAAAAGGTCTTTTTAGCGGACCAGTGCCGATGGTGTTTGGATTGAGACAGAGTAACTTGGAGGAGTTACAGCTGAGCAGAGCAGTTTATTATTTCTTCAGATTTTTAAGGCCTCCTTTCACTAATTAATAAATTCTAGTCCACTATCTTTACCTATCTAATTTTGAAGAAAAATAAAAATGATCTGTGGCATAATTCTCCTTTCTTTCGTCTTTGTTGATGAAAGGAGTGCTTACATGCATCTTCAATAATGAAGGCTTCCAATGTGCACTATTTATATTCCCTCTCGCCTATACTTGTGCTTTCATGAAAATGAAACCTGACTGAAAATACTTTTCATTTCCTCTACAATATTTTGTTAATGCACAACCAGAGTTTATTAGATTTTGTGCAGAACACAATTGAGCCCTATAAATAAATTAATCTCTTAAATATGGAATATTAGGATATAATCCCTTTTGCTTAGGAAAACTGGGTCTATCTCATGAGAGAAATTTGACAGTAGTATTCTGTAGCCATAAGCTAGAGAATCCTTTACTAGTAATGAGACAAGTGGAAGTTCAAGAGCAAATGAATGTCTGCAATCATTCATTTACCTAATGCTGGTTGTAAGCACTTCACATCACTGCATGGCTGGAACATCTTCAAACCTTGTTTGTCTTAAGCATTTTGGGTTGGCCTTGGTTACTTCTCTACTACTGAAATGCTAGCCAATATTTGAATTAAACCCAACCTGTCTGTTCCAGGTAACTAATGCTTTTGTCACAGACTTAGTGCCATAATTTCAATTGATTTTTAAGATGCAACTGATACATGCACTTGAATAAACAGGATCTTCTTCCCACCTCCCAGTGAACTGTGAACTGGAATGGGTAATTTTTATTTCATCTATGGTTTCAAATGTATTGGTTTGAATTTATGTAGATAAGATGTGTACTTACATGTTCGAGAAGACTGTGGATGTATGTCAGTTACTGCTTCTGCACCGGCAGATTAATACCTTTTTAAAATGTACATATCCCTCACTTCTAGCTAGTAGTTTTGTGTAATTGATCAATAGGTCCTATATGTGTGGATCTGTGGCCCTTCTACAGGGAAATTAATGAAGTGAACGTGGGGTAAGACTAGTAGATCTTAAGAGGTCCTTTCCAATGTAAATGACCTTGTGCCCCTGTGACAGCAGCAGTTGAAGCATGTGCATAGCATTATTGGGACTCTACCAGAAAACTCTACCTCTTGGCTTTTTCCAAGCTAAGATGGGGAACAGCCCTATGGCACACCAAAAGGCACCCCAACAGCTAACTTCCCTCTTGTACATGGCCTGCAGAGAGCATGGAGCTTCCATGGCTATGTAGCCTGGCTCCATGTGGTCAGGGGTGGCAGGGCTGGGGTGAGCCCCCACACATATGGGGGCTTGTGCTCATGAGGGGCTGGCTGCTGGGCTAGTGGGACAAAACTGCTGTTTCTCTCTAACAGGGCTGTCTATGCAGGATGAGCAAGGCCCCTGCTCTTGTGCTATTCTACCTGACTACTTCCTCCTCTGAATGCACAGGAACCTCCGTGTGTGAATATGAACACAGTGGGCTCATCCAGGGAACTTTTGGCTTTAGGGTTTTACTGTTGAGCTTTAATCAAGATGTTCCCCTCTTTTTCATCTGTTTGTTGTTGCATAACAAATAGTTAAATAATATGAGAATTATTCTCTTGGTTTGGTGTCTCAGCTGAGTTACTGATGCAATACCCTGGGGAACCAAGAGTTTAAAATACGCTGTTGCTGTCATTATATCCTTATACTCCATGTATTTTCACACTGTTCTCAATTCATGCCTTTCCAGCCATTAATGCTGCACAGAGCTTTCCCTTGGGAAAGTGAGCAGAAGCAGTCTGCAGTTGACATTAGGGACCTCTGGGGACAAAAACAGAGATGGAAGCTGACTGTATTATGAACAATTTCTTGATGAAACAGATATATTGTGGAAAGTGGATTTTTTTTCCCAAGCAGACTTTCACCTCTATTGCTACTGCTGTAACATATTTCTTTCTTAGTGGTAGAAAGAAAAAAAATTGGCTTCATTTTCACAGACCTGACCCTTAGAGTTTCACAGGCCTTGCTGTAGCTTATGCCAAGTGAAGACATAAACATCTAAAGATGTGACTTCATGAAAACAATATGAAAATAAGAAACCAAATTCATTCAGTTGACGTCAGTAACTCATCTGAGCGGACTTTAAAGGGACTACTGTTTTACCAGGAATCAATCCCACCTGCATCACCTTGACTTTTACTAAGCAAAGTATCTTCTCCTGGATGTACGCTGGTCACTTCACGTGGTGGTGGTCATATATACATACAGGGAAGGAATGTTTCCTGTGCAGTTTATTTCAATAAACTATTGTGTATTAGAATAGATGCGTTCATTCCATTGCAATTTAGTTTTCAGCAGTTTGTCCTAAGAAAAATAGACGATGAAATAGCAGAAATATCTAACTTCCATGTAACAGGAAATCATATGTAAAAGTGTTGTTATTGCTGGCGTAGGCCAATCTGCTGTTAGTCCTGAATCCTTGTTAGTGACCTGATGAGACCGGATTTCATCCCGTCTACCTGCTGGGTGGAAATGCATGTCACAGCAGCAAAAGCATCTGCTTCCTCTAGTTCAAAGCTTTCGCAGTGGTGTGTTTGATTCTTAAATTGGTCTTAGAAGTTGTTTGGCAAGTGTGTGCTCAGTCATCTGTATTTTTATTTTTGGTTCATATCACTCAGCAGTGGCTCTTGGTTATATTCTTCCACTTAAAATGCACAGGTTTGCTTTCTTTTATAGCTTTGAATATCTCTGAGTTTGAATAGTTAATACCCTGAACATGTGGGTGGTGATAAGAAGCGAAGAAGCTTTTTAATTCATAAAGCTGTAATGATGCATGAATAACTCCCCTGCCTTCTCAAAGAAAAGAAAGTTTATGATTGTGTGAGTCATATTGGTACACATGGTGATAGAAAAAGTAATACCTAAGTGAGGACAAATATTTAAAGTGAGTTTCACTTGTGTACAATACACCAGGTGCCGTTCAGCAAACCAAATGTTGCAACAGCCAGAAAGATGTGCAGCTTTCATGTTGTTCGCGTGAGTGATATCTGGTACATAAAGTACTTCTCAGTTTTCAGAACTCACCATCCTTCCACTTGTGTTGACAATATAGTCTTTGCCTCTTCCATATTTGGGCTGTACATTCCAGCTAATAGGTAAGCCTCCCTCTAGTAGTGTGTCCATGACTCTAGAGGCAGCTCTTTCCACTAGATGTAATTAAATTGCACTCTCCTGCATACAAGTATTCTCTAGAATGTTATTGGTAGAAGGCAAATTTCTTGTATGTTGCAAGGAAAAGTGATAAGATTTAAGCCAGGACAGATGAACCAAGTAAAGTGGTCCCTACTCAAGGAAGAAAAATGTCACTGAGGTTTCTATCTGAACTTAAATTATTTTACATGAACTTGCCTTCCATCCAGATTTAGCAGGGAAAGAGGATGCTCGTTGCTGTGCCCAGCCAAAAGACATCAAGATTGGGAATTAGACCTTAATGACAAATCTATTCTAGATTTTTATGGTACAGCTGACAAGTAGAATGTTTGTTGGTATCAATTACGGCTTTTATATATATCTGTGACTGGCAGTGAATGCAGCGAGACTACTAGGTATTAGGGCTGGCTACTGGGGAGTAAATTTTGTCTTTCTAAATGAAAGCTTGTAACCTGTGTGATAATGAGTAGAGCAGCTGGATTTCCCAGGTACTTCTGAGAAGAGGAAGGATTCTAGAGTTGTGCCCATTATAACTTCTGCTTTATAACTATGCAAGGTGTAGCATTTATGCTTAAACAGAGATGCATGCTGTCAGATATGAACTAATATTATTCAGAAGACCCTGAAAATTAGTTTCTTAATGTAACTGGAGAAATAAAGACAGAAATTTTAAGTTATAAATTTCATGTCATTGCAAGCAAGTGGGGCTTAGAATGAGTCTTTTTCTTCTGGTTTTTAGGCTTATGGCAGTTCTTTAGCCTTCGATGACTAGTACACTAATAAGGATTTACAGGTAACTATCTCTTACAAAATAATACATGACCATTTTGAAGAAAGACATGAAAACTCAGTCAGTAAAGGAAAAGCCTTCATTGATCACCTATCCCAAGCCTACCACATGCTAGTCACCTAATGTACTCTTCTGTGGCCATAGGCAAAATTAAATGTTCAGCGGAAGAGCAGCTTCCAAAACTTGGTATTCAAAAGCTGGGAAGCAAAGGACACTGATTTGGAGTCCACAGATGTGGGTTCCTTGACACACATACTTCAAAATATTTGAATAGTTTAGAAGGTCCAATAACTGTAGTGGCTAAATTGTTTGCCCTTTCCTTTACCCTTATCATCACTTCATTCCCCTGACCCACCCTTTAAAAAAAAAATAAATTAATTGAAGTGATGGGGTGAATTTACTGAATGCAGATAACTGACCTCTTTTTGATTCTGCTGTCATATCATGCACATGGCTAATCATGAGAATTTTCATCTTGCTTTGAGATATAATAAGGGCCATTGAACTCTAAAAATGTAATGTCACAAAAAAAGAATGTGTTTGTACTTGTTCCTATTAGCTGCGATGCCGGCACTATAAAAGCTTCTATACATGTTGCACTGTTTTATGTTTTAGTTGCGAACACGAGACACTGCTCATTAGAGAAATGGGAATATCAAAACATCATTTTGAAATAATTTTGGTGAAAACATTCATGGAATGTATTATCCATACATAAGTAACACTACTAGCATTATTCACTCTGGCCTTATTTCTTAGCAAGAAATTATCTCTTGAACTCTGTAACGAGGCAGGACTGAAAGGCAAAAGGGTAGAAATGGTTGAACTGCAAAAGAAAAGGGAATTCTTTAAAAATAAACTGTGATAAATGTCAATGGAGTTTACAGAGACTCTGAGTATAATACTCCTGAAACAACAGCTTGCATGTAAATCTTCTGAAGCATTTTATAAGGGCAGCTACAACTGTCTGTGCTTGGGATCTCGTAACTCTTGCATCAACCTGCCTCCATCCTAACAGATTGCTGAAGGACCTATGAAGCTGTGAACAGCCACACCAGTTTTTAGGTAAAATAATGTGAAATGAGGTTCCCTTTCAGAATGGAACAGAGCTGTTGTGCTATTGGAATCCTTGGTCCTGAATAGAATATAAAATGGAGATACTGAGCATTTTGATCACAATGCAAGGCTAGGGGAGAAATCCTGCCACCCTTCTCTGGACTGCAAGTGAATTACCCTCTATAATTTTGATAATCTGGAGCTGCTCTTTTTTTTTTTAATAGTTATGTCATTATAATAACACTTTATGAAATTAAATCAATACGTGAACTTCACACCAGGCTTTGTTGTTAGTGCAGTATGTCTGATACTTTTATATATTGTTTTCTGTTACTGGAGTACCTTCCTTTTGTGAACCCTTGGATTTCCTTTAAATTCTGCCTATAATTACTCCAGCAACCTGCTTGTGTTCTGACATGTAACTAGGCCTGTTTCAGTTTATTGCTTTTGATCTGACTATCTGCTAATGCAATTGTCGGGAAATGGCTGACAGCTTAAATAGAGCTCAGCTTAGAAGAAATGCATTGCTTCTTTCTTACTATTCAAGAGATTCTCCATTTCCATCAGCTCAAAAAAGAGGGAAATAAGCCAAATTATAGCTCTTGTAATTCTCTTGGCTTTAGCTGAGCTCAGTTTGAAGGAGTTTCAGGTACTGAAATAACCAGCCAGCAGGAAACAGAATACCAAAACGGGTCTTACTTAAGTTGTCGTACTGCTGCATAACTTATGAGTTAATCTACATTTCCAAGTTCAAAAGAGGAAGGTCAACGTGGGTTCTGATAAAGTTTATCTTGCGTCATTAAGTTCAAAGGCTGGAGAGGGGAAAAGAATTGGACACTTCTAATTGTACAATAATTCCCCCCAAAATCAGTTAAGGGGATCCAGTTAGTAATGACCCATAGCTAAGAACATGGGTTACTTTGAGAAAAGAAGAGGTATACAGGGCTGTAGTATAGATGGTGTTTTTGTAGTTCCTTGTTTTCATTTTCAGTATGTCTGCTGCCTTCGTTCCTGTGGATAGGCTCCGAAAGGTAAAACATGCATGGCCACACACACACAATACTGTTACAACTGTGAAAACAAGCCTTTTGAGTTAAATATTCAAAACTCTTGATTACTTCTGAAGTTAAGTGGCTTCATTCAGATGAACTAAGCATCATGCTAGAAACAAAACGGGATGAAATTCAAGGCCCATTAAAACCAGAGGAATTTTCCCAGGCTTTTGCTAAAGGCCTTCTCCACTTGCAAGTAGTCCACCTTACTTGATTTATAGTGTTGAGTTTCTGTTGCTGATTTGCTTTTGGTTCAGTGTGTAGTACTCAGCAGGACAAAAAGATTGTATCCTAGCAGAGAAGCAAAGTTGACTTTAGCATCAGAAGAGAACTGGGAAGAGTTTTCTAGAGGTAGTTGGAAAGCTATGTGCATTGCAGCATTTTGCAGGGACACGCATCAAGAGATATGGCATTACTGAGAAGAGAGAACTTCAGAAAAACCTGACTTGATTGCAATTTGGGCATTCAGTACTAAAAGCTGCCTTGACAACAGATGTATTCCCAATTTATTTCTTTTGTTTTTCTTAGCAGGAAATATAGTTGATACAATAGCCTCAATGATATTGGGAAATGTGGAATGTACTGCCTAACCAGAAGCAATGATTGCATTTTAAGCCAGAAGTAGCAGTTAAGATCCTTCAGGTTTCTTGCTCAGCTTCCATTTGCAGAGAGCTCTCCTCATGTGGAGTATCACCACTTCAGCCTGGGAGCGGGTGATGAAGCAAGCATGAAGCAAGTGCCAGGGCCTGCCCATCTGTTCTCAGTAGATAGCAGCTGGGCTAAGCCAAGACAGAGGCAGCTCTTTATCTTCTCTGATCTCCTGCTCTCACAGATGATCAGGCAGTGGCTACGCTCCCAGTGCTGCGTGTACTGTCACCTCTTCTGCAGCAGGATAAAGTTCCTTGGACTGTGTCTTGGACAGCTGAATTTCCCTGTGTTGGCAGCTTGTAAATAAGCCTTGGGTGGATCTCTCTGATCAGGAGGATCTAAAAGGTTTCAAATGGAATCCTGGTTTCAAAATAGTTTTCCCAGCTTCTCGCCTGTATAGCTTCAGCCTACCATAGTCTTCAGAGGCTTTTTAGCTTTCAAATTTTGTATACCTTCCTCTTGGTACACCTAAAGCCACGAAGCGTATTTTCCCCTCTCTATTTCCTTCTGCACGCGGAAGTCGATCCCTGACCCCTACTGGCCGGCACTGCCAGTAGGGGTCAGGGATCGCCTGAGCTAATCCTGCTCCAGGACACAAAGTCCTGGAGGTGCGACAACTCAGAGGCACCTATGCCTGCAACTGGTTTTGCACAGAGATGGGCTGTTTTGGTAAACTGCCATATATATGGATGCTTATATTGCTTAAGCACAAAATATTTCAGTTCCTTTCTGTCTCTAATACAGATGCCTAAAAATAACAGAGCTCTGGTGTTTGAGGCCTAAACCTGCTGTTAGTCTTAAGAATCAATATGAAAGAAAGTCAGGAGCTGTGTTATGTATAGATTTATCTCTTCAACCTGTACTAGTGTCTCAGGTAAAATACAGATTCCCTCCTGTGGGGTTACAGAGTCCAGTAGAGAAGAACAATTAATCTTTAAACATCATTAAACTTGAATGTATGTGCACACACATACAAATTTATACATTATAATTGTTTATCAATCACCATCTCTACTTTCTGGGCTGCTTTTTCCTTTTTTCTTTCATTCCACCCCCCCCACCCCCACCCCATTCCCTTAGGAATTGCTTTTGAAGGTATTTTGATTAGTTATGTAATTAGCCACTTGTACAGTTAAAAGCAAACTTTCAGGTCACATACTGTATGTTTACTCTTTGGCTTTAGGAGAACTTCATTCAGAAGAATTTGCTATTGTTTCTTTGCCTTCCCATGGGAAAGCTTTAGTTTTGGAAACCATTCAACAAATGTAAGGTATGCAAAGGATACTGTAAAGAGAGTTCTTGAGTTTGCCAATTTTTTTTCTTATAGTTAGACATTACCAATTACTTTTTTTTTTTTCCCCTGTATAAAGGCAGAGTTTTACATATACTGCCATGGACTGAGTTCTGATTTCTTGATGACCATGAAATCAATAAAATGTCAGTGTCCTCTCCACTCTCTTTCCTATTCCTCTTGCCTCGGACTGCAGCAGCTTTTAAAAAGGATAAAGTGGCTTACCTTATCTGACTCTGAGTGCCTCAACCACTCTTAAGAAAAGCTAACATCAAGAAATAGTGATATAATTGTCTGAGCTGTTACACTTTTGTGCTCAAGTCTGTCACTTCCAGTGAAATAGTTGTGAAGGTTTCAACCTAAGAGAACTTCTTAAGATTAATTCTCTGGAGAGCTGAAGATGCTCAAGAAGAGCTTGACACTGTTGGGGTTTTTTTGGTCAGAAAAATGATCTTTAGATCTCTTGCCCACTGTGATCAGTACATTCCGTACTTAATTTCCTGAATCTGTCATATCCTCATGACCCCATCTTTTTTTGATTATACATTTGATACACATGCTGCACTGAGTCCAAAATGCGCTGAATATATTTCCATCCTAAAACAGACTCAAGGAGTGGCGTTGATATCAGTGGCTTCCACAAGAGACTTTGGAAGGGTTGAAGATGTGGTGTTGGATCATTTTCATTGTCCCAGTTTTACAGACCTGCTTTCACAGAATGAGCAAGGTTATGTGTGACACAAACCCAGCAATGATAATTTTAGGCAACCTGAACAATATGCTGTATATTGACAACCTCTGTCCAGCTCCTTAGAACAGTTCTATTGTTATTTTTGGTGCATCTTAAATGGGGATATTTGTTTTGGCAAATGGTTTCACATGTTCAGTCTTTCCTGAGTAACGCCTTTAGTGTAGTGGATAGAATAGTCTCTACAAAGACAATGACATGAATAATACAGCTTGCAGTTAGGTTAGCAATATTTGCACATATTAGGTATGACTGAGTGCCACCATGCTGTGGGTGGGTATTAGAGATCAGTTGTGCATTCATGATCTTACTGTAGCAGTGCAGATGTGAATAGCTCTGAGAAAAGAGCTGTTGCATGGAACCCACTAGTCAGTGTAGGCCTATCTGGTTATCCATACGTATAGTAAAAAAAGAAAAGTATTTTAATGGTGGCTGAAGGATCAATTCAGTTTGGGAAATATATTATTTCACTGCAAGTGAATACGTATACTGTTTCTAGGGTGTATTTTGAAATTATTTAATCTTATGTTGTTATACTGATAAGGTACTTCCTAATGAAAATTCTGAACATACCTCCTGAAGATAATTTTTGAAAACTTATTCCATGAAGGTAGGCACTTTTCATCTGAACATAATAGATACTTTTTTTTTAAGGCATCTCTTATGCTAAGTTTATGGGGAGAAGACCTTGTTTTCAACTGATAGGAAGCAGAACTCCCTGTAAAGTGCAATGAATTATTATATTGATCATGTTATCTTTTCAGTCAATTTCAATCTTGTAAAATCCAGCCATGCTGTCTTCTAAACGGCATAGTGGAAAACCAACAGAAAATTCCAATTGCTCTCTTGATAGAATGAAAATCTTTCAGAATTATGGCTAGTATAAACCATAGCTTGAAAATAAACTTGATGGTTATACTTCCTGTTACAAACTGTAAAAGTTCCATCAAAGGCTACACCTTATACTTTGCCTGTTGATATAATTGCAATGTAAATAAAATAATTCCTTAAATGTAACAGGTAACATTTCTGAACTGCACCATGATGGTTTGGCTGTGAGAGACTGTCATGAGCAAGCACTTGGGCACCAGGGTTACATAAAGTCTTTTCTATTTAAAGTCTTGAAGCTCTGCATAACTGTCATAGATGTGATGACCTTTCCCTCTATTGCTGTGTCCCAGCGACTGAATTTTGACAGACTGCATGGGACATCTCTCCTGTGTGGTAATTCACCTTTTCTTTTTTCTGTGTGCCAAAAACCTCCCCCTGAGTGGAAATGTCCAAATTCTCAAGAAGAAAATTTGTTCCTGGGTAATCTCAATTTACATCTGTATTTGAGGTGACCAAAACAAAGCATCTATCTTGCGCCACAATTCATGTTCTCTGGTTTTCTCTGAAAGCTGTCTGCCGCTGGACTATCTTGCCATAAATAACACATTTTTTGTGTTTAAAACTAATAGCACTTTGAAGTTTGCAGGGAAAATTTTCATGTATTGAAAACAGTGTTCTTGACTTTGGGTAAGCTGACCTGATTGAGCACAGAAGGAAATCTCTAATAGCTGCTGATTTCTTGGGAATTCATGACCGTTTCATCTGCCATTGTCTTGAAAGCTGCGGACTGTGTTGAGCAAATGGCTTAATAGCACTTTGCTAACAGGCTTTGAAAAAGCAGAGTAGGGTTAGTTGGGGGAAGGTAATCCCGTGGGTCAGGTAAGGACTTCCCCAGCCATACTATGGTTTCTGTATTTAACAAGTATGGACCAAAAGAAGGTTCTTGGGTAGGGAGGAGTTACAGGTCTACCAGGGGACTGGGTGACTTCCAAGGCTTCTGCTAACGACCGGATTTTGCATTGCTCCTGGTCTGAATTGCATAGTCGTACCGAAGCACCTTATACCTTGTCCTTATCAGTAGGACAGAAGAGCTGCAAGCCTAGGAGGAAAATAAAGCCGAAGCCTAATGAAGGTGTGGGTGTTTGTGTATATAAAGCAGGGACTCCATATCAAATGACCCTGAGGGAAAGCTAACCATTCCCAGGCAGAGGTGTGGTGGGAACTCAGATAAAGATTTGTACATAGCCTGCAGGAAGAAAAGCTTAGAGTAAAATCCAGTCTATTTGAATTCATCAGTCTTGCAGCCTGCAGAACTGTGGCAGACTCCAGGCTCAGTAAGCCAGGACTCAGACCTGCTTCCAGGCAGACCCCTGTGGAACTGTCAGGGAAGGTGTACTCCATGCAACAGACTATAGCATCATATGAGTGTGTATGTATCCTCTTTTCAAGAGTATGCTGATTATACTCGCTTCCTTTACTATTTGCATATGCTGGTCTTTCCCCAGTTGATGTGTGTTTCAGTTAGACCAGAGGAATTGCAGTTCGTTACCTTTAAAGTGTATGCTTTGGGATTTGCTCGCAATGTATGGTTCTTCCCCACCAGAGACTGTGCTCAAAAAAGAGAACAGAAAACAGAGCCTGCAATGAATTTCTGTTAGTGTCTGTTTTATGCATTGATCAAGAATACTAATTTATTCTGAGGATATCCTTACTCTGCAAGACAAGGGAACAGTCTGCCTCCTCACCTACTGTCATAGTTTTATAGAATTATTTGCATTTATCGTGACTTAAATAAACAATATATCTGTGAAACACTCCAGATACTGAGAACCACATTGCAATGCAGTAGTTTAAGGGGTGGAGCAAAAGCAATTGTTTTTCCTGTTTCCTATTAAACTAATTGTTACCAGTCCTCACAGGATTTTATTATCCACAGGTGGGGCAGGGACAGAAGTATCTGAAAGGGCTTCTTTGAGTATTGCATTTCTATTTTGTAAAGTATAGAAACAGCTTGTGCCCATGTGACCAGAGTTCTTTTAATCAGTATCTTATCAGGTCCCAGTTATCAATCAGTATGAAACACAGCAGGATTTTATGAATGGAGCCACATAATGAATTGGGTCGCTTGAGTCCAAGAAGTTATGTGAAGCTGCTGAACTGGAATTGCAGTAATCCAGAATGGGTGCACAGAGTTTCCTGGTCTCATTAACACTGGAACTCATTGTGTGAGCACACACAAAGCTTGAGTCAACAATTTTTATCTCTAACTTAGTAGAAGAGATTCAGCGATCCATTTGCCTGACAAAAAAAAAAAATTATAAATGAAATCAAATACCAGTAGTTAGTATTTAGGAAATGTGTTTTGACAAATGGGAGTTCAAAGATCAATTTACCAGAATTGAGGAGGGAGCAGGGAATTGAGTTTGATTTTTCAGCAGTGCAGATGACCACCAAATAGGGGGTGGTTGGGGTTGGGACACACATCTTCCTTTAAAGTTTGTTTCTTTATAAATAACAAAATTATCGAGAAAGCTGTGTGAATTTTTAACGTGCAATATATGTCTCTTTACAATGATACTCTTTAAGAGCAAAATCTTTTACCCCATAATCCACATATTTAAGGCAGATCAGTATCGACATGAAGTGGAATTCCTTTCCTTCTCAACTGCTATGGAGCAGCAGTTCCTCATAGGTGTCCAAGTGGAATCACTGGTATTCTGAAGGCTAAATAAAGTACAACTAGTGAAAATTCAGTTGGGGTTTGCTGCAGTATGGACATAGAACACCTCTTGTAGTTGCTGCTGGTAGAGTTGCAATGGGAAAACCTAGGAAGTGAAGACGTTTGGCTGGGACACAGGTCCTCTAAATTCAGGATCCGTCCGGTTGGAGAGACTCAGAAGTAGATTTCCTGGACCTGAGCATTTTTATCACTGAACTGATGAATGCACTGAGCAGCTCCATTGTTTAGTAGTTTTGCCAGTCAAACTGTTAATTTTCTTTGCATGGCTTTTTTTTTTTTTTTACAATGGTCTGAGAAGAATATCTTTTGTGGAATGTGACATTTGAAGCTCAAATGTTTTGGTCTTTGTTTTACCAGAAGAAAATCACAAATGTAAAATTTTCTCTGAATGGAGTTGATTTTATTTATTTATTGGGTCATCAAACATACCAAAAGAGCGGAACTCTCCATGAAGCTCCACTCATTATATCAGTGTCCTATAAAAATTAAACATTTTATTAGATGTGTTCTTGCAATATCTCCTAGAAAGGCTTTGATGCATTAGTTGAAACTTACAGCAGTTTAAAAAGTTGCAAGTTTTTGTTTTAATCTATTAAAATACTCCAGCATGTATTTAAAGTGTCTGAATTTCAGAGTTCAATGACCTGCTAGTGGATGTGCACTGTTGGATCAGAGGTGCATGCTGTGAAAGTACACTGTGTCTGATTATGGATGCTTAGGGAAGAAAAAGATAATATAGTCAACAAATAGTGGTACTCTTTAGGAACACTCTCCCAAGCCACAGAAACAAGAATTATTTGCATTTTTCTTTTGCAAATGTCTCCACTCATTTTTCTTGAACATGTGTAAACTATTAGCTTCAGTTCTGTCCTATGGTAAGCAATTCTCTGGTTTAAGCACACTGAAGAAATGCCTTCTTTTGTTCACCTTAAATTTTTCACCTGAAAATTTTATCTGGTTTCCCTAGCTCTTGTATTGGTAGCTATAGTGAGTAATTGTTTGCTGTTCACCTTTTCCTTGTCAGTTATGATTTTTAGAGAACTTAACCACACGTCCCTCATAATTACCTGTTTTCCATGCTGAGAGCTCCCAGGCTATTATGCTATTCATTGAGTGGAAGCAGATCTGTGCCCTTGATCGTGATTGTTACTTTGCTTTTTCCCTTCTATGTTTTATAAGATGGGGAAACCAAAATTGTTGTATTTGACCTGTGGGCACATCATGGACTGTTTAGTGGGGAATGTTGTTTGTTTCCTAGTATCTGCCTTCTGTTTGTTTTCTCACTGTACTGGTCGACTTCTAGTGCCTGCATTATGGCTGTTGTGCTGGATTGAATTCATGACCATTTGGTGAGTTATTCAATGGGTTCTTCCTACTGTTTACCCTAAATAACCTTGCTCATCACCGTTTCCTACTCCAGCTTCCTCTACTAATAACCCACACGCATGCACTTGGCCAAGCTACTAAGAAAAAGCACAAGTGCAATTGTCAACTTTACTGTTTCCTGTACTGAGGTGTTTACCTACAGCTAAAACAAATGCCTAAACCTGTGGGACTAACCTATCCTGCAGCAAATATTGAACTGCTTTCTTATCTTTCCCTTCCTATATTCCTTTCCTGGCTATGCTCTACATGCATGTTCCCTAGAGCAGGAATCTTGCCTCCTCCTTTACCCCTGCAGCCACAAAATAATCAAATAAAATGTAAAGTGTAGGATAGTAAAAGGATAATTAAGAAAGGTTAACGTAATTCTGATAAAAGGTACTAAATAAATAAATGTTTTCTAACTTAAAGTGATTAAATAAAATTAAATAAAATCCATATGTGTTCTATGCTGTTTGTTTGCCAGCATTAGTATTCATTTTTGAACTTACCTCTGTTGTTCAGCATGCTATAAGCAGAGGAATGATCAATCTTTATCACCTTGGTCTTTTTGCTCAGGTTGATACCAAAAGCCACTTTCACTGTTTGTATGGATGATTGCCAATGAGAACTGGCTTAAACCATCAAACTTGCTTTTCATAAGTTGTTGAATATCTATGCCAGTTACCAAGATCTTGACATCAGCTTTGAGATTAAGGGATTTATTGTCCATGCAAATCTCACGGTGAAAAATTATTTCTTAATGATATAATATCTGTCAATTCCTCTTGCAAACTCTAATAGATGCACTTGTTTGTTACTCTTTAAGAAATGTCTTGCAAGCAGTTTCCCTGCTCTCATAAGAAATTACAATTGTGCCTCACAGAAGCAATTCTGTTATATAACTGCATTCTGTAAGTAACTCTATTAGATTTGCATTTCTCTGAGGGCAGATTTAAACTAAAACGAAAAACTGCGCAGGATTCAAATCCATGCATTTACACAGCAAGCACATTTTGAGACCACAAGGAGGGGAGAGAGTATTACCTTAGTACTTGATGTATCCTGATCTCCACCTCTCTTCTTCTGCCCACCTCCCCTCCACCCTTTCCCTCCCTATAAAACCAGATTGTTCTTTGAAATGTAGTTCTGTGATTTTGCTGCAGGCAGCTGGTTGAGTTACAAGTAAATTGCTGCTTTCTTCCATACCTGTCTTTCAGATGAGTTCACATATTACAGTAGATTAAGATAAACAATGGAGACTATTAATGAAAGACAGGGAGGATGGTGAAGGAAAGTCATGCACAAAAACTTTGCTCCCCTCCCCCCCCTTATCTCTGATATATTTTGCTGCGGCACAAAGATATGTAAAGAACCTAGCACTAGGTAAGTGGTGAGAACCTACTCGATATCAGGTAGACAGTAGTCAGTTATTGCTGTATTACTAGTTAGTTATTAAGCATACTTACCACAATGATTAATATTATTTCCACATAAAAGAGGATCCATTTGAACATCTTATTAGTAGAAATCTTCTCGAACTTATATGCTAATCAGCATACTTGCAGTGACTACTTTGGAACAACTTGGGGGGAAGGGGGGGGAGTAAAAAAAACCCCACTATTCTGGAGTGGTTTGTTTTTTAACGGCCTTTACCTTTCCTAAGGATAAATGTAACATCTACATTGGTGAATTTAACTTCCTAATATATTACCTCTTGACACCCTTAATTATTATGCTAATAATCCAAGTTATTCCTTTGTTTCATTCTTCTGCCTGTAGCTGAATTAGTCTGTATAAAGAGTTTAATAGAGTTTAACAGTTTGAATTGATGTAGGAGTGGTCATTAAAATAGAATCTGAGACCCTACGGTGCTCTCTTCCAATGTGAGAAAACAATGTGTCTCATGTACTGTAACATTAAAAATACAGTTGTGTTTAACTGGAAGTGGTGTATAGCTGGGGAGGCGGGAAGGGGGCTTTAGTAATAGTAGCAAAGTGTCCTCATTAACTAAGGAAAACAAATTAGAAAAAGCCTATCACTGTTAGCATCATTCCTATTCACTGATTGTTTGTTTTGTTATATACACAATGAATCTCCATTTAGCTTTCTGGTTATTAGGAATACGGTAAAAAGTTCAATTCCGTGGTATATTTCTATTCCTTGTATAAAGTTCACACCTTCAACACATACTGAAGAAGGCATAAAGCATGTTCTGGGTTCTCAGTCAGGATTTAAGTGGTATATAAATGGAGCGTAGACCATAGATTGGCTTAGATATAGTCACCAATTATATACCTTGTGTGGAAGTAATCATAATGCTTTACACTCTAAGTACAATTGAAGTTGCTAATGGCAGTGACTATGGTATGTTTACCTGAAAGTCATGGGGGGGCGGGGTGTGTATGATACAAATAGCTGCCTGAAACGTGGAAGGATTTATTTGAAATCCTTAACACCAAAAATATTCTTAAGACATTTTCCTTCATTATCAAAAAAGCAAGGCCAGCAGATCCTATTTAGCCAAACATTTATTTTTATTTGGACAACTGCACAAGAATATGTGAAGCTCAAAGAAGCCAATAATTCAAGGAAAAGGTTACACCCTTTCAAATAGGTTTTTTTTTTATTTTGTTGTTTGGTTTCTTTTTTTTTTTTAAACTCTTCTGTAGTCAATGTAGGCATTGTAAAGAATGATCATGGCTGTCCCTTTCCTTTCCTACAAAGGAGAAAGCTTGAGTGTCTTACAAGGGCCTCTTCCTTCCCTGACTCTCTTGGTTACTTGAAAAAGGTGAAATTTGTCTTTTTTGTTTGTTTGTTTTGGGCTTTTTTTTTTGTTTGGGAAGATTCAGAAACACAGCAAGTCTTGTGCTATTGGTGTGAATCAAGGTGAAATCATCTCATATAAATTATCTCTTCAGCATGTGGTATAGAGTTATGAATGCTGTTGACCCATATGACATAAGACCAATGCTGTACAGAGACAGGATACCACAGCTGCAAAGTTTTCTGAAACTGTTTTTGAGTTGCACTCTTTCCAATGGACAAAGTGTATAGTTATCATGAGGTTATTGCAAAACACTGTGAAATAGTTTTGGTAGCCAAGTCTCTGGAACCAGTGTAGAATTCAGCTCCCTTTTTCAAAATGCCAGCTCATGTTACAGTGGAAGTGAATATAGAATATCTATTTATCTCTGCCTTTATTATAGAAACTCTAAACTATTTAGCTTGCCCATACATTAGGGTCCAAATCATTGTGTATTTTGGATTGTCTGAGTTTATATTTTTGCTTTTTTTAAGGACACACTATTTATATGATTTAGGATGCTTAGAGGCACGTATACTAACTGTAAAAAAAAAAAATCCATCAGATATTGCCCACTAGACTTGAAAGGCTCCTTCAGGGCTGTTATGGTCCATCAGGTAAATACATACTTTGGAATGTGTACTAATGTCAAAAACCATGAGTTATTTACCCAAGAGATGCTGTTTCGGTGTACTAGGCAAATGTGTATCTAGGGGCTTTAACAGCTGACTTTTTTTTTTCCAAACTGTGAAAGTTGTATCAATTTTGTGAAAACTGCCATGACCATTTACTGGAAAAAATACACACATTTTCAAAGTTAAAGCATGTGTCAAACTGCATGCTATTATTAATATACATTTATATAGGACTGTAATGTTGCATATAACGACCTCTGGAACCAGGTTCCTAATAAGCTTAAGTATTACTGTAGCCTTATGTAATGCTGGCTTTATTTTGCTGGTAATTGAACAGATGGGTTGTTGTCGTTCCCTCGCAAGCACTTTGGCTAGTCAGGCTAATGCCAGGTCCTCATGTTAATTCCTCACTGCAGCTGAAGTCCTTATGAAAGATCAGAAATAATATAAATACATAGCATAGATAATATAAACAGTGTGTTTTCTGCACATTAACCACTTCATCTCTGCATCCAAGATAGCTGTATACTCTTAGCTTTGTTTTACAGCTGAGTAATCTGTGGTATTGAGAGCCTTAAGGACTGGTCCAAGCTTGAGGAGCTGGTCCTGATGTGGAGGTGTGGCATGCAGTTTTGTCACAGTAAAACTTTCTAGGCTTTCTGTACACTTTTTTTCACCCCATCCTAATTTTAAAAATTCATGCATCAGACAAATGACATGTTAAAAAACATTTCCTGAAATCACGTGAAACACAACAACTATGCAGACCAATGTGCTTAAATAAGCCCTCAGAATCTGGATAACTGTTATTCGAATATTTTCAGTCAATATTTTAAGTATTATTCAATATCAGCAAGTGCATCTGTGGTGATGCACTTGCTGATGTGTATTCAGATGTGAGCTTTTTCAGTCTTTTTCCCCTTTGATTTGAATCCCATCTCAACAGCCATCCCCTACTCTGATTTCTCAGTAAAATGCATCCTAATGTGGTACCTTTTTGAAAACTTTGAGCGTGCAGCTATGTTTTAATGGACAAGCTGCAATGACAGCTATAGCTATGCGGAGAGGGGGAGAGGGTCCATAGAAATTTTGCTGATGCAGCTTTTTCCATAAGAGTGCCAACAGCATGGCTATATTAAATTACATAGTACTAAAGCCAGAAGGTCATTAAAATGGTTGAAAATTTCTCTGTTACACAGTTATCTTTATAACTTAGTCCTATCTAGAGATGGTGGAAATATGACTTTAATTCATGTGCCAACAGTATACCAGAATAATTATAATACTACACTCATAAAACTCAATTGTTCTGTGTGTGTATGGCTCAACTAAAGCTCAGCAGATGGGATTGTGATTATAGCCCCAGAAGCAAAGGGAAAAAACCTGTGATATTTGGAGTAAAATCTGAGGCTGATGGTGTTATTATGCTACATGTTCAAAGTGTCATTACAAGCTGGTAATTTATGTTTTGCATGCTAACTGAGTGGCCTTTCTTGTGTGTGTAGGTTTGAACGACAATGCATTTTTTCATATGGGAGGAAGCAACAAAATAATAGAGTGAAATTAACCAATCAAAATCATGGTAAATAAAAGTCTTTCTCTCTTTCTTTCTTTTTAAGACTCAAGAGGCAGCTGGCACTCTCAGGCTTTGTTATATTGAGGAAAGAGAATAGCAAACTGCATGCAGTATAGAGTCACTCTCATTGAAACTAATGGCATGAATGATCTCACACTATTGTAGTAAGACGGAGATTTACTGTGCTTAGTAGAGAACCCATATTATGGAGAAAAGCATCGATCTACTTCCACATTTTATTCACATGAACGACAAACAAGTTATTCACTACTATGCAGTCACATTCAATCCCTTAGTGTCTAAGTCACAATGCCTTCCAAGTCCCTCACACTTTACAGCTGTGCGGAGCACCTAGCCAATAACTACTTGTCTCCACTTTACAACCAACAGAAAAGGTTTATTAGCCCCTCTTATTTGACCAGTTTACAGTTTAGACTTCTGTTTGCTGGACAATTTTAGCCACAATCTTTGATTCCTACAATAATGTATCTATTAATATGATGTCCTCTCTTCTCTTCCCTCTCCACCCCCTTTATTTCTTTCATGTTGGGCATTAGGCAGGTGGAGAAAGAAGCTGTGACCACTGCCACTTTCACATTTTTGGTCAGATTATGAAATTTCTGTGGCCTACACATTCTTCTCTCAAAATCCTAGTGCCTGTTTTCTATGCAAACAGTGCATGTAAAAACAAGAGGGATAGGCTAAAAGAAATGAAAACAGAGGGAGGCAAGAAGGGAGCTTGAGTGCAGTGTGGATGCTTTGTTCTAGGCCTTTGTGTATTTATTGATTATCACCTGATAGAGATAAAAAGTAAGGAAAAATCTATAGCTTTGCTATAATAATGGAGGTATCATAGCTGTAGCTATCTCAAAAAGAGGAAAATGCTGGAAAACGGGTTTATTTCTGTTTATATTTCCTTATTTTTGGAGAGAGACTAAATAATGGTGAAGAATAGATGAAAAGTACATAGGTAAACCACATGTAGAATACATTTGTGCTTCTATTTACTGATTTTTCTATGTTACAGCATCTGTGCAAGTCCTTCCTAACCATAAGAGGATGCTCTTGGTACACGAACTTTAGATCATTCAGAGTCCTTGCCATTATCATCCTCGTGATTTTCAGTTTAGCTTTCAGGGCAGCAGATTAAAGTAGGAAATCTGTGTGCTATTTTAATGGTCTTTGGGGATATGTGAAGTTATCCATAGGACATATCAAGGCCACCATTGAGCCTTTCTCAGTTGTTCATACCTATATTTGTTAGTATCGTAGCTCTGCTTGTATAACACTCTGCATTGTTGCCTTGTCTTTGTAAAGCATGTTGCACATTCCTTAATTGCAGATGTTTTTATAATATCTAAATAAGACATGTGACAAGGCTTCAGAAAACCATTGTTTTCTAAAATTCTACCACACTGAATTTATAGCTACTGGTTATCACATAATTTGTGTTTATTCTTAGTTCTTCACTTTCAGGTCAACCATACTTCTTAGGGAGTACAAGCACAACAGTTTGCAAAATGTTAATGTGTCATAATGTTAAATGATTTGTCCCAGGGGAACTGTTGCCCAAGTCAGGAATGGAATCTGTCTTCTAAATTCCTGCTCTCATTCTTAGAGATTCCCTTGAGCTACTGCATCCCCTTGATACAATCTCTTAAGTATTCAGACTACTGAATGTAGTATGGAATAGATGAAAAAAATCTTAGTATCCCCAGTGCTCTAAGATAAGACTACCTATGCTGCATTTTTTTGTTTGCCTTTAAGTGTGGGTTTTGTTGTTTTAGTTTTTTTCTTTGTTCTTGCCCCTCTTCTCAAAATGATATCAAATAACTGCATGATCTTGATTATAAGAATAAAAAAAAAATTCTGATTTTTCAACTGGCTCTCTAATGGGAGCTGAATGCAATAACCTCAGCATAAGAAATACAGACTGTTGCTTTTTTTTTTTTTACTCATTAAAAAAAAATCCATGAGATTGGACGATTTGAATTTGAAGCAGCACAATTTCATAATCTGGTATCCCTTGAGATACTTTAGGTCCAAAAAGGGAGATAGAGGAAAAGGATTTCCAGTCCCAGGAAATAAAGTTTGATTGCATGTTGATCTTATCAGATTGCTCAATAAAGGAAAATAAATGAAAAATAATTCCTGGGATGTTAGTTCTAGACACACAAACTGCTTTGTGCTTACCCTTACAGAAGGAAAGGAGGCTTTGTCCTTTTTGCTCTACAGGAAAGCAATATTGTTAGAGCTGAAAAGATTTAATAATTTCAATTTACAAAAGGATGCTTTCGTACATTTCCTCTGTGATTTGGAAAATACATGGGTGCATAAATTGCTGCAAAAGGAGCTGATTGGTGTAGCCTCAGTTTTCAGACATGATTTTTATGCCTGGGCATATATTTTAATATAATCTACCATTTGTGCCTGGGATTATGTCTGCTTTGAAGGTTTAGCTATAAAATGTGTGACTTGTTTTTCCTTTCCCTGCAGCTGGACATGCTCAAGAAAATCCAAGCTGATTTTCAAAACAAAGCTAACCTGTGCATAGGCTTCTGGGAGGTGACATGTAGGGCATGTATGCAAACAAACATTTGCCTTCAATCCAAAAGTTTTCTGAATTCTGGTTTCCCTTTTTTTTTGTGTTTGGGTTTTTTTTTTCTTTTTTTTTTTTTTTTTAATCTTCGTTTTGTCTCAGTTATCCTGTACTGTTAGATTCCAATCCAAACGTAAAGTGGAAGTTGCAATCAGTTAACAGTTAGGTCTCAATTACACAATTACTTTTCCTCCCGCTGTTCAGACATTTTCTGTGATTCTTTGTTTTCCCAACTCCACACCTTGGAATTGAAGAAAAATAGGATTGGAAGAAACCTCAAAAGACCTTCTAATCCATCCCTCTTCCTCAAGGCAGGATCAACTATACCTCCACCATTCTTGGCATTCTTTGTCTCCTTTGCTCTTCAAATCTTCCAGTGATGGTTATTCCACCGTTTTTCAAAGCATTACATTAACTCTTTAAGTTAATGAAAAGTCTTTGGATGTCTGCTTTAATTTTAAAACAGCTCTGGAATGGGCTGGATGTAAATGTGCTGTGGAATATGACTTAAATGGGACATAAATTACCTGTAACCTTTAGGCATAGAACTGAAATTAATCTTCATGGGGGCTCTACATAAGACTTAAATTCATTTTTAATAAACTCTGCTATCATGAATCTTTTACAGCTTTTGCTATCCTTTCAAACATGATAGGTCTTGCCATTTGATTACAGAAATTAGTTTAATTATAGATTGATGCCAAACGTATGATGAAACACAAATACACATTCAGAAAATTTAAATACAGATTCTTACCCACTCAACGCACAGATGCCTATTAGATAAATGCTTGTTTATCGGAACCGCCAATTTTATAATTCTAGTCTTACAGAGAGCTAACGTACCTGTAAGCCAAGAGTGAAATATTCTTTGTAAGTTTTCCAGTTATGTGGAATTTGTTATTAGAAATATACTGTTGTTACTGCACTTAACAATATAGCTGTGGTGACAAAAAGTACAGCGGCTTTAGTACATCCCATAGACCTTAAAATGCTATTAATCTTCTGTGGCTGGTATCTGATACTTTTGGTGTTTAGGGTGTAAACAGGATATTCTCTACCTATCTGAAGATGCTGAGACTTGGCTAATAGAAGTGCTTCAAATTTGTGGTAGATCAGGAATCAGTCCCCTTTTAAAGGGGAAGTTCCTGGGATTTTTTGAATAAGTGAAGAGAACTCACACTTTGTTAAACCCTCAGACTTGGTTAGGAAGATAACCAGAACTCAGGACTTTGTTATAGCTCAGTGCTGTGGAAGATACCTCTAAGGAGGTGCTCAGATACATCAGACTTGTACATGTCGTAACATTTTTACAATATGTTTATTCGCTATCAGTTACAATAACTGGAAAATTAATAACCACTTTATCCTGTGAAACTGCATGTTTGATTATTGATTTTCTTTTGTAGGCTGTTATGGTTAGCTAGAGATGCTTCCAAGGCTTCCACACCCATTTCTCTTACCTTCGTTTTCTTTTACAGGTTGTTTTCTGTTTTCCTAAAATTATATTCCTGTTCATTCTTTTATTTTCAGAAACTCTTTATTGTCGTTCTGTGCCTTGGGACAGCCTTCCAATCACAGTTTAGCTAATAGTGGAGTTACCCAAGCCAGGTGAAGGATAAAACGTCCACCCAGAAGAAAAGGGTGGGATATGCTTAGGCTGGGGAAGCCAGTGGCTGCAAAGCTGCTCTTGGCTAACAAGGTAGGTTTATTGTAGCGTCTGCTAATCATCAGCTGAGAGAGTCCAGGAGGTCGCCTGAAATCCACATACTCCTTTGCTGCTGTTCTCTCTCCAAGAGCTCTGAGTGTGTTAATGGCTTCTTAGCGGCAGACAAAAGGAGGAGGAGAGATAAGGAGAGCGCTTGGGTATTATTCAGTGCGGCAGAACGCGTGTGACTTGTTTTCTCAGGCTATCGCTTAGCACTCATGCCACGATACCGTGCAGGAGGATTCTTTGGATGGACAGTAACCAAGCAGCACTAGCTTGGAAAGCAATGGATACCTCTATGCCTCTTGCATTTTTCTGCTCATGATCCAGAACAGGCTCCTCTGGCTTCGTAGTGAGAATGGAACTCTTAACGATACAGTCCTGTGCTTAATACCGCTTCCAGCTAACCTTAATAAATATATATATATTTTATATTTGCAAAGGAGTAGGAAGAGATTTTACTGAGATATTGAATGCATTTGATGTACTAAGAGTGAAAAAACTACAAGCAAAGAGTGTTGACATATCTTATCTCACTTGTCAGAAGTGGCTTGTGAAATACAGTAAGATGAAATCCATGCTCTACATGTGGACAGTACAGGCATTTCTTGAACTTACTTTAACTTTATTAGGCAGCCTTCTGACTCACAAAAGGTGCTTGCTGTGAGAAATGTAAGTAGGTTCTTCCTTTTAACTTTTTCAATTTGCTACTTTTTTCCTCCCAACCTCCCTATATTCCTGTTCTGACAGCCTGATTTTGACGCCTGTAACATTATAAGCTAAAAGGGAAACAAACTGGTGTCCTAATACATCCATGTTTTGTTGTTATTTCTGACTTTTTCCCTTGGAGAGTTGGGGAGTATCTGAATACAGAACACAATACCCTTTCCTAATACCTATCTAAGGATGGAAAAGCAGTCATCAGGACAGTGAATTGAAGGGTTAGGGTTAGTGACACAGAAACTAACCAAAAAAAGTTTTAGATAGGCACGTAAGTGTAAAGCTGAAGTTACACCAGTGCCAGTTAATGAGTTTCTAATAAGGTATGCAGATGGTATCCAGGAGGGCTGTGCCTGCAGGGAGTGTAGGTCCTAATATGCATCGGCAGCTTCATGAAAGAAGATGCAGAAACATTTGTGTGACAAATGGATTGTTAACCTTGGTGCCATTGGTGGGAAAGGAGCTCCTTTGCCTCCATCATTTAATTAAAAATGTTCTACTTGGGTAATTTGTTCTACATAGGAAGTTTGTTCTACATAGGTAGTTTTTGCTGTGGGCTTTAAGATGTAAGATATTGGCCTCAGTGCATGTGATAACATTGCATCAATGACGAGCTTGTTCTCCAGTGTGCCCAGGCAGATCTTTCATTCAGGACAAAGAAAGTGTGGTTTGTGTTAAAGATATCGTTCAACTTTCATAATAAAGCAAGTTGTGAATGATGAATGAAAGCACTTATTGAGCTGAAAGTACATACGCCAGATTAAGCAATGTTGATTTTTATGCAACAATCAGCTGAGTAAGAAAAAGCAGGGACTGAGTTTTTGACTGTCTCAGTTTGACCTTCATTTTGTACTTTTTTTAGCTGCAAATTGTTAGGCAGTCTAACATCCAATTGTCAGTCAAATGACTGCTGAAATTTTGCCTGTTATTTGACAGTGCAAGAAAAGGTACATATGCGAATTGCTCTTACAAAAGGAAAGTCTTTTGATCATATAAGAAATAAAGTCCAGTTGTATAAATTGTTATGCAATCAGCACATGATTATTCAAATTGTTAATTTAGAGAGAAAGATTTCATACTCCTGGGCTGACCCTGAACCATTTTTCCTCCTCTTCCACCACCTCCCCCCACTTAATTATTTTTTTTCCCTACAAAGTCAAACACTGTCTTTTTAGTAGATTATTTACCGTGAAGAAATACCTTGATTGGAATTCAAACTGAATCAAATTTTAATGTACAAGGAGTGTTTGAAACAGATTTTCAAATGGCATAGCAACACAAAGGTAATTCACAGAGGCGTGTGTTTAAAATAAGGGGCTAGTTTATAGGAAAATCTGGAATGTGGACTGGAACGTGTTCCAGAATTCCACCCTCTTGTCCTGGCTACACAAACAATGTGACCGAGGCCTGCCAAGAGTTGTCATGTTTAAATAGAGAGAGAGAGAGAGAGGGAGAGAGAAGGAAAGTGGCAAGAATTCCCTCGGCACCATAATCCCTGCAGCCTTGCTACTTAGCACATTTAAGAGAAAGGGGGATACAAGAAGCAAGAATAAGACACAGCACACTCCATCTCTTCTCTCCAATAAACATTGCTTAGAATTCCATCTAATCAGAGAGAATAAACATTTTCAAGGCTTTCCTCTGGACATTTGATCTCAGTGACTAGAACAGTTCATTTAATTTATTTTTTTTTTTTTTTTTGAGTCCTCTACACTTTTTCAACTGAATGCCACGGTGTCAGTTTTGCACATCTTGCACTGCAAGGCAACTTCAAAATAAAATCCTAGGGTCTTTACTCGGTTGAAATCCTATGAACGTTAACAGGATATTTGCTTTAGGAAAAACTACTAGGTTTGGCATTGTCACTGCTGCTGAGTTGATAATTATGGAAAGAGTTGAAGAACCTGTCGCTAAGGTGATGACTGTTGCATATAAGGGAGTCTTAACCTATGTGGAGCTAAATTCCTCACAAAGTAATTGGAATTGATGGGCTTTTATAATCACTCAGTCAGAAATGAATACATAATGCACTGGCTCAAAAATGTCCATCCCACGCAGAGGTTGGCAGGTATCCCTGTGTTTTGAGGTAACCGATTTCTTATGAACTGTCTGCCTCATTTCTAATTGAAGTGAAAGGAATGGTTTTATGGTCCCCTTTAAAAGTTTTTGTAAATTGATTGGCTGCCCTTTAGCAGTACGAAAACCATGTTTGGAGGATGTAGCAGGAATTCTTTTTATGGGCTATGGCAGTGAATGGCTGAAGGTTTAGAAGGTTTGACATTTTCCTTTTAATGCTCTCCAAAAAGATGCAGACCACACCACAACTGCCCCCGTTTTCCCACCTATGTGGTAGGTTTGACACCCACTGTGTTCTTCACAAAATTTTCATCAGCTTTCTCTGTATGTCTCTGTCTCTTAATGTCAAGTACCTCTTCAGACCAGGATATAGTGAAGGATCAGAATGCATACATAGGTAGACATTTTATTAATACAGAGTCTCTATTGAGAATGAGCTTCAAATTTGCATAGGGAATCGCAGATCTCTCTTGTATGTGACAAAATTATGTGTGTTTTCAGTCTTGCCTGTGGCCTTGAGGTTGTTGACATCTTCTAAATGTTCACCTTTCTACTGTAGCCTCCTAATGGAAATACAGGAGGCTGGGGAAATCTGGGTCTGTGATACCTGTTCTAACAAGTCTAAAGTAAAAGCTATTTCTGCCTGTTTTTTTGTTTTGTGGTTTTTTGGGGGTTTTTTTTGTTTTTTTTTTTTTGTAAAGTGAGAAAACTAGTGGCCCGCTTCACAAAAGCTAGAAATTCACAAATGCTAGAAATAAGCAACTAATGGTGTAAATGATGAGAGATACCAAGTGAAAGGCAATCAGTATGCTAAGCACTGCATAGTTATTACTATCTAGGCCAGGTTTTTCAAGGATCTGAGCACTCTGAGGTTGAACTTCCAGTTCAAGTCCTAAAGGAAATGCCAAAGTAATCAAAGCTTCTGCTGGAGGCCTAGAGCTTCAGGGAATTTAGTCATCTGATTTGGAGATGCACTTGGACAATTGAGTTCCTCTGAATTTCTGGCCCTTAACGGCTGTATTTAAGGCTGGTACATCCTTATTAAAGAACTGGAATATTAAATATCTGGAAAGGCTCTGCTTTCACTTTATTCTTAAAAGTGAAGCTTCAAATACAAGCCTTGAAATATATTTCCTTTGCATTTTGCTCTCTGGGAGACCAAAGTCTCCTATTTATGATCTAAACAGGCAATTACAGCCTGAAGTTTCCCACTCAGTTCTACCAATGAGCTAGCATCCTGACAGGGTGGGTGGGAAGTAATTCATGCCCAGTCAGTCCTTGGCCTCTCCCCTGAGCTATCAAAAAGCAGTTTTTCTCATGCAATATTGCTAACTAATAACCAAATTAGAGCACTTAAATGGCTTTGCACATGTATTACGGTAAAAACTTTACATTGTCAAGTGAAAGTCTCCAGAACCCCTTATCAGTAGTTTGAACTCGTTGATGCCCCTCAAAATCAGTCTTTTTTTTTTCAGGCAGGCAATGGATTACGTATTAGTCCTTCCCTTTTAAAAACAACGTTCAGTATATGACCACTGTCATAAGTATTTGAAAACTAGTTGCCATGCATATCTCACTCTAAACCTTGTATATTAATATAAAAGTGTTGTTTCAAAGTATCAGACTTTATTTTTTCTTCTTTGTTTTTGCCTTTGTAAATGGAACAGGTCAGATGAATATATAGCATGGAACTGTAACCACTAGTAGACTCTTATATTAGCTTTGAAGTTGTTTGCATTTGTTTTGTTTTGGGGGAAAATAGATACACATTCCAAGTGATCAGACCCTCAAATATTTGTTAAGAACCACCTTTGTTATGCCTGTCCTCAGTTGTGAAAAGCATTTCATGCTTTCACAAAAATGATCCATAAGAATGAACTATGAAAGCTGTGACTGATGCTGAGAAAGATGAACAAGTTAAACTTGTTCTTAAAAACTCCCCCGCTCTCTGGGAACTTAGAAGCCTTGCATAACATATAGTAAGATTATATAGTAGTATGTACCTATAGATTTGTATGTAGTTTATATACTGTATTACTTGGAGACAGTGTAATGAAAGAATCTCCTAGCCCTTTTTCTTTTAATTTCTTGTATTCTAACATGCTATTTTTGGTGAGAGATTTATTGGGATTATATTGATTTGCCATTCTGCTGGTGAGAATGTTTGTTTCTTCCTATATTTCGTCTTCCTTAAAGCTCTCAAACTGTTATATTAGACATGCCTGATACTTTCTGTTTGAGTGCAGAGAAAACGGCAGCTGCTTTAACAGTTATCTATTCTGTTGCAGTTTTATCAGAGGATCTATAAAAATAGAGGTTTTTTTTAATATATATACAGAGTTTTATTATCATGGGTAAACTCTGTGCTGTGCTGATTCCTGAGAAAATGGAAATTGCCACTACAAGGCTCAGTGTTGTCAAAAGCAGCAGATGTGTGTACATGTGCACACAGGTACATGGTAAATTAGTGAGGTGCTGCAAATGCATCTAGTTGTCTTCCTATATGCTTAATATGTCCTTTAGGTGGTGCCATTGTGTCTCCTTAAGATAAGATTGCATGCCCAAGACTGTCTAACACACAGTAACAGAAAGGATGCAGTGGACAATATGTCCTTATAACCCAAGCGACTCGGAAACATCTGAGTGTACAGAGCCGTCCCCGCATACAGGATGTAATGTCGCTAGAGTAAATACGGAGTGGCTGATAACAACAAGGGAGAAAGCAAAAGCTAAAGCTAAAAGAAGAATGGCAAGTTGAAATAGCCAGGAATCATATCTCTATCTTTCTTTTTTTTTTAAAACCCTTTTCAATACATGTTTCGACTTTTAAATGTTAATGTCAGTGAGAAAGGAAAAGTGAAAAAGCAGAGGTAAAGAGATGTAGTTATTAGCAAAGGCTGTGATCCATTGAGGCTGTATTTGAACTACCAGGTGATGCTAAACATATCCAAAAAGTGAAGTGTTTGTATATGTCAGTTGGGTTCACGTGGCTCTTGGTTGATGTGGAATCATGAGGAATCTTAGAAATACGCACAGAGAAATGTTAGGGTGGGTCTCAAAGCAAAAGCGAAGTATCTGTTGTCCATATTTTGTTGCTAAGTGGGCAGGGAGTGTTGCCTCATGGCAGAGGAAGGAGTAGGGAAAGTAGGAGACCAAAGCCTGGTTGTGTAGCTGTGACCAGCCCCTTGCTTGTTGTGCTTTTTTAAGTAAATCTCATAAACTCTCTGTGCTTCGGTTTGACTCAGTGTTGTGGGGCTTAACGATTTAATGTATTGTAGATGCTTTGAGAATGCTGGATTAATGGGATCACATACATACAAAGCATTACTGTTGTTGTTTACATATTGTTTAGACGGTGTTTTCTTAAAAATCAAGGCACCCTCTGTCCCATGTTTTCTCACTACATACAGGTCAGAAAAGCACAAAAGTGCTGTATGTCTGAAACATTTCCAGCAGCTTCCCTGGACCTGCTTCCGAAGCTCATTGAAATCTTGTTAACAGAACACTCTACCTCCCTCTGATACCTCACACTGCAAAACAGCTTTGAAGGCCCAGACTGAATAATGAAGGAAACAAGGGCATCTGGGGTCCATTATTTACCCCATTTCATAAGGCGCTTCTACAAAGTCTGCTGCCTGCCTTTTCAGATCCATGACAGAAATAAATACAAAGCCTGGAAAGAGCGAGCAAGTCAGAGTTGTCTGCTGCCCTCTCCACTACCCCCCTCCCCTTTTCTTCCTGTTTCACAGGACACATTTGTTTCATCTCAGCTAAATGTAGTTCTCCTTTGGCCCAAGACACTTGTTCTTTCCCATTCACAAACTGTTTATTCCAAGGAACTCCTTTTTGATTGGGAAGATGTCCCAAACACCTTTGGGTGTCTCTGAAGGAGACTGCTGTGAAGCTACCTTTTTTTCTTTTTTAATTTTATTTTTGTTTTGGTTCTTGAAGACTGAATTGTGAATACGGCCTCACTAGGAAAACCCATGTGAAATGTCAGTATAGTGTCATTTTATATTTCAGTGTGCAGATTCACAGGAGGGTATTTTAAAGTAATGAGAGTAATCTGAATTGTTAATGTATCCAGAAGGCTGGAGCTGTCACGGGGGAACATGTTGAGGATATTTTTTTAAACTGTAGGGTGCATGAGCATTTTTTAAAAGGCTGACCAAAAGTTTCTCTACATTTCTTGAAAAAATAAACTTCCCGCAAAGCTGGCTTTGCAGTGAAAACCTTTCAGAATACTCAGTCAATGATAGAACCCCTTCTCCATGCACTTAACTGGGCTGGGATAGGTAAATGGCCAGACAGTCACAAAGGAATGGTAAGGTGCAAATAATTAATTTCACAGGGTTTTTTTGTTTATTATTATTATTATTATTATTATTATCCTTTTTTGACTAATAATTTCTAGTAACTTGTTAGCTGCCACAATTTGATGTAGTTGTCTGTGTAAATATTTGCAACTGTGGCTTCTGTCCACAAACTTTCAAGGGGTTATCAAGGGGAGATAATTATTTGCAAGCTAAACCTTACCCTCATGAAGGTTCTTTGCAAGAATTATCACTAAAGCCCCACAGNAAATACAAAGCCTGGAAAGAGCGAGCAAGTCAGAGTTGTCTGCTGCCCTCTCCACTACCCCCCTCCCCTTTTCTTCCTGTTTCACAGGACACATTTGTTTCATCTCAGCTAAATGTAGTTCTCCTTTGGCCCAAGACACTTGTTCTTTCCCATTCACAAACTGTTTATTCCAAGGAACTCCTTTTTGATTGGGAAGATGTCCCAAACACCTTTGGGTGTCTCTGAAGGAGACTGCTGTGAAGCTACCTTTTTTTCTTTTTTAATTTTATTTTTGTTTTGGTTCTTGAAGACTGAATTGTGAATACGGCCACACTAGGAAAACCCATGTGAAATGTCAGTATAGTGTCATTTTATATTTCAGTGTGCAGATTCACAGGAGGGTATTTTAAAGTAATGAGAGTAATCTGAATTGTTAATGTATCCAGAAGGCTGGAGCTGTCACGGGGGAACATGTTGAGGATATTTTTTTAAACTGTAGGGTGCATGAGCATTTTTTAAAAGGCTGACCAAAAGTTTCTCTACATTTCTTGAAAAAATAAACTTCCCGCAAAGCTGGCTTTGCAGTGAAAACCTTTCAGAATACTCAGTCAATGATAGAACACCTTCTCCATGCACTTAACTGGGCTGGTATAGGTAAATGGCCAGACAGTCACAAAGGAATGGTAAGGTGCAAATAATTAATTTCACAGGGTTTTTTTGTTTATTATTATTATTATTATTATTATTATCCTTTTTTGACTAATAATTTCTAGTAACTTGTTAGCTGCCACAATTTGATGTAGTTGTCTGTGTAAATATTTGCAACTGTGGCTTCTGTCCACAAACTTTCAAGGGGTTATCAAGGGGAGATAATTATTTGCAAGCTAAACCTTACCCTCATGAAGGTTCTTTGCAAGAATTATCACTAAAGCCCCACAGTTGTTTGGTTTTGGTTTTCTTTTTAATTTATCCAGATAGGATACAACTTTTATACACTGCTTCCACTTTAATTTGGAACTGACACAGTTCAACTAACTCAACTTCATTTCTTAAATAAATGAAGGTCTGTAATCCATCTGACATGGCCTTTCTTTTTGTAGAAATTTGGAAATTACAGTGCTGTTATAACTGGGTTAAAAAAGGGATAGATCAGGATGGGAAAAAATAGGAGAACTTTGGATAATTAATTAGTAAGCTTCTAAATCTAGTTCTAATAACAATTTTTTGGTCCTAAAAGAGTGTTCAGATCTTTAAAAGAAACCTAGACAGTGAAAACCCTGAATTGTAGGGCTGCTACAGATGCTGCTGCTTAGTCCCAGCCATTCAACCCATTCTCAATATGCGATAAGATTTGTGTTTCAATCTGCCTGCCTATTGTTCATGGAGTAAATGATCTTGAGTTCTTTAGGTTGGGATCAACTTTACTGGACCTTATATGGCTGAAACGTCATCCAACATTAATCTCTAAGGTGCAGAGGCTGTTGCTTATTTCTTTTAAGCACACAAAGCTGTTTCCTGGTTATATTTATAAAACTAATAGGTAACTTTTTTCCTCTCAGAGAAGATAAATGTCAGAGTTCACTAGCATGTGTTTCACGGACAGTTACCAACCTGTGATCATGTGCATATCTTCTAAATAAGAGACAGAAAAGTCTCCCAGAAATGGCATGAGTACCATTCATCTTCCTACCATAATAATTTTAGGTTTAGCCAACAAAATATCTCACAGGATATTTGACTGACAGCCCATACCACCAGCCTCTGCTGAATCATCATCTATTACATGTGCCATTCCTATTTTTTCTTTTTTTTTTAAAGTATTAAAGAGCCTGTTGCTTTGCCACTATAGTAACTGCCAGATAAAATAATGAGTCATTCCTTTTTAAAAGCAAACTGAAAATCTGTGTTTAATTCAGCCATAACTTCTCCTCATTCGCTCTCAAGCCTCTGAACTGCTACATAAAGATTTACCTATTTTTCAGCAACATGCTACCCACCAGTCAGTGTTTCTTTTGTAACAAGCCCCAAAGAGAACCCAAAAAAGGTAACACTTTGCCAGAACAGTACTCCACTTTCTGCTGCCCATGTTTCTTGCACAGACAAGAGAGGAGTGGAAGATTTACTGAATACCTGTTCTTAATCAAAAGATCATAGAATCATAGAATCATAGAATGATTAGAGTTGGAAGGGACTCCCAGAGGTCATCTAGTCCAACCCCCCTGCAAGAAGCAGGGACACTCCCAACTAGATCAGGTTGCTCAGGGCCTCATCCAACCTGGCCTTGAATATCTCCAGGGATGGGGCATCCACCACCTCTCTGGGCATCCTGTTCTAGTGCTCCACCACTCTTACAGTAAAGAACTTTTTCCTAATATCCAGTTTAAATCTACCTCCCTCTATTTTAAAACCATTACCCCTTGTCCAGATCTTTGTTGTACCTTTGCTACTATTTTGGTGGTATATGTGAAGGTTATTCAGATGAGCAATGAGAGATGGATTTAAGACGCTGTTAATTTATTTCTTGTTTCAGAAGTTAGAACAATGCCAAGGGGCTGCACAGGTAAAAAATGAATGCTTACAGGTTAGCAAAGCTGACTTGGGCAGGGATTGGGAGACTATAATATTCCGGGCTTTGATTGCAGCCTCTTTTCATAATTGCAGGGAAATTTCCCTCGCTTTCACCATACTCCTTATGGACTTAGTAATTGTAGGCAAAGCTCTGTGGAATTGCCAGGCATCATCCCATTGATCAAAATCTGTTATTACAGATTTTTTACAGTTAAGACAGGAAGGTGGCTGTGTAGTTACAGTACATAAATATACAACCACCATAGTTATGTACTTTATACTGGTCTGACTTCTCTACATACCTCCTCAAGTATAGCACTTATTTTCAGTCTGAAACTATGTGGTGGTGAGTACCTCATGCTATTACATGCTTTGCAGGCGTTAAATGCATTATTGCCCAGTAACTGCAGTTGCTAGACTTTGAAACCAGAGGGTTAACTAATTCTCAAGGGAGCTAAGCATAGGTGCTATCCTGCACAGCGGTCACATGGCCTTTGAACTGTTAAGTGTAGATGTGTTACGTCCTGTATTAGCTTGGATTTCCCTGCAGCTGATTAATGATATGGTGTAAAATTAATGAAGAATAGTTGCAGCCTGAAAATGTTAACAGTTACTTATCCTGTTTTAAGGTACCCATGTAGGAACAGCAATATTATTGATTACTATGATCAGAAAACACTGCTAAGAACTTGTCTTATCTAAATCCCTGCTTTTGGAATAATATCTTCCCGTGGTATAGATAAATTGTTCAATCCATTAGTTTCTACTTTCTTCCATGTTAAATTGAGGTCATATTAATGACTTAGCTATCTCTTGGAGAGTTGTAGGGGGTTAATTAGGGCTTAGAAATGAAGAAATGTTGTTTAAACACCACCTGGATCAAGAGAGGAAACTGTGACATCCATCTCATGAATCTACAAGTTTTTCTGTATCCTTTCATCTCTGGAACACTTGTGCTACCCATCAATACGTGTGGCTGGATGATGCAGGGAAAATTGAGGCAAAATTTAGTGGAGTGAACAGAAGACAGGAAGAGCTTTTAGTCATCTATCTGAATTGTTGTATGTCCTCCTCCTTTCACAGCACACTTGATTTAGCCCTGACATGGCGATATGTTTACGTTTAAAAAAAAATAAATAAATTAGAAGCTTCAATAATGATACAATCTGTTACTGGAGCTATTTTTAAAATTTTCTCTTGTCACTTTCCTTCATGATCTGACTGCCCCTTCCTTTCTGTCTCATCCTTCTGCCTCTTTCTTGATCACGTGTGCATTATCCTGTGTTTCCAGTTTACCTACCCTTTTGTCCATGTCAGATTCTTGGTAGTCCTTCTAGCACTTTCCAGTCCAAGCTATAGGTTTATTTTGTGACTCCAATGATCCCACATGTCCGTATGCCTCCTTCTCCCATTTTCTTTCCGGTTACATAGTGTGATGTATTCATTATGCAACCCCTGATCTGCTGTTTGCCTTGTGGTTCCCACTGGCCAAAATAGTGTCTGATTATTGTAGACTTTAAGATATTTGATGCAGGATCAGCTGAGTGGCTGAATAATTAATGAACCAGGCTCACAACCGCATCATGTTAAGATAGAGTTTATCAAATCCATGAAGGAGCTCCTCAAATCCATTATTGTGGATTATTTTTCCGTCCTGAAAAAAAACCCAATTCCCTCTTCTTGTTGTTTATTTATTACCTGGTCATATCTTACCTGGTCCCTTCTATCTTATTGATCTGCTTTGATGGTCCATTTCATCATCATGTTTTCATGTCCCTCTTGAATTACTGTAACTTTTTTTTTTGCCCACCTTTACTGCAGAAATACCTACAATATCTTGGTTTAGTTATGGTGACTTCTAAATTTTACTTTCAAATCTTCAGGCCTGTTTCTTTGCTTTCCCTTTTGGGGTCATCTCCCTATGCCCTCTCCACACTCTTTCTAATGACTGTACTGGCTTGCAGCTGCCATGTCCCTTCTCTGTAAAATTTCTTAGTACTGCCTCGGAACCAATGCCTTTTTCAATTTTTTTTTTCTTCCATTTTATTAGTCACCAGTAATCTCCACAGGCTTCTTCCAAATTCCTGTGGCATGATCTGTCTCTTATTCTGTAATAAACTCTTGCTCATGTAAGTGGTTCTAGTAAATGTCATCTCCACAGCCTGCAAAGTCCTGATGCAAAGAACTGATTTTGCAACATGTATACATGTATAAAGCAACTATGTATGTACGTTATTTGCGGGTCCTGGCCTGTATAATATTATTAAATAAATGGGCCTAAGCATAGCCTTATGTCTACCCACCAGCTATGATTCCCGTGAGCATTCAGTAATGGTTTGAACTCACCACATGTGAAAGTACCCTTTAGTTACAAGGTCTTCAACCAGTGCGTAAGGTGACATCCCTTTAACTGTGTGAAAGGAGCCATAAACTCAACTGTGCTACCATCATAAACCTTTTTATCTTCCCCAGCATCAAGATGGTTTATGCAATAAAGAGTCTATAGGATAATTATGAGCCAGAAATAGTGAAAGCGAAAGTACCAACTCGCACAGGTCAGAATCCCTGTAAATCCACAGAGGTAGTCGTGTAGATGCTCAGCAGCCTGAGGAAGACCATGAAAAGCAACAAAATATCATAACATGAAACACTACCTGTACGTGCAAGCCATGAATTGTGACATAAAATAGTGTTATAGCTAACAGCAGTTACCTGTGTTGAGTAGGAATCTTGTGTCCATAATGTGTTTAAGCAGGTATGTGTAGTAAGCAGGTGTTTTCCTATAGGCACATGTCACATGCAGCATGTGTTACTAGATGTACCACAGAGCTGACATTCTTCTTCGTGAACTTGGGAGAAGAATGAGGTGGAAAAGGGAGGGGGAGCAGAAACCAATCAAAGAAAGCAATACTTTTTATCAATCATATTTGATGCTATTCTTTCTCTCTTTTCCATCACTTTGATCTCTCAAATAAAACTGATACTTTGGCCACTCTCCAAACTCTTAGCTTTGCAGTCTGAGAGGGCTCTGGGTTAGCTGCTGAGGGTATGTGTTTGCAATTATGCATTTGAAAGTATTTTCCCCTCCGCTGAGATAACATTCTTTTTGTGTTACCACACACTTCTGCTGTCTCGTTTTTCTTCTCCCATGGCACTGTAGGCTGAAAGGCCTCACTGAGATCCCCCTCCTCCCCCGATCTTTGCAACTGATATCTGAATAAAATACTTTGCTGGTATTTAACCTGCTGAGCCTTTCACTTTCTTGCTGTGAAACAGACAAAAAGGGTACCATGCAGAAACATCCTGGCGGTTTCATTTCTTAATATGCCTCCAAGGTAAGGCAAGATTGGACAGGGATGGGAAAATTTACATTGGTGTTTAAGGATCTTCACAGTTTTATTTATAGATTAGCATTCACTGAGAACAGCTTTAGATTTAATACTCCAACCAAGATTTTTCCACACAAGAGAACAAATTAGAAATCTCTTCTTTATTGTTTACCTGGCTGCAATTCAGTGGATGAAGTTTGTGAGACTAATGGTCTGTCTTCTAGAGGAGAGAGACAGAGAATTTATTTTTAGCTGATAAATTATGGCTTCATGATAGTAAAAATATTGAATTATGTTAAATATTAGCATAAGAAGATAGGCTCTTCTTGTATTCCATGGCAAATAGCCAAGTTTCTCGACTTGAATAGCAAAATTCTGTGTGACCCTGTGAGCCCTTTACACTACGTGTTCTACCACACTTGATTTGCCTGACCTAGGACTTGCTCATTGTGGCCCATGAAGGAAATGGTGTTTCTTCGAAGAATGTATTGCCTTTGGTATCAACAGGAAACATACTGTAAATGTCATTTAAACCCTTGTAAGGAGTACAGTATTCAACAACCTTAAAATGGTTGGCATCAGTACGAATTTGATCACTACTATCTTAGGTCTGATGTAACATATTTCATTCTAAGTCTGAAAATTAAACATGTGGGTTCCAATCCTATGGTAACCCTTCCCTCCCACTGACTTCGATAGTTGGCTATATGCACTCTCTCCCTTTCATACATGTGTGTGTGCTTGCAGCCACATGCACCCACACATGGGATTTTAAAGGAGTGGCTGTCTCAGTGAGAGATGTCCTCCTTGTTTCTGTCTAGCAAAAAGGAATCCTGTTGGATGGTGCTTGGAGAGTGGAATTATTCCAGGTGCTTAGCACTGAAATGCCTGAGCATTTCCTAGTTATGCTAAAGCTGAAACCTTTGTAACTCTTTCTAGCTTTTAACAGGAAGTAAGGCAGACTTTTGCAGGCCTGTAGATACCTGGGATATAGTCTTCTCCACTTTTTTTTCCTTTTATTTTTAAGAACTGAGGGGAGGGCACTTAAATTACTGGGTCAAATAAAACTACTAGTTCAAGTGAGGTTTCCAGCTAAATATCCCTGAAGTTAATGACAATGTATATCCTAAGCAAGGGCAGGAATCTTTAAAACTGAGACCTAACATCAAAACCTTATGCTAATGATTGCCAAGTTTGTTTTTTTTGTTCATGATCAACTCTTAATGTTTTTCAGAGACCCACATATACCCTCACATCAAGCTTTACACTGAAGCACTATAAAGGAAACATAAATCTTTTTGGTTCAATGCAGATCTGCAAACCAACTTGGCCAACGGATTTTTCATGTGACAGTCTTCATGACTTGGATCCGAACCCAGTAATTTAGGTTGGAAAAATTAAAAAATAAAATTCTAAATAAATGGCAAACTTAGAGCTGAGATACTTGTAGGACATGAAAATGTTAGTTAATTAAAGTGTATACTTTTCATAGTCATCTATCTTCTAGTGTTTCACCCAAGTTCTGCTATGCTTCATTATTACTAACTTCTTACAGCTCCTTTCAAACTGAGTAACATCAATCTCTCTCTAGTCAAAAAGGCGCTTTAGAGAATCAAGGATGAGCTTGGTTCCTGATCTTTGTGAGTTGCAGAATATGTTCAGTAGCCACTGACACTCACAGGAGTGTGTTGTCTTTCTACTGAAGTCTAGAGTCTGTCTTAACTGTCTTAAGGAAAGTACAAGGCTGAAAGGGAATCAATAGTGCTGAGTACAAGGCAGCATCTGATCTTAAAAGTTAAGCTTCTTGTGGATGAGCATCTCTTGTTTTCCATGGGTGAAAATGCAATAATGGATGAGTAAATAGCTCTAAAATGCCAGCCATTTTGAATTCATGCCTCATAGGGCTGGTTAGTCACATCTCTTAAGATGCTTAGACTTACTCTGTTGTAAATTTGTGTAGTTAAGAGTTACGCTGCCTTTCATAAATGAAGAATCTGTCCTCTTGCATGAACCTGCAGTCTATTTTCACTTGATTTCCACTGCTGCAGTTGCATTTACAGTATGCCACGTGATAAAGGACATTATGGTGGGTATCACCACAACTCCCCTCCCCCTGTTTCTGACTAATGTCTTTTCAGTGTGGGAGCAGAATCTTGATACGCATGACACAAGCAGAGTATGTGGGAATTAGTTCCATTAAAGCCATGCCATATGGCTCACAAGGTACTCTGTGATACCACTATGCCGCTTGACAGTCTTTCCCTATGGATGGGATCAGTGCATATTCCCTGATTTGCACTTTTTTTTTTTTTTTTAGCGTATCAAACAGGGACAGACTTTTAATTAAAAATGACATCATCACATGCTGCTAGCTTGTTGCAGGCAGTCCACATATTAATGTTGCTTGTTTCAGTTTTCAATGATCCTATTATGAATTGTAACCTCATTACACAAACCTTGCTATACAGTAGAATTTCAAATGGGGTTTTGTGGTTTTTGAACTTAAACAGCTAGAATAAGCACAAAGGCAGTTGCGGTCAGGCAGCTTCCTCTCTTACCACAGCAGTTGTGTAGATGCCATTCCAGTGACCACTGTTTCTACAATGACTCAGTTTCATTTTTAACAATCTGACTCAGTTCTCTTCAAAGGGGGCAGCATGTTATTTCTGCATGATTTTTGTGTGCATGATTCTGTACAAAGGGATCAGTGCCAAATTAACCCTTCGGGATACAGCTCCTGGAGCAGCCTGGATTCTCCTGGATGCAAGGAGCTGTTCTTACTGCATAATTTGGGCTGCTGGGCATACATCTGTTTTGTCAAATGTGCCCTGTGTTGTCAGCCATCAGAAAACATGATGTTAAGCACAGCTACTTCTACCAATGAACTAACACTCTAGGTGAGCACCACTGCAGCCTTTGCTAAAAGCTCATGCAAGGAAACTGAGGTTAAACTATTGTGTTTTCTGAAATGAAAGCATGAAATAACAGTGCATAGATCCCTCAAAAAGCAGGAGGGAAAAAAAAGGAAAAAAAAAACCCAAACCCCAAAAGGAGGAAAAGTTTAAATAGGCTAGCCAGTGGCAAGAAGCAGCCCAGTTGTTTTTCTGCATGTTGCATTATGAATCTGCAAACTCCTGTAAGTAACTGCCAGTCACCTTCTAGAATCAACGATTAAGTAAATTAGAGTTTATGGAAGTTCAAGCTTTAACCAGCACTCAGCTGCTATCTCTTAAAGCTCATTCGTGTTTATTTTACAAACAAGGAATTGCAGCAGTTTTCAACCTTAATGAAATATAAGAATATCTTTTTCATTCCTTATGAGTCACAGTTTCGTTTTGAAGTTTTGAGCTTCTCTTAAGGTTATGGAGTGGTCAAGTGAAGCGGAACAGGGTTTTTGAAATCAGGAAGCCTGGGCGCTGTTTCATTCAGAAAAAAAAAAACAGGAGAGAGGGAGGGAGGAAAAAAAGCTCTATTCCTGTGTTTGATTGAAAAATAAAACTGCTGCTCTCAGTGAACCTTTGAAGTCCCCCAGCCCAGTAATTGTTTCACGACATTTGCAGTTTGAGGCAGCAAGAATGTTTGTGGTTGTTTTAGAGGCATCTGAGTGTGGATTCCATATGGTTTATTTTTATTTTGGTTTTCTTCTAATTTTTTTTTCTTCTCCACTTGGAGCCTCAAGTTCTTGCACATTGCATGATATGCTGTCCCAGCCTACTCTATTTCTGCATGAACTGTCTGTGAAAGAACTGAGTGGATGCATTGTAGCCCAGAGATTCAAGCATGCTTAATTCAGACGACATCTGTGAATGCCTGTTGGGGCAATAGTTGATTTTAGCCGTGCTTTATCGATACTATATTTGGAGTGTGGCTTACTAAACAGTGTACAGTTTGCTTTCCTGAACAAAAGACCTCTTCATATGGCCTATACTTAGAGCATGATACTCCAAATACTTACTATAGAGTATAGTGCTTGCTGTCATGCTTTCAATGGGTAGTTTGCAGTAGGCCTGATAGTAAGCCATTGGAGTCAAATAAAGGGCCTGATTCACCACTGTGCTCCTCTGGTCTTAGAGCAGTGAAACTGTTTTGTTCAGTGGAACAAGCTGAATCAGATCCAAAAAATCTGAAAATATGTACTATAGAAACCAAAGAAATGTAGAGTCAATTTAAGACATATAAACATGGAAGTGTAAAGCATACTTCCAACTCCCCTTTGCCTGCCCCCACAAAAGACCAGCTGTTATATATGATATAATAGGTAACACTATATGCATTGATTATGTGTATTGATAGGGTCCAGTCCTGAGTTTGTTTAGAAAAGACTGATTGCAAAATTTCTTTTTTTTTTACTTTGCAAGACCAAATGCATAAGGAAGTTGCAACCAGCCAAATGCAGGGTCTGTAGCTTGAGCAGCAGTTGTTTCTGATAACAGTGGAACTCATGCATTTACAATCAGGAGAAGTTATACTGAAAAGGAACCTTTTTTTAGCCTAGAGTGGAACCAGTTGTAGTGACTGAGGAATTGAACCCAGGCTGTTCTGAAGAGGGACTCAAACTAGAGGGCACTACAGGCTTCATGCAGAGTGGTCTTTTACTTCCATGAAGTTACCCAATGACTTCCAGCTCTTAAAAGTCTGATCTGCTTGTCTGTCCAGTTACAGTGTTCTCATTGGGGTGATACAGGTCCATGGGGCCCGAGGGCAGTTCATACACAGGCTTTAATGCAAGAGACCTGCAAATGAAGGCTATGTCTACACTAGTGTGTAGAGCAATGTGATAGGAGCAGATCAACAGAGCAAAACAGCTGGTGGTGAGGACCAGGTGGCCTGCATTGCAGGCACTGGTGAGGGCCAAAGTGTGGTAGTTGACATAAAGGCTGGGGAAGGAGTCCTGGGACTGTTTAATGCACAACTGTAGATGTAGCTTGAGTGACCATAAATATAGTAAGAATTATTGTGAACCATAATGAATATCAGATGAATAAAGTAGTCAGATATGTATTAACCAAAGAGACATGAACATGAAAGCTCCTCAAACAGAAATGTTGTAAAAGCAAATTAGTGTTTAATATGATTAATGGTTTTTATTCATGGCTATCTGTTAGAGAAAACTCTGCTTCTGTTTTATGCTCTCAGAATACATATGCTATGTTACCTTCATTCCAGTCATGCTGTCCTATTTAGCAAGGCCTGGACAACTTAATTACAAATAACAGAGGAGCCTCTTAGAGGGAATCAGATGATCCTCAGAATCAATAGCAATGACTGATCTCAAATGACCAGCCTCTGCTGCAGTTAATGGTATTTGGATGACTTTGGTCAATGAGCTAATTTCAAAGTACAACCACATCACCTGTAGGCCTAAAATGAAAAGAAAGGAAATTTGGAATGGACAACTGTACTTCCTTCCCTGGCTCTCCCCCCCCCCTTTTTTGTTCTGTGTTTTCTGAAATTAACATGTACCATAGTTAAAGTATGATAGTGTTACATGCTTCTCTCCATTAACTGACCTCAGAATACTCAGTAAGTATCACTTCATAAAGTTTTAGCTCACATCCAAGTGGAAAAAATGGCTACTGAGTGAATACTTAGCTGTACAAGTGTACAGAGGAAATGTCAAGATTTGTCCAAGATTACATAGGAAGACTCCTACAGAGTCTAGAGATACTGCTGTCTTGAAAGACAGACTAGAACCTGTAAAACTAGAACTGCACAAGCAGTGTGACTAGGGTATGAAAAGAAATAGCACAGCCAACTAAAAGCGTGATCCCAGAACCAATGCCTGTTTTGTCTTTGCGCATCATTGAGCAAAACAGTTCTAACACCTTGCATGCTGGTTGAGCAGGGGATATTTTTGTCCAATGTCCTACACATATGAAGCATATTACATTTTTACAGAGAACTATTTGATCAATTAAACAAGGAGTTATCAATGGAAAATAAAATTAAAGATCTATTGGTACTTTGGCTGGAGATTTCATGTTTTAGTAATCCACAAGGTACAAGAGCTGAGCAAGCATGAGGAAAGCTGTGTGTCTCCACTGAGAACTGGAAAGGGAGACAGAGTGCCATAATGTGGTGTTTAAGGTAGAATCGGGCAGACGTAACTTCTATGTAACTTACATGTGGTTCACAGACACTGCAGTCATACTGGAGGCGCACTAGTACCTTTCATAAATAAAGGTTGCACTCTGAAGCCAGTTCTGCTTCTGTATTTTATTTTAGGAAATAAACTGTACCTGTTTTGCTTAGTGAGTTTGTAAGACTGAACGTTCTCTGGGTCAGATGTGAATATGTATCTGACAGAAAATGAATGGTAGAGCTACTGATCCTGATTTAATTTATATCTTTATTTCTTCATTTATCTTTTATATCTTTCACTCACAGGATTAGAGGATGATTTATTTTTTTTTAATCCTAGAACGGTATCTGTAGCTCAGGTGCATCCTTAAAGGTATGTGGTGGAGGTGGAATGGCATTCCAAATGGAATTGCAGAAAAGAAATACCATTTTTGTAAAAGTTCAGGGCTTTGGGGACTGTCTGTTGTAAATGATGACAACATCAGATATTTTTAGATGGTGGAGAAATAAGGTTCAGTAAGCCATTAAGACACTAGCGTACCAGGAAGTGACAATGGTGTAAGCACTCATACACCAATACTAGCAGTGAAATTCCAATGTAATATAGAATTCAGGAGTGTTTATATGTTTGAAACAGATTTGAAAACAAAACAGCATGTTATTAGTATTGAAGAAACTTAGGTTTATATGGAAGAAAAGGGGGGAGGAGAGGAAAGAGAGAGAGAAAGAAAAAATATCATCCTTGTACATAATATTAAAAAGTGTGCAGGAAGACTGTCAGCATCAAAGAAGAGCTTGGTCTTTGAGTAGTAGGAGTCAAAAATACTTACCTGACAATATTTGTGTGCCAAACGCACAATTCTGTCCAACCCTGCCTTCTGAAACTGAGATCAAATCTCAACTAAACTGGAATTTCTGTGAGCTCAAGGGAAACATTGCACTGATGAGGGGTGTGTAAGGAGGTAAAACAGGCAAGTTGAACCTATAGTCCCTGGAGCATGTGGAACACAACGGCAGCTGAAAATCCTTTCTGAGAAGTAGGTATATATAGTGGAGTTAGCCTGAGCTAGGCTTCATGCCACACTGCGTTTGAACAGGGACTGAGGTAGTTTATCCAGACCTTTCAGCAACTGACATTGCAAGGTTGCAGTTCTAGACAGAGACAAAGGGGAAGAAATAGATTAGTATAAGCAAATTAGGATCCATGGCATAATTGGTGAGACTAAGTCATCAGAAAGCAAGTGTAACTCAAATTACAAAAACATTTGTCCTAATGGAAATAGAATACTTATAATGTTATTACTTGCTTAACATGCAATGTGCTAGTAAAGAATGGGTCATGTTTAAAGTTTTTTCATGCTAATATGCCAATCATACAGTTGCTACAAGTTGTAGATTATGTGAACTGGTTATAGTCATTGGGCTGATCTAGTCTTGAAGAGTAGGTTAGTTTTCTGTAGACTTCTGTTAATTAACGGGCAAAAGTCTCATAATTGTATGTCTGACCTCACGTCCAAAGCAAAACCACATATTTATCCTATTCAAAAAGCTTTTGGCAGTAGAATGATCTTTTAAGATGATACGATCTCATCCTGAAGTCCTCTTCCTCCTTCTCTCTTTTTTTTTTTTTTTTTTTTTTTAAGAAGTAACATTGCTTTTATTTCTGCATGTCTTGGAGTGAGCCAGTTGATAGAGAGCAAAGCTTTACAAAAGAGCCCTTTGTCCCATCCAGTTTAATTGGTGTGTTTTAATTATTCTGTTGTAGTCTAGGAAAATCTAACTACCCTGAAAACACTGGGCAAGGTAGGAAATGTCTTATAAAAGACACACCATATCTGACAAGACTAGACTACGGTTGTTTGGTATTTTAACATCCACTAATTTTCGAATGTCTTCAATTAATTGCTTTTTCAACATTAAAGAGAAGTAGAGGACACTTTTAACATTTTTATGCTATAAAAATTATCCTATTGCTCTAATGACAAGATCACATGCTTCTTAGGGTTTTGAGATTATAAAAGGAAATATAGCTAATTATAATTTGATAGAAATTACAGCTTTGGTTCTGTATTTGCTCAGTGATGTTTGCTCAAGGTGTGGGTCAAATGCTGCAAGGTACTAAATTTCTAATGCACATTGATTGCATCTGAAATTGATGGGGAGTTGAAGATGCCTTGCAAAATCTGATTTTCGTAATGCTTAGTAAGCATTGTCATGTAAGCATAAGTATGTATCTACAGAAACAGGTTTCAACAAAGGCTTTGGATTAGAGACCCCTGACTGATGAATTTTGGTGATACATCGAAGGTTGCATCTGATTACTTTCTCTAAAACTGGCCAGGCAGGAAGTAAGCATTTTCATCAACATGGTAAAGTTTTTTTCAGTTCCAGTTCACCTTTTCACAGTTCAAACCTAGGTCTACATTTTTCACCCTTCAGAAACTATGATGATTCATTTATGTGAGGCATTGTGATGAGCTCTAAATCTAAGGTGATGCTTTTGAATTTCGTGGAGCTTTCTATGACTCAGTCTCTCTGCAGTCAGTGTAGTTATGTTATCCCTTTTCTCCACATTCACTCGTAAAACTTCCTCTTTTGTTAGAGTTTCAGCATCAATTACTCCTAATCTTATTGCAAGAGGGCTCCAAAACCAAACCTTTAGAAACTTGAGGAAAACCACCAATGACCATGAAAATATTTTTTCCCTCTGCATAATATGCTGTCAGAATGAGAGAGAAATTGCATAATTTCACCTTCTTTAATTTTTTTTATGGCATGTTTTATATTCATTCTCTGGTCTTCTCTTCCAAGTTAAAGCAAAATTGATTAAGGTGAAAACCCCACCCAATTTCCTTTTTAAGTATGTATCGGCAATTCTTTGAAACTCAGAGTTGCTGAACAAGTTGTATATATAATGTTACTTCTTATCTAATCTAATTTATAATTACTTATTTGAAATTTTAGAGAGGAGTGCAGGTGAGAGAGACCTGGGGATCCTGGTAGACAGCAGTATGACCATGAGCCAGCAGTGCGCCTTCATGGACAAGAAGGCCAATGGCATCCAGGGGTGTGTTAGAAGGGGAGTGGCTAGTAGATCAAGAGAAGCCATTCTCCCACTCTACTCTGCCCTGGTGAGACCACACCTGGAATGTTGTGTCATGTTCTGGGCCCCTCATTTCCAGAATGACATACAATTCCTTGAGAGAGTCCAGCGCAGGGCCAGCAAGATGATGGAGCAGAACATCTTCCTTATGAGGAAAGGCTGAGGGAACTGGGTCTCTTCAGCTTGGAGAAGAGGAGACTGAGGGGTGACCTCATTAATGCTTATAAATATGTAAAGGGTGAGTGTCAGGAGGATGGAGCCAGGCTACTCACAGTGATGAGCAGTGATAGGACATAGGAACACAGGAAGTTCCATGTGAATGTAAGGAAAAATGTTTTCACTGTGAGGGTGACAGATCACTGGAACAGGCTGCCCAGAGAGATTGTGGAGTGTCCTTCTTTGGAGACATTCAAGACCAATCTGGACGTGTTCCTGTGTGATCTAATCTAGGTGATCCTGCTCAGGCAGGGGGGTTGGACTAGATGATCTTTCAAGGTCCCTTACAACTCCTGACATTCTGTGATTCTGTGAAAAAAAATAGCAACTGCAGTATTCAGGAATACCCATTTTATCTCTTGAAGCCTTCTTATATAAGAAACCTCATCCCCATGATTAGCCACTGTGTATTTTATGTGTTAAAAGTGGTCACCCAAGTTTCCTCTGCCCATTACTTAGCCTTCTGCCATTTCTCAGAGGACCATAACCTGATGGTTAATGTGCCATAACCTTCTAGAGATGGGGTTTTACCTTACTAAGCAGACTGCTTCGTGGGTTTCTGTATTTGGAAACTCACCAAGGTATTTGGGGACTCATTTGTTGTCATGTTTGTGGGTAGGAGGCAACAGGTACTGGCTACACTTTTCCTGATTTTGATCAATCTGTGTGTGAGCATGAGAGTCTGAGGCTTCCTGCCCCTGACAGCTGTGCCCTGGACAGTAGCAAAAAGAATGATAGAGCTAGAGAAGTCCAGGAAAGGAAGTTTATGCAGCGTAGAAGAGTCATATCCTGAGGAAATTGAGTGAAATATGTGTGTATAAGTATATAGATAAATATAAACTTTTATTTTTAAGGAATGAAGAACATTAAGTAGAAACAAGAATAGGTCTGAAGAGGGGAAAGATTCAAGCAACAGTGGCAGTAAGCCCAGGGTCACTTTTTCTGAAGACAAGGATATGAATGTTAAAGAAACAGGGAGCTATGAATAAGCATGCTTTCTATGAAGTGTTGGGTTTTTTTTTTCTTCTCGTCTTAAACCAATTGCAGCCATGAAGTTCAGCATACTAGTAGTCTCTGTCAACATTGGATTTAATCAGTTTTGTTTCTTCCATACCCCCTTTTGGTGTGTCTGTAATCTCTGATTAACCCCCGAACCTGCAGCTCAGCTCGGTGTAGAGCCCTCTGGACTTCAGCTGGGGCTGAGGTGCCTCTGCACAGTAGAAGCAAGAAGGCAAATTTCTTCTTGCACAGGTCATGACTCCCCACGTGTTTGTACAGCACTTGGCATATGAGCGTTGAAACTCTGAACGTCACATTTGGGCACTATGTGATAATAACAATAGTGAAGATAAACAAGGCCATGTTGTGAACTGCTGTTAAAAGAAAGTTTTTTACTCTGTGAAAGCTTACAGGCTGCATGACTGAGGGACACGGCTTCGTCTCTTACAGGAGCAGTGAGGGGGAACTGTCGCTGGAGCATTTGCCAGCTGAGAGCTCTCTCCTGTACATGCAAACTGATGTTAGAGGAATGTGGTGGCTCCAGCTTTATCAAATAGGCCATGTGAATTTCAGCAGCAATTTATGATCTTCCTTCCTTTCACAGAATATAGCTTGTCCTTCTCTCTCTCTGTGTTAGCTGCCTGAACTCTTGTACATCCTCCTTCGAAAGTATTGCATGAAGTCATCCTCTGTGCTTCTTCCTAAGCACACAATGCACACCTGCATCTTGTGTGTACAGCCGAGAAATGCAGTTAATGATATAACCGTTTGCTGGCACGTTGTATTATAGTGTGCATGTTGGGTTGATGTAGGAGGTCACTGTGGAAGCTGAATATGGATCTATGCCAATCGCAGGATGCATCAGACAGAAAATTGCTGTCTGTTTGGTGGCATATAGAGTTAATTCATATGTACATATGGGATGGAGACTGACAAATGGAAAACATGGATCTAGACTGTAAAATAAAGGAAAGTGTTATGGGAAAATCTGGTTTTGGACATATTTATTGCAATTGTAATTTGTTTCATTTGTTGTCTGCAATGTTTTCAGTGCCTGTCTTAGGTTCAGGAGGTCTTGGAGCCTTTTGCATGAAATGTCCCCAAGAAACTCAAGCTTGTGCTAGTCAGGAGTCAGCGTTGAGTGGGTTTGTACATTTACATTCTGGCTCTTACTTTTAGCAGTTCTGACAGATAAAGAGCAAAGTTTGCAGTAGGGGCTTTATTCCTAACTTGAAGGAAATTACTTTTTTTTTATTGTTACTCTTACTAGTTTAGAAAGATTTTTTTCATATGGTGTGACCTGGTTTGTAAGATGTATGCTGTTGTTTCAGGATTCTATCGCTGATTAGATTTTTATCATTCTTTCTGAATAAACAGGAGTAACAGGTTGTTTTCAGAATTTTGGTGTGGTGAAGTCAAAGAAAACTCCCTAGTGGAAACAGAAGGGGAATAATCTTTTGAGAAGTTTAAGCCAGGTCTCAGCTGAACTGATGTAAATCATAAGTAAATGTATTGAAGTCATTAGTTTATTCAGTGCAAAGCGTCTCTGAGTGGCTGTGTAGATACATATGATCTAAGTGTCTCTTGCATTTTTTTCAAAAACGTTTGAAACTGTAAAAGTTCTCAGAGAAAACTGCTGAATGAAAATAATTTGAGGAAGGAAATCTGCAGTTATAAATTAGAGCAATTTACTCTTTGTGGTTCCTTTGGACTATCTGGGTTATTCATTTCCAATGATGCTTTATTTTTTCTGTCTGATAGATAGTTCTGAAATCTTAAAAGTGGAATATTGCAAGTGGGTAGGCGTGGGAAGAGTGTGAAATGATTTTTAAATGTGGAGGAACTGAAAAAGTTTTCAATAATTTTATATAATTTCAGCAAGGTTCTCTCTCAGGATGTCTAGGAATTGAAGGAAATATTTACATTATAATTTTATTTCTGTTTATTTAATTAAGTTATTAAGCAGATCTGGCATACAGAATCAGCTCCCTTTAGTCCTAATTGTTTCTCCTAATGTTGCAATTACAGCATTATTGAAAGAATTCAGCAAAGAAAGGCCTGTAATCTCTGTCAGGATGCAGCAGGAGGGCTGGGGGGGATTTGTTCCATGGGAAAGAGAGGCAGTGAAACGGATTGCTCAGCTGCCCCCTCTGAAACAACATAGCAAATCAGTTTTACAAAACGAGACAGAAGTCTGTGAAGAGTGGGGGGAGGGGAAAGACAGGTTCTATCCAAAAAATATCTGCCTAGTTATTAAACAGTTTATATAGGTCTGCATACAATGAGCTTTTTTCCAGTGCTTCCACAAAGCCACAGTCCACTTTCCATACACATAACTTACATGGATCCATACATAAAGTTCCCATTACAAAAAAAAAAAAAAAGTGTATTGTATTTACAATTTGGGCTTTATTTTTTTTTCTATTAATTTAATTTTTTTATGAAGATTCTTTACCCATTCTGGAAATCCTGGTGAACAAGAGAGTGAGGATAAAGAACAAAAGGAATATACAGTTACAGGTGCCAAAATATCTACACAAATGTGTTTATGTAGCATTTAACCTTTTTTAAAAAAAGATTTTATTTTCTTAAATATAGAGCTATTTTTATATACACACATGTATATATGGATTTTTCATCAGGTTTATGAATTCAGGGTTCTAGAATGATATGAATGTGAGCTCCCCATTCTTTTTAGTGACTTCAGATCTCAGAAACCTTATGATGTCTTCTGTTTGTCATATTAGATCAAATACCTTAATTATTTTCATGCTGATACCAGAGCATGGATAATTTAAAGTTTATAAAGACCACTGGATCAGTGTTGTTCCTAACTAATCTGAAGGCACTGAAAAATTTCTGTTAAATTTTGTGGAAACATTCAAATGATGTTATTTACCAAGTACACAAGATGCTTTTGAAAAAGACCCTATTTTAGGAGGAAGTTTATAAAGGTAAAAAACCTTGAAGTCTGCATGCAGAGTGTAAGACATACAAACCATTTAAAAAATTCTCTCTCTGTCTGGTGTGGGGATGAGGGAGTAGAAAGATTGGCCCTTAGATCTCTAGGAAAGAAAATGAAGGATTCGGAAATAGGAAAACTGCAAAACTGAATAGATGGGCACATAAACATTTTTTCAAGAGGCACTTGTGTTACAGAGTCACAGAATGTCAGGATTTGGAAGGGACCATGTAAGATCATCTAGTCCAAGCTCCCTGTCTGAGCAGGATCATCTAGATTAAATCACATAGGAACATGTCCAGGTTGGTCTTGAATGTCTCCAGAGATGGAGACTCCACAACCTCTCTGGGCAGCATGTGAGAAGTGAAAAAATTTTTGTAACTTTTAAAGTTTCACTGAAGAATTACAGTCTTATCAAGTATTTAGTAGTGTTTCTTATGTCTTTTATATCAAATCAGATTAAGTTACCTCACTAATAAATCTCCCATGGAACAAATCGCCCTCAGCCTGCCTGCTTTCACCATCATATTTATCCTATTTGCCAAAGGGGAGCAGTGGGGAAAAAGCTGAGCAGCACTTACAGTCTGGGGAAATTGGACTCGTGTGCTTCGCCTCAAAGTGGTGCCTTGAACCAGGCAAGTTCTGCTTCCTTCCTCTAGTGAAGAGCAGTGAGCCGTGAGGTACCATTGGTTTTAAACCAGGAATTTGTTAGGAAGTCACTGATGGAATTTGAGTACAAGCCATATGTTTGCTTTTTGGTGGTTGGTTGTTTTTGTTTTGTTTTGTTTTTTCCCATGCTTATTCACATTTTGGACGAAGGGTAGATGAAGTTGGGATCCACAAAGAATTGTTAAATTGTTTTCCTGATACTCAGCCAGGTGCCCAACAGCCATAGCCTCTGGGAAGGGTCTGACATAGCAGAGCCACATCATGGAGTAGTTGCAGAGGACAGAGGATTAGGGTTACCTCTGCTGCCTGCTTCACTTCTCTCAAATCACCTGAGTAAAGCACGTGGTGCTATTAGTATTAGGTATTAGTATCTTCTGACAGCCTCAATGTGCTGGTGATGCCTCAACAGCCCAGGCTCAGGACACCCCTCTGGAAGGCATAGCAAGCCTTTGGCTTGGCGTTCCTTCACTGTGTCCTGGTGTGGGGAGGCTGGGCTGGGGCAGTGGAAGGTGATCCACATTCCTCTTTGACTCAGCTGGGTTGAGTGTGATGGAACTAACCTAGACAACTGTGCCCATTCCCTCCCCCTACAGCACAGGGCCTAGTGTCTGTTTATTAAAACATCTTGGGACCTGTAGTCATATGCAGATTAAAACTCATGCAAGTTTTAAAACCAGGAGACAAAATCATCATAAATTTATGTGTTAGCTTTGTGAAGTGTCAAACAGTGCTTAGACTGGAAGAGACCTTTAGCTTCTCTTTTGATGAAGTTAAGAAGATGGTCCTTCTCTGATCAAGAGGGGCCAACACAACTTTTTGGTCCAAGTACTGTACCTTCCTCAGACTCTAGCTCCTTTGGTCCATGATGGATGCAATGGTATGGAGACGGAATTAGAAACTCGGAGACAAGCGCCATTACATTCTTCTGGGACTGGGATTTGCTCACATTTCCTGTTGTGGGACTTTTCAGCCACTTCAGGGTAAGCGTAAGGGACTGGATCTAAGGGTTTCCCATTTATGCAGCTTTGCTGCCACCCAAGCTGACAGCTGCCCGCTTGGCTAAGAGTGTGGCATCCAGTAGTAGGAGAAACTTCTTGTTCCAGCTGGCACTTTCTTATCTAACAGTCAGAGCTTTGTAAGTGTGGACAGCTGCAGTTTCAGAAATTGGCTCTATCTGTATCAATTGGATTTGTGAAGTCAGTGAAAGGGCATGAGACAGATTCATGGGATTTCCTGTTGGTATTAGTAAATGGAATCTACTGCAGAATTTTAAAAGAATAGGAGACTCAGTTGATGATGCTTAAATGAGGCTTGTGGTTAGGGAAGGCTACCAAAAAGAAAAATCAATGAATATGCTGGGCTTGATGGGCGAGATTTCCAGAAATATGAAATCATCTTGAAACAAAGGCAAGAAATAGCTACAGTGTCTGCTTGTGCACCCTGGACGGTGAAGTGATCATTATGGGGCAGGTGGAGCACCGTTGGACGGTCAGCCTGTGATGCAGCAACATTTCAGGTTTTAAACAGTATGCCCAAAGAATGGCAGGAATGTGGAGCCTTGTCGGGGTTCAGCAGCAGCTCTGTCGGGACCTGTGCATTCTCCTCCCACCTCCACCATTGGTTTGCTGCGTAGCCCTGAGCAAGTCACATACCTTTTCCCTGTCTCAGTTTCCCAGCCTTTAAATGGGTTTGATCATGCTGAACTCTGCAAAGGCACGATGCAGTTATGTAACAGCACAGAAATAAAAGTGTCCCCTGAACTTGCACTCCCTTTTCTGCGCCTGTGGGATGGAGGAGGGAAGAAAGCACTCAAAGCTTTCTGTTTACTCCTCTAAAGTATTTCTGTGGGTACTACATAGGGTTTCCCCAGGCTGTACCAGATGGGCTCTGAGGGAAATCATTGACAACGCATTTAACTTAGCTGGGGGTTTCCTAAGTATCCAACTTAGTATAATGTAAGCAGTTTGCCTAAACTATTGTAATCCTAGCACTGCAACATCAGTAGTAATTCATATCCTGTTAGTGACTGGGGAGTACAGCCAACTTTTGCATTTGTTATTTTAATGTCTGGCTATGAGTAAGAAAGTTGTTTCAACTTCTGTGAGATACATGTGAATTTGCAAACAAAAGAGAAATTGCCTTGTACCAAGAAATCCCTGTGTTAATTCTCCTGGGATGTTTTAGTTCTTTCTTACCTTACATTAAACCTGAATGATGGCAGAGGTTCATCCTCTCTATCCAAGGCAGCAGACCAGATGTGCATCTGCACCTGTCCCCTATAGCAATAGTTTGAGCAATAATGCAAAGCTCTGAACAGCAGTGGCTGAAGGGCCAATGAAGGTTCAGTTCTCCTGGCTTTGCCTGGAGGGTGGGAACATGGCACAGGTGGAAAGCCAGCAGCAGAGGGGACTAGTGTCTGCAAAACTCTGGAGCTATGCTTATTTTTGTAGCTGACATCTGTCAGAGCCTTTGCTTCATAAGTTATTGGTGAGGGAAAATGATTTAGAGGGAGGGAAGGTACTGGGTCTGGTTCTGTGGCTCCTTCTAAGTCTTATTCCCTGGTTCTGATGTAATGATAGGATCCCTTTTTAGCAAGATCTGAAGCCCCAGACTGTTAGTAAGAGCAAAAGTCTTGTATCTGCAAGCCTGCTGCCAATAGTAATCATAGAGAGATTTGAAAATTGATGGATGTAATTCTTCCATTTGATTAATTTTACAGTACTGGCACTTCATCTGAAACCACATTATATAGCATGTGACCTTGCACGCCTTGTTACTTCCTAACAAAGTGACACAATTGCTTCTATAGGAAGTCACAACCCATGGTGGTTGCCTGAGGGAACCCTTGCAGGCAGCTGCGTGACTGGCCCTGGGGCTTGTGTCACCTGGACAGCAATTGCTGACTTTTTTTTTCCCCCTAAACGAAATGGTGTGATTTATTATGCACTGATGGTGTAAAAGCCATCAACCCCCATCAGTGCCTCAGAGCTGTGAGACAGGTTTGCCTTTTGGCTGTCACACAGGAATAGAAATGGTAGTTTTGTCACATGATTGCTAGTTTTTGTCACATGTCAAATGCTGAGAATTATAAAGAATATTAATGAGCAAAGAGGAAGTTACTATCAACATATGTTTTGTTTTTTAAGAACCAGACCGTTTCATGGGACCATATGTTCTTTTTGCACCAGGCTGGTGTGTGCAAGTTCAGGACCTGCAAAATGTGAGCTTAGAAAATTGCTGTACAGTGTTCTTGGGGGCAGTGAGAGATCATACAGACAGAGCAGTTGTAAAGTCTGTGGGGTGTGGAGCCCTGAGCTTTCTGCTGTCTGCATGATTAAGATGACTTTTATGGAGGATACGAGCCTTTCCTTACAAAAAATACAAAGAAGGTGTCAGCACGTACCTTTAAGCTGAACTGAAACCTTTCAGTCAACAACTGAAGCACAAAACCTTATCCACATCAGCTGGACTTTCTCCATACGGGAGGCCTCCGACACATTTATATTTAGCATCGGTGGCATACATGTGATTAGCATTTGCATTGCATTTCTTGTGATAATCTAATCATATATAGTATTTTTCTGACCAGCACCATCTGTACCATTGTCTTTATGCTGCCATTTCTCTCTTCTAGCTTGCTTTGGCATGATACCAAGTGGGAGGTTTCCCACTGTTTGGGCTTTCTAGGTTGCATTCGGAAGAAGTGAATATACTTTTCTTACAGCACAGTCAGTAGTATCAAGGCTGCAGTACAGTGGGAAGGCTTGCTAAAAAGAGCAGCCACTTGCTGTCAGAGAGANGCACAGTCTTTGTGTCTCTACCTCAGTGCCTGGAAGAAAATGACAGCTGCTTGTGTGGATATTAGACTTTCAGAAATTAAATTGTGAAGCATACAGAAAAGTATAGCTACATCCTTGATGAGCAGGTGGATAGAAAAGGGCTGCTTTATACAACACATGTGCTACAGATGGCTCAGCACTGGAAAACCTGTGCTCTGAACATAAGTTTTGGACAGGTTCTATATGTGCTTTTCTTATCTTTCTTTTGCTGAAGGTGTGTTAATCTGTATTTAAAGTATCCTAACTAAACATATAGCTTCCAGTTGGCAGGCAGCTCAGCGCTCTTAGTTCCAGTCAGATGCAAGAGTTAAAGACATGATTAAATGTTAGATCAATTGAGTTGCTCATAAACTTAAAGTTCAGAACACGTGTAATTGTTCTGTCGACTCCAGGGTGCAGAGCACCCATTACAATCAAGTTCCTAAAAATCTTGAGATACCATTGCTTTCCATGGGAAAGAACTTAACTAGTTTTCTAGAAGATGTTCTGAAACTAGCCCAAACTGTTCCTTCTATCCCAGGAGACAGCTCCAAGGATTGTGTGGGATACAACTTGTGTACAACTGTGTTCTGAGCCTTGCTACTGTGATCTCAGCTTGTATAATTTTTCTTAGAATTATATAATTATTGTGCTCAAAGTTTTCACTTTAATGGATAGATTTTCTATTCTATCTTGCTTGAAATTTAAAACATTACTTGTGTTCATTTGGAAGTAAAGACATAAACTGTTCACAGTGGTTGAGTTTACAGCTCTGTCTTGAGGAAAAAAAGCAGCTGATTTTTTTTTTTGCAACAAAATTCAGAGCATGATGCATTTCCTATTTTGGGGAGATCTGGAGCAACTGCCTTGTCTAACATCAAACCTAGCTGCTGCCTAGGTGAAGTTTGTGCTATCTGTTCCTCCACATCATATAGTACTGCCGCTGGTGCTGTGAGCCTGAGCTGGCCTGGCAGCCAGCCAAGTTGACAGTTAAGCATCTGATGTTCTTTTATGCAGTAAAGCTTTTTTAAAAAAAATTCTTGTATTATTTCTTTCCTTTTTTTTTTGTTATATATGATTAGGGAAGCTCCTTTTTTGCTAATTTCCTCTGAATTGGTGCAACCCTTAGCTGTCTCCTGAGCTAAAAGCTGCAGCTAAACAGAGGCTTTTTTCATGCTGAATAGCATGTCTCAACGTTTTCCTCTCAACCATCATGTAGGTCTAGTTGCATTGTTGATTCCCATTACATGTCTGCTGGGATGTAAATTATTTAAATTCCCCCACACCCCGCCCTTCTGCTCTTGTACTTTCAAGGGGTTTAATCCGTGAAGGGGACTACTTCAAAGCTCTCACAAGAAACTCATTTCTTGATGGATAGAAGGGCCAATAAAATGAAATTAGAGTTTTATCTCATTGTCTCTATAGGAATGAAGTTTAATAATTATTTCAGGCAAATACATGTTGGAGACAATAATTAAGATCGCTATCATGTCTTTAAGGACAAGCAGATTCTAAAATAAGCATTAGTAATGGGATTAAACATTATTGCAGTGCCCTGGATCTCTGGATTGCTAAAGTGCCTAGCACATCTGAGTGTATGAAGCTTGCTCTCTGGAGGAAAAAGGAACCAAAATTAATTCTGCATTTTACAGAACATTTTTGGCTTGTGGTCCATTAAATAGCTGGGGCCCCAAACTGCAAAAAAGACTTGGGTGCTTGAAGGAAGTGGAATTCAGTATCAGTCATCAGCACAGTCCAGAAAATCTGCTGCCTAATGGGTTAGGTGTCAACGTTTTCACCAGTGAAGTTCCCAGAGAACTCTGCTCCCCAGAAAAATTCTCAGCTTCTAAGCAGGGCAGAGTGATTTGCTGTCTAAGCTTATTTGGGATCCAAAAATTAGGTGTCCCTGTCTCTAAGTCTCTGCAGGACTGCTGTTACAGGAGCACCAGTTAAGTGTAACCATGGTGTAAACTATACTACGTGTAAGGTATTTATGCCAACCACCTGCATTAAGCTTGTGATAAGTTGACCCTCTGCATAGCAGCTTCCCAAGTAAGCTTTGCTCTTCTCCAAAGATTTGTTTTTCTTCTTTCTGTCTCTTAGCCTGCCTGAGTCAGTTGTCTGTGTGGGCTCTTGTCCGTGCTGTTCCCTCATCCAACTTCCTCCTCCTACCTGTTTTCAGTGCCATTTCTGCTCTGAGTCAGAGACGGATTTTGGCCTGTTTCTGCATACGTACATTTTTGTGTGGGAAAAATGTTCAGATTGGGCCTCGTTAATTTTAGCCTAATTAGCTGTTCAAAACTGAGAACCCTCCTGTGGAAAGACAACAGACTGTTGTGTTCTGCTAGTGCTTAACACTTGCCATACAAATTTGAACCATCTGGCCAGTGGTATTAGCTTTGATTTATGTTAATATATCTTCCCCATACCCAACACCTAGGGGGTTGACGTGAAACAAGATAGGATTCTGCAGGCTCTTTTTCAGCTCCTGCTGAATTATTTTTTTCATTTTATTTCTAATAGAAGTCAGTCACAGCTATGATAGCAGGTATCATCTGTCATCCTAAAATCTGGCTTTTTGCTTTAGGTTAGTGTTCGTTTGGTTTTATTTTAAGTAAGAAATTTCCACAGTTGCCAACAAACTGCAAAAAAAACCCTTTCTGGAATGCTGTAAAATCTAAAACTCCAGAGACTGAACTTGTTTCTAAAAAGATCGGGATAAAATAAGCAGAAGCAGCAAATGCAAATCGGTTGGCCATGTCAGCCAACTCATGCCTGCTGTGAGTTTCTTATTTAGCCAGACCCTTCCGCAGGACAGAAATACTGTGAACTGGCCTGACCTGCTATCCAAATGTATTTAGAGAATCTTTTCCATATAGTGTAAAACAAACATAAGTGGTAGCAGTAAGCAAAGCTCCCATTTCAACAGAGCCTGCTGCCATGTCCAGTGTCCAGTACTGGGCCTGTTTCGAAGGCGGGTAGGGCCTAAGGGCAGAGCATGGACTGGACTGACTTGTTACAAAACATGCATTCAGTGGCTGTTCTGCCTAGCTCTTTAGAATGAAACTTCAGAATGGAGGGAACTTATTTTGGCAGGTAGAAATCATTGTGCAGTAGCTGCTGAAACAGACCTGCAATGCCACAAAGCAGGACCTCCATGGCTTCAGTTATTTGAATCTCCTACTTCGTTCTTAGGGTCTATTCTCCCTCCAAGGTGGTATTTGTTTCTATTTCTTCTTTTAATGTTCCCTTGATAGTAGCCTGAGGACATTCTGGGTTAGAGTCTCAATAGCCGAATTAATTGCCAAACGGGCCCCTTGGGAATTTGGCCCAAGGGCAATAATAGCGGAAGCACTTAGCACCTTCACTCTGAAGCTCCATGCTTCTTCAAAGCGTGGTGCAAGAGGTGAGTGTGCCAATTACTGTGTTTCCCTAGGATGGCTATGTTCTTTCTGGAGGGGATGCTTCCATTTCTCTACCTAGGGGATAGAGACAAAGTGGTATGAAAAAGAGTAAAGTTCTAGGAATATGGGATCTGTCATGCATGCTGTGACAAAGTGACAAAGGACAGGGTATTGTTTTGGTTCATTCACAGGTGAGAAATTATATTTTAGCTTCAAACTCCATTCACAGTGAAAGCCAGTTACTCATGCTGACCTGGCATGCACAGGACAAGGATTGTCAGGACCACAAAACAGGTTTCTTACAGTATGTGTTGTACTTGCTAACAACCACATATTATGTTCTTCCAATTTCTATACTTAGCTGGGAGACAACATTTGACTGAAACTTGTAAGCAAGTCACAGGTCAAAGTGTTTCTGGAATGATTTGTGATGATGTCAAATTACATCCCTCTAAAATAAGTAGACAAAACAAGAACTGTATAAAAAAGAATATAAAGAAGATGTATAAAGAAGTCCCCTTTTACATCCTATAAAAAGGCCATCCAGCTTAAAATTCTTTTTGGCTATGAAAATTTATTCTTCAATAGAAGCCCAGAAATACCTTTCTGTTCAGTAGATGGTGATTATTCACAAAAGTATAATTTCTCCTTTGGTATCTGGTATTATGCTAGTCTGAAGGATGTATCGCAAAAGGTCTGGTATAATCAACTCTCTGAGCAGATAAACTGCAAGCAGAGACGGAGATGTGGCAGTTGAGTCATAGTTCAGAAGGTGTCCTGCTTCAGAGCTGGTACCATGCAGGATTTAATCTGCTATAATTTATAGATTGATAGTACTGACTCCTGCTCAATTTGAATGAGTGGGGGAGGACTGGCAAAATTCAGGGGACTCTATGTGTTCACGAGTAATGGCAGGAAAAGATCCCTTCCCGTAGGAAGAGAAGAAACTTTCTGTTTTGCTTTTGCATCAGTGCAAGATACGAGTTTGGGCTTATACCTACCTACGGCTGAGCTGTAAAAGCTGTGTCTGTCTGGCAGCCTATGTGAAATGAGATATGTGGTTTCAGTCCAGTTCCTGACAAGTGCGTTTGCACTACCTAAAGCCCACAATCACTGATTTGTGCTTGCTACCTGTCACGTTAAGAGGGCCAGTGCCTGAATCAGAAGAGAATGAATCCTCTTTTCCTTTGAATAGTAAGTGCTGCTTTCATTCTAGAAATTACTACACACACCACTCTGCTGTTCAGTATTTGTTCACATTTACAAGCCTCTGAAAAGGGGGAGAAGTTCCTGCCAGAAAACACACTCAAGGAAGCAGTGCTTGGAAGTTTCAGAAAGGGATATGAGGAAAAAAAAAAATTCACCTTATCTTAATGTGGTGATTTTTGAAAACGTATCTAAAAATGCATAACATAATTAAAGATAATTAAACTAGATCATTTAGTTTGAGCTCATATAACACATACCATACTGTTTCAGTCAGTCCTCAAGGATAACTGAATCACATCTTCTTCACAAGTATCTTATCTTGAGCTGACGATGTCAACATACAGGGATTTCCATGTTTCCTTTGGAAGCTTGCTTCCTTAGTTGAATTCCATTGTTAAAAAAAGGAGGAATGTACAACTTATTTCTGTTTTTTTTTTAATCTTTATTAAATTTTCAGTCATTCAGAAGAGCCTCTTTAGTATCCGATTTCTTTTCCCTGTAAGTGTAATTATATTCCATAATCAAAGCATCTGTGATTTTTTTTTCCTGTGACAATACTATGCAGGCTGAAATCCTTACCCCCCCTTCTCACCAAAGGACTTTTTCTAAAGCTTACTGGGGTTTTGGGGACTTCCCACAGATATCACTAGCTTTTGAACAGGGACTAGAAAATGGCACAAATGATTCTATATGTGAATAAATTCTGTAGAGTCAGGTCCCTGATAAAAGCAGCTGGCATCCTAATCTTTTTGGTTTGGTATCAGATGTAAGGGAGCTGTTTCATCAATATATGCTGAAGAGAACTGAAAAGATTTGGTTGTGCTTTGAACATGCTGAGGATTTTGAGTTGGCAAAGTGGGGGAAAAATAGGGACAGCTGGAATTTGTTTTGTTGGGTTTTTTTTAATACAATTTAAGGGTTTTGTTTATTTTTTTAAATAGTGTGAATGTAATGCTCATGAAAACGCTCACTATACACTGAAATCTTCTATGAATCAACAAAACATGTACCAGCAGTACAAACTTCACCTTGCCTAAACAATGTACGTCTCAATTCCGACTTGAAAAGACCACCTGTAGGGGAAAAATGTTAGTTCGGTATCCAGGGGCCATTCATTCCTTTGCCACTTTGCTGAGACTGCCAATTAGTGCCAACTTGTGGTGGCAGATTTTGTGATGTAGACACATGTTCTCTGGAAAGTGGGCTGAGATATTCGACTCATTTCACATGGGGCACAAAGAATTATTTGCTCTGTGCTATACAAATGAGAATTGTCCAAAGCTTTCCTCTGTGTTAGCCTCTGTACGCTTACTGAGTGTAAATACAGGGGAAATTGGTGTTATTGCAAGGACAAATTAGCACCAGAACTGAGCTGTATTTTTTTAAATGTGCTGCTAATTGTGCCCAATTTGTGCTGGAGTACTCACTCAAATGCAAAAGCACAAAACCAAGTGAACACGTTTCAGGGTGCCAAAGAGACCTTGCACTTTTCTCTTAGCAAATTATCCTTCGAGTTTCACACTGCAGCAAGTGCCAATTGGTCCCTCTAAAACTTTTATCTAGAGTAATCAAATTAGCACTGCAAGTTAGCAAATTAGGTTTCATGTACAATGGTTTATATTTGCTGCAGATTTGAGCATTAAAAGAAAGCATTTTTCTATGTTCTACTTAAAATTTCTTGTATGAATGACATTGATTCTGTCCGTGATATTTACAAAGAGTGAGCTGCTGAAATAGAAGAAATGAAGCAAAATTGTTGGTTTTATTTCACTTCCAGAGAAATGTAGGTTAGGAAGTTTCTAAATATTAAGGTAGTACTAAGAAGTTTGGAAGAGGTTTGTTCTTGTTTCCCTGGCAGGTTCATTCTTCCCTTTGGTTCACAGTGGGACAAATACATGCCACTGGCTATACCCAGGAAATCAGTGGAGCAATGTGGCTGCTACAGAGGGCAGGATTTGGCTCAGTGCAGCCATCAGGCACATCATGAAATTTGCTTTTGCCAAAAGGCATGCCACTGACAGAGTGGAAAATACAAAATGCTCCCAGCGTAGGAGTGAGCAGGAATGCCAGGAGGAGAAGGGTAAAAAAAAATCTAGGCCAAATTTTGCTCTGGCAAATATCCACAAAAGTCATCAGAGATTTATTTGGGCTGAATTTCACCCACTGAAATTCATTAATTAATGTTTGTATCATCTGAAGATTAATAATATAAATATTAAGTGTTATTGAGACTTCTGCCTCCAAGATTGTCTTTTGTTTGGAGTTTGTGAAACTAGCCCAAAGCTGCATGATTATGTTATGAGACTGGTTGTGAGAAGGCAGAGAAATATAAAACACACCAGTGCATCTGACAGTAGGTCTTACAGAAGTGCAAGATGTGATCATAGAGGGTATTTTTAGCAAATTCTGACGTAAAAGAAGGCAGAGGACTTTCCCAACCAGTACTAAACAAGGCTACATCCAGAGGCACTGGGTGTGCTGGGGCTATGAGAAGTAGGTGGTTGCCTTAGTCATTTCAGGACACAGTAGCATGAGTATTGCATCTTATTTCCTTGCCACCAGGTGCAAGAATTTGTTTGGGTACAAAATTCTGTATGGTCAGCGAAGTGCACATGTTGAGACTGAAGAGACTGGGATTTGTTCCTAATTTTGATGTCTTGGCCAACATCACTTGTTTCCTGATTCAGTGCTTTAAGTTGTGTGTGCTAGTCCTATAGAAGAGCAAAAATCTTGTAATGGGTTTCTGCAAGTAAATATGTAACAGTTGTGCTGCTGATCTGCTCTTCGGAGATCTATACCTCTGAATTACGTGTTTTCATTGAATCAGATACCAACAGAGGATTCAAGATACAAACTAAAGAGTAAGGAGGGCAGACCAAAGAGGCAGCATGGAACACCAAGTAAACAGTAATCACAGCCTTGCTTAGCAGCAATACAATGGCATAAGGTACCTATTGAACACAGTAATCCAGAGTAGCATTGTATTCAGGAAATCCCAGCATCATTAATTTCCAGAAATTGAGATGAAAAAGGGGGAGGGGCATATTTATATACGCTCCAGGTTTTACTCTTGCTAAGCATTCTCTAGTGACAACTACTGGGGATGGGATATGGGGCTATTTACAGCTTTGGTCTGAGGCAGGGTGGTCATTGTGTTCTTAGAAGATACTATCACTATCCTACTCTGATTACATCCACAGGAACTGAATCATATATATATATATAAACATATTGTACAATTAACTAAGACCACAAACTTTGAGAATAGAATAAACACTTTAAGTTTGCTGGATTTGGAAAGAAAAGCTATTTTTTCAGATCAACCTCTGGAGTGAAGCCCCCTCCCTGAAGTTTATTGCATAAGCCAAGAGAGAGAGACCTCATTTTTCATAACAATGCCCTTCCAGGTGCTTTGATACTAAAAATAAAAAACATTTAACAGCTATCCAGGCGAAGAAGGTGAAAACAGTAATTTCCAGATTTTCTAAAACTCTTTGGCTATACACATTTGACAAGAAAACAGTCACTAGCAGATCAAGTCAGATTTTTTTTCATGCTTTTTGTGTCTGTAAACTCCCTTTCACTTCAAAGCCTTGACAGTCAGAAATAGTAAACCTACTGAAAAACTAACTGAAAATGGCTGCTCATTAATGAACTTGCATAGCAGCACCATTGTTTTTCAGCAGAGATAATGCCGATTTGCTTATAGTTACTAAAGTTTATGGTTTGGCTAAATATATTTTGTAGCTGCTAGAGGGTGCCTAGCCTGGGGACAATAACAATAATTCTTTTCTTAGTGTTGCCTTTCAAGATAAGGCTGGAGAAAAATCTTATGAAAGTAGTCACCGATCTATAAAAGCATTTCTCCATGGGGTCTGATTTTGCATCATCAGTGACAGGGTTGCAAAGGAGAGTTCCTTTATTTTTCAGATCTGTGAGAGGATGTGGGAAGCATAAACAAATAAACTAAATAGAAATTTTTAAAAATAAAAATTGGTTGAAACTGTTTCTTTTGTCAGGCTTTGAAAAAATATTTTTTTTTCAAATGGAAATGGTTTTGTAGAAACCTCTTTTTCAATAAAATTATAAGTGGAAGTATTGGACATCCTGCATTCAGCCACTGTAGTGCAGTAGAAGAGTTAAAAATTCTGTAGTGTTGCATCTCATTACTCCCTTATGGGTGAGACTCCCCAGGAGGTGTCATTTCTAAAAACATGCAGTAGTCCTTGGATCCCTGAGGCATCTCCCCTAGTCAGGCACAGAGATGGTAATGTGTGAAGGAGGGTGAAGTCCTGTCCCAAGGAGCCTGCCAGCATAATGCACAGCAGGAATATCTCCACAGTGTCTGAATGTCGACTTTCCTTTCTGAGTAAAAATGAGTTATCATTTTCTATAGTGGTAAAAGAAAAAACAACCTTCTATTTTCCAGGCAGCTCCATTTTAATGATTTCAACTTTTAACAACTACTTTTATATACTTAGTTTTGTTAGTATCACCAATGATATCAATGCTCTGAAAAATAAACATGCTCGTGTAACAGACAGGCGGTGTACGTGCTTCTCTTGCTGATGAATGCTGGCTGCTGCACTAAATTTTTGATCAGTTGGTGATGATAAATAACTTGTGTTGACTAGGATGGAGGCTATCACATTTATTTTTCCTTGTTGTTGAATGAGCATTTAAACCCAGGTCTCTGGGAATAAACTGCTGTGCATTCACTCTGCTACTAAGATGCCTTTGTCTAAATCTGTCAGTAGAAGGAAAAGTAGCCAACATACTGATTTGTAAACATATATCTCAACTCAAAAATATTATATAGGGTCTCATCCTCTCTGTAGAAAATATACAGCACCTTGGAATGAATGCTAATATAGAAAAATGGCTGCATTCCAGAAGTATCTAACAGCTGCTGATAAATGGTATTTGCCTCCTGTACATTATTATGATTCCTCCTTAAAGGTAAGGAAAAATAAATCTTCATATAGGCCAAATACAAAACCTTGAATGTTTTGCTTCACACAGCTGTTGCTGAATGTTGAAGTAATGAATGGATGTTGAATCTTAAAAGCTGTTCAGACATTAAAGAGGATAAGCAAAGCATAAGTAAAAAGGAGTATTTTGCTCATGCATGAGGAAGGTTGGGATGATTTAGTGATTGTTTTTGAGGTTTAGGTTTTAAAATAAAAAAGTAGTAGTTTTTTAAAACTATGGATGAGATGTCTGTCTTTCAGCTAGCTCGATAAGGTGCTCTGAATTGATCTTGGGGAAAGGCTGTCCTCCATTGACTGTAATGGAAAAGGAAATGCAGGAATATCAGCATCAACATGAGGCACATTGTGATTCTTCCTTCTGGTAACAACAGTGGGTTTTTTCAGATTGAAAAGTTTCTTTTTCAGACTGTTCATTTCACTTACAGTCTAACCAGCTTTTGAAAATGAAATTTACATGCCCAAGTTGTTTGAATGTCTTAAGTTATTATTTGTTTTCTTTAGTCTGACCTAGCCTGTTTTGTTCTGGAGACTCTCTGAAAGGTTGCAGAACAAGCAGAATTAAAACAAGTCATTTCATTAGGGAATTGAAATCCCATTAAGAAGACAGTTGTGATTCTCTAACCCCTCCCTGTGAATCTTGCCTCTGAGCCAGCGCTTGGGTTGACTGAAGCAATGAGGAGGCCAAGCGGGCACTATGCCCCGGCTCCACAGTGAAGTGGAAGGCCATCCACTACCATGACTCTGTGGGTCCAGACACACCATTAAATTGCTGTTGAGAAGCCAATATATAAATAAATTCATGTCCTCAGGATAAAGTACTCATACGCTGATATTCTGAAAATTGATTTGATTCTTGCCATGATCCTGTGGTAACAATATTGGAAGACTTGCCTGCTGCCAGTTGCTGGATCGCTTGGTTACTGTACACGTTCATTAGTGAAGTACTCAGCAGGAAACACATTGAGGAAAGAGTTAACTCAGATGCCGCCTAGTCTGCTGCATTGTGGTTAAGGAAGTTACTCGCTTCTTGTTCCAGGATGGACAGATTGCAGAAGTAGAGAGAGAGGGAATGGTTAGTGAGATGATGGTGTTTTTTCCCAAATTCAGACCAGGAGTTAGAACCTCTCAGTGGTATTGTGGTTTACTCTGTCCTAAATATGTGGAAGTAGCTCACGTAACTCTGGGTGTTCAGGTGGGAAGTGTGGGTTCAAATCCTCACACTGAGGAGGGACCTGAATCGGGATCTCTCATCTGCTGAATGAATAGTAGCTCGTCTGAGGATCCTTGTAAACACCTTTCATCTCCAAAATCTTTTATTGCACACAGGCACTTGAGGGAAGAATAAAAAAGTGTTGATTTTGTTTTTACGCAATTTCAAGTTTGTATGTGGGTAGGGTGGTGTCATGGTAGGGAGGTGTCATGGGAAGATCCTTTTTCAATTCAATAACAGAAGTGGGAAGCATGAGATTTGGATCAAGCTGATTTCAGACTGACTCTTCCCTTTTCCCCTTTTTCCCATTTTTCTCATTTTTCTTCACACACACACAACCCTATCAGATTTTCTGCCAAAACAAATCTTATATGGAAGCTTCTATCAGTCTCACGTGGGAAAACCAAATAGGATTCCTTCAATCGCAATAGGCATCAGTGGAGCCTCCTGCCATAGGATTATATTTGTGAGCTTAGTTTTATCAAATGTACACATACACACATTCAGAAGTCTTCTGATTTAAAGTAACTATCCCTCGTAATGGGAAAATTCTATGGATAAAGAAATGCTCTGGAGCTTGTGTGCTAACTCAAATCTGCATGGGAGGCTTGTTCCTCATCAGGAGTCTAAGTGCATGTTCTCAGCTTGTGATAACGAACAAGCCTCACAAAGGAAAGCTTAAAGAAATTACATCACTCTCTGATGATAAATGCAAAACCTTGTAGTTTTTGGGCTGAGCAGAGATAGTGAGAGTTTTGAGAATGTTTAGGAAAAGAACATATTCTCATAATCCAGTTTACATCGTGTTGAAGCAAGAATTTGACTCTTTCCATGATCAGCTCCAAGTCTGATCAGTTGATCTATATGTCTATCATGACAACATCTCCAGTCATTAAATAACAAATTTTGTTAATCTGTGCTTATTTTTCTACTGCTTTCTGAAATCCTGGTAGCAAATCTGTTTTAAGTCTTCTCTCCCACCTCCCTGACCTAGTTTAATCTGCTTATTCAGGAAACGATCTCTGAAGCTTGAATGCTATTTACATTATCAAGATTTACTTATCTTTTCTTTTTTCCATTGAAACACTAAGCAGCTCTTACATCAATGTAGGTGTGTTTGAGAATTATGAGAGCCTTCAATTCTCATACCAAACTACACCCACACAAGTCAATTCCAGTTCCAATGACTAAAGGTCATGTGAATGGTAGAAAGTAACAGGTAAGAACCTAATTTTGCTATTAAGGGTAACTGAATTTGCAGTTATGGCTTATTAGTGAAAGAATTAATGCCATGAGCAGTAAATCCTTTCCCTACCGTGTATTTGTTTGTGTTTGTTACCACTATTCATATTACTATTTTTGAAGACAATTCTAAGGGAAAAATAAAAGCATGATGTGTGACAACAAAAATTTGGTGGAAGAGTGTGACCATTTGCCTTGTAACACACTAGTGATAATGAGAGACAGACAGTGGTGTGCTAGCTCCTTGCCAAGGGATAGGTAGCATTCACTGCCTCTAACTACTTCCAGAAGTTTTGCTAATAGCAAATGTTTGAGTGGTGGGAACTGTCAGGTTCCCTGGGGCTGATGGCCTCCTGTTTGTGTATTATCTTTCCCAGGATGTTGTATTCATGTTTCTCAGTTTTAACTGAGTTCTTGCATTTAGTAGTTCTAGTTCTTAGCCACTAGTCTTCTCTGAACCCAAGATTCCCCAGGACATTGGGTCTCATCCTTCTCCCGTACCATAAGTGCTTTACAGTGTTTAATTTGTGCTGCCTGCCTGAATGAATTATTAAGGTACAGATGCTGAAGACAAAAGCAATGAAGACCCTACTGAGACTACATGATGTAAGAGCGGTCTCACAAATATGTTGCTACCTGTAGAGATTTTCACCAAAGGTACAACCTCTGAAGTGATATGTGATTTCCCTGATTTCAGTCATGTGTGGACCATTGGCCTTCAGTATTCCCTTCAACTCTACCTTTTACCAGTGCACAAAAGGATGTACTAGGTGGGAAGCCTAGTTATAGTTGCTGGGGGCTACATGAAAATATCTTCCAGGAGTTTAGGAACAAAACCAATGTTTAGGGGAGATTATTTTTCATTTAGGAAAATACTAAGGGACTTGGATAGTCTTGCAAATTACATTTAGTAGAGTGAGTTTAGAGATCAGGAAGAAAGTTCCACGTATGGACAACCTTCTTCTACAGTAAAACCCTCTCTTCTCCTTGAAATCACCTTAGAATCATGGAACCATTGATCCAGAAAATAAGAAACTTACAAACACTTGAGAAATTGTCCTTAGGACATTAACAGCCTTGCTTTCTTTGGTGTCTCTCTTCTCTGGTATTAACTGTATACTAAAGGAAAGGGTCATCAGCATTCAGAATTCATACTGGTTTTGTGTTTCCAGCAAAGCGGTGTCTGACACTCCTAGTGAGTGACTTTCATTTTTCCTTCAAATTACAGCTAGCAGACTTCAATTTATTTTTTTTAGGCAGGACTTGCTGTGAAGAGGACCATATGTAATTATGTGGACAAAATGAAGTTATTCTGTAGCTCATCCTTATTATTTGTGATTGCTCACACAAGCTCAAAGGTATTTATTTTTTTTTTCTGTCACAAGACTTGCAGTAGATTAAGCTGTGTGTTTAGGGTAATTGTTAGCAGGCTAGTGTCACTCTACAAGATTGACTGAGCTTGTTTGACAAGGCGTGTGGTTTTCCCAATTGCTTGCCTGCACTATCTGTCCACCCTTTCCAATTTGTTGTGTTTAGACTCAGAGTATTTCTATTATTATTACAAATCCCTGTTGGATTTTTGTGTAAATCCATTTTTTATTCTATTAAATACAAAAGTTTCTCATAACATTCTGTCTCTAACAGGGAGGCTAACATGTTCAGGAAGAAACATAAAGGGTTAAACATAGGGATGTCAGAGAGAAAATTGGAAAGGACAGAAAATGTCAAAGAACTTTTCTCCCACCCAAAATTTGGCTGGACCACATTGTCTAGCGCATGTTGCAGACAATGGTGGTTTTAACAAAAGAGCAAACCATAAAGTAAGCAAATGAAAGTGCGAGGTCATATAAAGCCATAAACCTCACTGGAGATCTGAAGTTACAGTTATGTCTAAATTGGTACTGTGGTTTATTTGTTACGATCTATGGGATATCTCTTTGCATTTAATGAATTCTGTTATCTTCCAGTAGAAGAAAGTGTTCAAATCCTGTCTGCAACCTTTGCAGTGTGCATTTTCTGTGTCTGACTATGCTGTGTTATACCTAAACAACATCTGACTTGGAATAGTTAAATGCAAAGCTCAGTCCTAGTTTCCAGCACAGTTCTCAGACTCCTACCATGTTTATCTATGATTCCTTGGTGGTCTTGTCTGTGCTGGTGGCATGGAAACCAGTAGCTCTCCAATGGCTGCCAAATCCACTGCCCTGATCTCAATTGGTGTGGTGCTACCAGTAATTGCATATCTGTCCTAAGGCCCCAAAACTCCAGTGACATGAGGGTTAAGTTGTTGTTTTGAAAGAAAATAAAATCTTCTGAATTTTTAGTTGGTACAGACATACAAAGTTGCCTTTAATTAGATAATCAGTAGCATTAATAAATAATAATATGATTATTGTTCTTGCTAACAGAAGGACTGACAATATTTTCCCAGATAGCAGGGAAAGACAATTCTTTCCACTGTAAAAAAAAATTAGTGGGTTAAGTTGTACAGTCTTCCTTATACAGGACATCAGAAGGAAGGATCCCAGTGCTCCCTTCTGATCTTTCAGTACTTTACCGTAACCCTAGTTAAGTATCTCATGCTTCCAGAACACACATGAGCCAGGACTTATGTAGCAAAAGGAGCACCAGCAGTGCCATAGTTTGCAATTTTTTCCAATGTCCTAGCAAAAAAATCAGTGCCAGATATTCTGATACCAACTGCAGATGATCCAATTTATCACTGTGCTAGGAATTTCCTTCGCTGCTTAAGCTTCTGTTTCGAGGTGTTAACTCCTCTGGCAAAATAACCAGATGCTTTCCGTTCTTAACTCCAGAAAGTCCAGAAATGGGAAGGTAGCCTTTCTTGAGACTCTTCAGACATCTCAAAGAATGCAGTAACGTATGGAAGCTCTGTCAGTCTTTAAGCAATAGGAAGAACCATGGCAAAAATAATGAAGACAGAAGCCATGGTTTCTTTTTCAAATGAAAGCAGTGTTCACTCTGAAATACTTGGTGGTGACTTTGTGTTATGTCTTAGGTGAACCTTTCTCTGCCAGAAGCTGCTACCTTTGCACAGCTAGAAAAAATTGCTGCACGGAGCAGGAATCCACTATGGGGTGGGAAGAGAGGGGAGTTCCAGCTTTCCTTTCACCAAAGGAAAGTAATAAATCTAAAATGAAGTTGCAGGCAGACTTCCATGTTGTATAAGACAGAAGATTTACATTCTATTTGCTGGCATTGTTTTTCAGACCAATTTCTGCTTGAAGCCTCAGTTAAATGCAAAACAAATCGGGGATCTGTTAGAATTCTACTATGTGGGTCAGACTGTTGTTTTCAATAAGAAGTGGTAAGACCCACACTGTGAGCTTAATATGTTTTTAAGTCCTGTTTTTGCTGTTCACAGTGATTAAAAAATGACATGTTTGATATGCTTTTGAATTATGTGGATACTTCTGTTTCGAATAATGGAGAAAATTGTTAACAACAGATTAATTTTTTTGTTTCTTGCTCAGATAGGATATTAACTCCCTAAAATTGAATGCTGATGTAAATCACTGTTCCCACAGCACTGATAAGTTTGCTTTCAGATGGATTTATGTTAAGGTTCGGTTTTCTTTTTCTTTAATCTTGTATTGTTTTATAATGGAGCCCACACCAGAGTATTCTAGTGAACCAGGCAAGTATAGCAGTCTTCTAGCTCACTCCTCAGTAGCTGCAATGGACTGGCTCACATCAGAGTAACTTTGTGTCAGGTTTTTGGTCTTGATTCAATTGGTCCCACTGTGCATATTTATTCATAATAAAGCACTGCTAGTTCAAGACCAATATATGGAATGGTGTGAAGAAAATGGTATAAAGAAATGTGGTCCACTTGGCTCTCTTTAGACCTAACTTGGTGAAGATTTGCTTGATTCTTTCATGAACTCTGTGAAGCCTCTGAGGAACATATATTATGCTTTGCTCATCCTCTCAGTTAACATAATGAGCCGAGAAACATTCCAGTGAGGTCAGTTGACTGACTTTAGAATTACATTCATATAACTTACTATTTAGTCCACAAACAACGCAGGAACTTCGTTACCCTTAAAAGTTACCCTTAAGTAGAAGAAGCTAATGTTTATAATTGCTTGTAAAGAGCAAATTGAATGCCTTCATCAATGTCACAAAATTTAGACTGGCAGTTTCATACTTGCTGTATTTTTAATTGCAAATTAAAATTGAATCTGCTGAAATCACAGTATAAATCATAGAATGATAGCATGGCTTGGGTTGGAATGTACCTTTTAAGGTTTACCTGTAATTAGCAGGGACATCTCCAACTAGATCAGGTTGCTCAGACCCTTGTCCAACCTGACCTTGAGTATTTCTAGGGATGAACATTTATCATCCCCTCTGCACGTGTGCCGGTGTTCCACTACCCTCATCATAAAACATTTCTTCCATAAGGTCTTGGAGAACAGGAGAGGTGCCTGAGGACTGGAAGCTAGCCAATGTCACTCCAGTCTCGAAAAGGGTAAGAAGGAGGACCCAGATAATTATAGGCCAGTCACTCTCACCTCTGTCCCTGGAAAGGTGATGAAACAGTTTGTTCTGGATGCCATCTCCAAGCAATTGGAAGAAAAGAAGTTTATGAGGAGTAGTCAGCATGGATTCACCAAGGGAAGATCATGCTCTAACAACCTTGTAGCCCTCTACAATGTCATCACCAGCTGGATGGATGGAGGGAGACCAGTGGATGTCCTTTACCTTGACTTCAGCAAGCTTTTGATAGTGTCTCCCATGACATCCTGATAACAAAGCCGAGAAAGTGTGAGATGGATGAGTGGACGGTGAGGTGGGTCGAGAACCAGCTGATGGGCCAGGCCCAGAGGGTGGTGATCAGTGGAGCAGAGTCTGGCTAGAGACCTGTGACCAGTGGTGTTCCCTAGGGTTCGGTGTTGGGTCTGATATTGTTTAACGTCTTCATCAATGACTTTGATGGGGTCATAGTGTCCACCCTCAGCAAGTAGCTGATGACACAAAGGGTGACGGAGCACTGGAACAGGCTGCCCAGGGGGGTAGTGGAGTCTCCTTCTCTGGAGATATTCAAGACCTGTCTGGATGCCTACCTGTGCAGCCTGCTTTGGCAGAGGGGTTAGGCATGATGATCTCTTGAGGTGCCTTCCAACCCTTACAATTCCATGATTCTGTGATAAGGAAGATAGATATAAAACAATACTACATAGAAATCTAGTTTGAATATACTCTTTTTAACTTAAAACCATCAACCCTTGTCCTATTGCAATAAGCTCTGATAAAAGAGCTTGTCCTCATCTTGATTGTCTTTTTCTGCTCTGTAAAAATTTTCAGTCAAAAGCATTCAGTGTTAATCTAAAATCTCATCTTAAGAAGTTTGATCCCAATTGTCCATGTGTAGCTCTTTGGATGGAAAGGACACTGTGACAGGGATCTTACAGAGAAAGGAAAAAATTGTATTTTACATTTTTGGGGGGTTTTAGTGTTTCTGGCATCTTGGATGTACTAAACTACCAGAAGCTGATGAAATCTTTGGGTTAAGGGAGTGATGACTGAAATATCCCAGCAAGGGCAAACACCATAATAATAGAAGCTCCTAGTCCTGGAGGAAGATTGAGATACAGATTCCTTTTAACCAATATTTGCATCTAGATGTCGTACAAAAGTTAGACCTTGCTTCACTGACACTCTTCCTGAATGAACAATACGTGTAGCAAAAGAAACCATTGCAGGAGCTGAGTTTTTCCAGAGAGCTTCAGTAAGGGGTAGAAAGTATCTAGGATTCTATCTTATGTTCCTCTGACTGATGAAGTTCAAAAGCCTGGTGGGTTTATCATATGCTGTTGTGGCAGAGGCTCAGCTGCGGAAGACAAAAACTGTTGCAGCTCAGAAGATGGGAGTCACTGATCGATTAAGCAGTCCATCATCAATAATTTTGATTTTGTGTAGGAGAAGGAAAAATTATGTCAAAACTGAAGCTACGCCATGGACGGAGTTTTAATAAATATATTGTGCTCTACTTCTGGTGTTTTAATTATATGCATAGAGAGGAAGAAGTTACTCTATTTCCATTTGGAAAATGGACATTGTACTCTTAATGCACTTTCTGGGTTGAAGTTAAATAAGTGGAGAAGGCCAAGCCAGTAATAGTATAAGCAAATACACGTCTATTACGTCAATCAAGTTGTGGCTGTTTATTTTAGAGATGATTTTGGCTACTGTATTGTGCCCAATATATTGCATTATGGAACAGTTTGATGGTGCTTCAGATTACTAAATCTTTTTCTTAGTTTAGACACTGCAACTACATAGCAACAACAGTGTGTTATCAACATTATTCTCATACCAAATCCTACACACAGTACTCCATACTGGTACTAGAAAGAAGATTAACTGTATCTCAGCTGATACAAGTATATATTGAAAACCACTTTTAAAGATATGGCTTGCATCAGGTCTGTCAGTGAAATAAGTGACTTCAACAGAAATATTTCTGAGTATAATGGCATTTAGAGCTTTTGCCCATATGGAAAAACTAAATTAAAAATGACACCACTAAACTGTTAGTACTATACTAGCAAAAGTTTCTGCAGTTAACCTGGTCTCAACCAATTCTTCAGTGAGGTTAGAGACAGAGGGGAATGAACCTGTGGGGTACCTTCCAGCAGTTTACTGGGTTGAGAGATAAGTCAAAGAGACATTTTCCCACCCAGCCTCATTTAAAGCATGTGGGATATCAATATCCATATGGGAAGCTTTATAATTAATCATTGTGGAGATTTGTCTCTGTGGAAGATGTTTCATTTAGCCCAGGATTGAAAAACAAAGGATATGTTGCTGCCACACTAATCAAAAACACAGACAATCTGCTGTTCATATGTGCCAATTGTTGCTGCACTGTAGTGTAAATGCACTTAAGATGAGAAAAATAACTATAGGCAACCATTCTGCAGAAAACTTCTAAAAATATAGGCTCTTTAGAGGAACACTTTCAAGGGCATAAAAAGCATTTCACAGACTTAACTCTGGTTACTGAGTTCTTTGTGCTTGCAGTTGGTAAATTCATCAAACCATAACACCTGAATTAAAAAACTGCTAAGCAAAGAACCAAAATTGTAGTCAAATTGTAAGGAAGGTCAGTAGAAATTTCCAACTTCACATGGTTTTGTCTGTTGTGGTAGTAAGACTAGGCACAAACACAAAAACTAACTTGAAACTATTGTGGCTATTTCTGTAGCCACAATTGCAGTGAGAATTGGACCCTTCCCCTTAGTTGGCAGTTTCAATAGCCTCTTCTCAGTTCTTCCCTCTGAACAGCATGGGCTGATGACCTGGAGTGTTGAAGATTTGCTACTGTGTCATTCTGCAAAACCATATTTCACCAGAGCTTGAATGCTGTGTGCAATGCTGGTCCCTCTACTGCAAAATTCAGGAAAAAACCAAACCAAAACAAAAACAAAACCCACAAACAAACAAAACAAAACAAAAAAAAAAAAAACAAAACAAACACTCAAAAAAACCCGGCCCCAAACCCCACTGAACATAAAGGGTCTAGAAAAGGGCAGCAAGAATAACCAAAGATCTGAGCAAGTTGCAACTGAGCTGTCTGGGATTCTTCAGTTCAGAAAACAAATGAGCAAAGTGGGATCTGACACAAGATTACAAATCAGAAGTGGCATAGGTGGGTGGATATGGGCTTGCTACTTATTACAGCAGAAGAACTACAGGCTGTCAAATGAAGTTAACAGGACTCATATTCAAAACAAGGAAGAGTAGACTTCTGGAAATAGGCTTCCTGATGACAGATTCTTTGGATGCAAAAAAGGTCTGTGTGGTTTTAAGGGGACGCACGGCAAATACCTGGAAGGGACATCTCTTTTGAAGATTACTAAATGGCCACACCAACCTCAGGAAATATTTGAGCTTAAAATAATTACAGACTCGGAAAGTACTCAAAGTATCATATATATTTGCCTCTGTTCTTAACTTACACATGAGGTCTACCTATAGCCATTGTTGAAGACAGGATGCTGAACCAGATAGCCGTTCTTCAGCTCTTACACACCTATCTGCTATAGTTACAGTTTTGCCAAGATAGTTTAACCCTTGGTATCTGAGATCTTGATGTTTTTTTCTGACTTGTTCAGTCTTCCAGGGTCCAAATTTAGTTCTGATATTTCCAAATTTCTTCCAGACCATCTTGCTTAGTGGTATCTGGAGAATTAGTACAGTGGGTTTTGCTGTAACAAAACTTCAGGGGTCATCCCTCTATTTTCCATGCCTAGAAGTATTATTGTGAAAAAGACTGCATCTTCCTTTGTTTCCATCTGTTATTTCAGTGGCAGTAAGTTCCCAAGTAAGCTGAAAAGACCTGTGGACTTTCTGTATTGGCTAGTATTCATACATTGTTTTGTTACTCATCCCTAAACCTCTCTAACTAGTTTTCTCTTGATTTATAAGCATCAACTTCCAAGCTAAATATAATTTACTTATTTCTACTACAAATACAAACTGCTAGTTTTGGTTGTTAGCTCTTCTGGGGCATTTAGCCTATCACAAAATCCAGAGAATACCACTATTTGAGAATTGTACTGACAAAATTTTGATCCTTGATACATGTGACACAAGAACAGTGAAAGCCTCACATCTCTGTCTTTGGAGAATGCAAGGCAAGTACATAAAATATTTCATTATTATAATGCTTAATAGTAAGTGTTGCTATTAAGTCATCAGCTACTTTCTGATTCTGTGAAAGAAGCATGTTTTGGGCAGAAATTTTCCAGGCCTAGGTTTCCTACAAAATAAATTGTCTGTTGAATAAAAAGCTTTTACGCAGATAGATAGCGGAAAGGCCTGAAATTCAGCAGTTTGGTTTGCATGGAAATTGTCTTTATTGTGGAGTTGTCTATAGGTTTTTTGTTTTGGCCTTCAGTTTCACTTGTCTCCTTTGCACTGCTGCAACCATCTTGTTTAGTCTTTGCCATTAGAAAACAATCAGAAAACCAGTGTTGCCAAGTACAAGTGCATCTCATTTTTAACGTTCAGCTGTTTGTTTTTTTTCCTTATATGATGAATTTTATAGAGAGGCTGCTGCATGATAACTTTGAAATATGGCCAGCTCTGCCAAATCTAATGAAAGGAGTATTTGGTTAGACAGTATTGTTGCTACCATTATGAGTTCCACCATTGCCAGACCTTCTGGGCTAAACCAGCACAATTTCCTGCCTTCATATTTAAGGGGCTAACTGGCATAAAAAAGAAACCTTACGTTTGTCTAGATGCACAGCTGAAAGAGGCAGGTGCATATAAAAAAATGCAGAGACTCAGTAGAGGAGAGTCAACATCTCTAGCATTTCCAAAATTGTCTCAGGAGCCCTCCAAGTATAGCTGAGAAATAGCTGCTAACTGTCAAAGGATAGAAGAGATTTAGCAGGCTGAGAGAATGGGAAGCAGAAGCCAACTCCATGTGAAAAACTCAGCACAGCTGAGAAGCTAAAGGTGGAGTTGAGTACAGAGGTGTACAGACCTGATCAAGAAGGTATTAACACAAGGTTGAAGGCTGAACATTTGGCAGATGGAAATTAGTATCACTTTCAGGTATTCTAATTCCACATCCATGATGCCGTGGCTTAGTTGAAATGCTTAGTTGAAATAACACCTGTCCAAAGCCATCCTATAAAACAGGCTTCTGTAAGGGCTTCTGAAGTTAATCAACTTTGTTTCCCTACCTAGTGTGCTTTTCATGCATGTTCTGGTTTCACTCATGGCTGGAAATGAGAGTTGTCAGGAAGACTAGTTTTGTTGCACACAAGAAACCTCCGAAGCTTGCCAAGGGAAACTTTTGTCTGGCTAGATTTTGTGAAAAATGTATTCATATAAATTCAAATGATGAGCCAAATAAGCCAAATTCCTCATTCATTTTGTGATGCCCCAGTGAAGCTTCATATGACATGACAACCTGGGGATGACACAGAGCAAGACTGCAATCAAACTCAATTGTCACAAGCTGGCTTTAAGACCAGCATCACTTCGAACATTTGTGTCTCTGGTCTCAGACAACAAACTCTAGTTTTTAGTTGGCAGAGTATTTTTAACCCTGTGTGCTTTCTGAGGAGCTTTCCTTTCTGGAGCTTGTTTTAGGGAGAAAATATTTTTTTACACTGGCAAGACATGATTTTTCTTTATTGCCAAACAGGTGAAGTGGCTTCAAAGAGAAAAGTGATGGGGGGGAGGGTGTGGTATTTTGGTTTTCAAAGCTTCCATTAGTACTTTTTTCCTGCTCTGCCCATCCTTTGCACTCAACAGAAAGAAAAAAAAAAAAAAAGATTGGATTCAAAAGAGAATGTGCTCAGAAGTCAGTCTTTTTTGCAGCATTTATAAGTGAAAGTGCAATCCAGCTGTTGGCAAATCATAACCTCATTGTTTTGGCAACGCTGTTTCATTTACTTTTTTTTCTTTTATACTAACTTGTTTGCTCAGGTATTGGAATTCAGAGTTTTTCCTTCTTTTTAGAAATTCACACCCTTTCTGGCAAGGTTTGAAGAGTTTTTATTGCTTACAATTATACCTACAGGTAAAACAAATACTTTCCCACGGATGTGCTGGAATCCGGTAGGGTTATAAGCTGATGTAGCTGTAAGGGCTGAGTTGTACAACTAGTATTTCTGCTGTTCTGTCTTTCCTTCTGACAGTTCTTAAAGGCGCAGGGCTTGAATCTCTTCTTGCTCTTGAGCAATTATTTTTAAAGGTTGTAGGGTCTTATCTGTGCAAAGCTGGTGTAGATGAGAAAAGAACCAAATGACATGTAGAGAAAAGGCCTTTACTGGAAACCTAATGTGACTTTGCAGTGCATATATTGCCATGGCCCTAAGCGCATAACTGAGCAGAGCTCTACTGTGCACGCAAAAATGACATTGAAAGAATGTCACAAAGGCATGGAAAAAATAGGAAATGCCCTAATTAAGGTTGCCTGTGCAATTCATTATGATTCATTTTTTAATTATATGATCACAGACTATTTTTTCCGTAGAGCTCTCTACCTCTGTGTACAGGATGTTCAGAGCACTCTTAATGAGCAGCTATTCAGTAGTTTGTTTTATCTTCATTGTTCCATGTGTGGCCCAAGGCCTTATTTACTATGTGCTATTAAATCCTGTTTTGAGGGCTAAATCCATAAAAAGACTTTGGCCTGGTGACCTTGTGTGCTGAAGTATCTAACTTTTTGGCCTCCTGCTGTCTAGTGTTGAGAGGTAGAGTTTATGACCCAGGTGTGCTGTTGCAGCTGTACTGCCATCAGAGCTGGGTCAGTTCTCTGGTCTGGTAATACGGTGTGTTGTGTGGACATGCCAGTTCCAGCCACCCCTAGCTCAGGTAATTTTAGTCATCCTGTGGCATCAACCTACCACACTGCACAAAGTTCAAATAAATCCAAAAATCCAAATCTTTTTATTTCACAGTTTATAAGGAGTCTAAGATTTGTGACTCATGCATCCTATTTTCAGTAATGCCACTTTCATGTTGAAAAGTACTGGAAAAGTTTTTCACCAGTTGTGACCCTATTTTCCTCTCTGTAGAAAGGTAATAATGATGTGGGCCAAAGCTGTGTTACAGAGGTGTTCTCTGGCTTCCTTGTTTAAAAGTCCTTTGGAGTCAGGGATATAAAATCTTAGGGAAAGACAAGGTATTGCTTCTGCATCCAAAAGTGAAGGTCAAAGTTCTGGAAATATCCCCTTGTCTGCCTGCTTGAAGTAGATTTACATCAGAACTTTCGGTGATTTACTTTTTCCATAAGCAAATGGGCTACTTCCAGTGCTCTTTAAACTGGGATGTGCCAGAGTCATCCCACAAGTCCCACCAACACATTCAAAAGAAGACACTGGAGAATCGTGGATAGAGAAACATGCCATTTTCTTCTCAGAGCTGTCGTGATTATGTAAGTAGTCAAGCATAATGAGCCATGCGTGATTCTTTGGCCTGAAGATCAAAGAACACCGCATGACTCATCTGTATAGCTAACCTCACTCTTCTTCCCTCCCAAAAAGTCAAGATACCTTGGCCACAGTGACTAGTGGAAACAATTGGTGACCTTTGCTATCTCTCAGATCATGCTTGAGCAAATCTGGGAGAATAGAAGTTGGCGAGAAGTAAAACTGTATTTGCAAGTAGGCTAAGAATGGTGTGGACAGCCACAGACTGGGATTGCTCCTGTGCTCTGGTTCACTGATACAGACGTGTGTACGGTACTCAGCTTTTTGGATGTGCAATTCTTACAGTGAATATAGGGAAATCTTCATGGTCTGAGGTGTTTCATTGTTTTACTTCTGAGTAGTTTAGAAAGGACTAGATTAAATAGATCAAAATCCCCTGTGATTAGAAGTGACTAGAAATCCTGTGATGTAATAGTGCAAAACCCAGTACTCTTTGGAACAGCTGTGTGAATATACTAATTCTGATGTCTTATACAGAGAGATTTTGCAACATAAGAGTGCAATTTCTCATAGATGAATATAGAAAAGCTTTCCTCTTTCCAGAATACTGCTGGGTTTTGTATTTCAGGGAGGCAGGGAGAGTCAAGGAAAATATGGTAGAGTAGCTACTTGAACTTGAATCTCCCACAGTTTAGGATGACATTCAACCATGGAGTAATTTGCTATAAGATTATTTTTCTCTTTTTCTGTTGCTGTTTGGAGGTAGAGGTGGCAGCGATAATAATTTTCTGGTTTGTGTTTGTGTGTAATTGTTGAAAGATTATGGGAGTTTTCCTTAATGGTGTTTGATGATATTTTCAAGGGCAGAGAAACAATTTGCTGCTTATTTCTATCCTGAGGCCCTGACAGTGTGACCTCATGTTCATTTTCAGCCAAAAGCTGCATTGATTTTCTACATTGATTTTCTTTCATTTGATCTGAATTCAAAAGTGTGTAAATGATACTTCAGTTGTTCCTCCTATGTTAACATATTGCAAATTTTAATTGCATTGACTGAGAATATGCTTCCAAGCATATCTATTCACATAGGAAGTCAAACAAGCCACAATTAATATGTGTAATAAGAACACATCAGTAAGAAGCAGGCTTGATTTTCCAAAACAAGCATGCATTTCTGGAAGCAAAACTTTATTCCACCACTATAGACCTGATTGCTCTTAAATTTAATCCTTGGTGGGACAACACATAGGAAATAAGCTATATAGTGTGGAACAATCTATATAAATCTCCGAGGATCAAACCCGGATTAATGCAGATTAGTAATCTCTATCATTGATCTCTACAACAGGATAGATAATTTTTTTTTTTTAATCTAGCAAAAAACCAAACCCTGCCCAAAATTCTATCCTAAACACGTTTTCCACTAAACAGGATTTGTACCTGAGAAATTGTACTTGTGTCATTTTTCCCTGAAGTCCCTTGTGCTTTGCCTCGGAGTCCTTCCTTCAAACTGATCTGGAAGCGGATTTTAGTGTTGCTAGTGCGGAACACATTCCTGTTTTGCACACTGCTTGGTGAATCTGATTTGGGAACCTATCATCAGGGCTCAGATATTTACCTGATCTTAATTCAAACTGTTCTAAATCTCTTTGGTTTCTATAAGTATGATGATTCAGCCTGAGTGGATCCTTGTTGAAGGCTATGACACAACTTGGGTTAACTTCAGATTCAGCCCTGCTGGCAGAACGGACTTTCTTGTGAGATTTATAGTACTTCCTGCTTCTAGCTGGGCTGCAAATAGAACAAGAACAGCCTTTCTCATAGTATCTTGGCACTGCTCCTTCTAGAGTGAACCCAGAACAAACAGGATACAATGAAAAATACCAAACTTTCATTAAATAATAATAATAATAATAATAATGTCTTTGCTTGTGGTTGGATTTGGTGGACTTCTGTTGGGTTGTTACATACTTTATTCATGCCAGTTCACTCACCGTTAACTTTTATGAAAGCATATACAGTGAATGCATAAAGTTGTAACTCTCTGGAGTAGATATAATTCAAGTTGCCTTGAAAAGATAATGTTTTGGCACATCAAGCTCTTCATATTAGCAAGACTTTTGCTTTTCTTAATGTTTTAAATTATATGCAATATAATTGTGGTTTAAACCACTGTGTCATTATCTTAAAGTAACAAGATTAGAATTAACGACTGTTACAGGTGTTTGGATGTAACAATAATATTCGTCTCTCCTTTGTAACTGCTAATGGATTTCTTCTCCAGCGTGCTTTAGAGGAAATTATTTTCCTTGCTTTAGTGGGATGAGAAGAGACTCAGCAAGCCTGGGAATCTGACTGTCTTTTCTCCTACTCGGATATAAATCAGCTACATCAGCCTTCAAGCCAACATAGTTTAAGGCAGGTTTAAATTGTACTCATGAGATATGAGGTTTTGTGGACACTTATACAGCTGCTCTGAAGGGTCTTCATCATCTCTCAGTACAAAGCAGGGTGAAGAGCCTTTACAGCAGCTGTATGGAAGCTGGAGAAACCCTTAGTAAGACTCTTGGTATAAAACAGGGGTTCCCAAACTGATATGCATACCATTGGTTGTACACAAACCATTTCCAGATGGTATATAAAGGCAGCTTCTCTAGTCCTGTGTGAAGTTGCTTATAAAGCGACAGGGCGAGTGTTTCCACAGAGTTACTGGAAGTCATCCAGTGCAGACACTGTGCATAAATCAGTTCTTGCTTGTAGCAGATAACTCCAGTAACTGTCAGTGTGGAGGTGCTGACCTGAGCAGTGAGTAGGTGTATCTACACAAGCTGTGACCACCCGGTTGCCTGTGAGGATGGTCCAGGTAGGTGAGTGAATGCTGTAGGTGGGGTGGGCTGGAGATGAAGGTTCCTTACTTTGTGGGCATGAAACAACAGCATGAAGCTGTGGTGTCCTCACTTCTGCTGATTCCCATGTCTACCAATGCCACAGGCATCCATTCAAACTGAGTTAGTAAATACTCAGCACACTAAGGTAATAAGTCCTTGGCACTGAGAGTTAATCTAGCTATAGAAAGTAATGCACTAGACCACTTGCGCGTGAGATCTGTAGGACACTGAGTATAGATCTGACCTGGGTATGCTCTCAAATGCAGATAAACTGCATGTCTGAAAAAGCTATAAAAGCTGCTTTGGCGTCTCATAATGTGTTTGTTTAATTCACCAGAAGAGAGCAGCTGAGACAGACAGTAAGAGAGACCTGAGACTTTAACCTGTGTGCCTGTCTGTGCACCTCTGTGTCTGCAAGGACACCTTACTGACTGGACAGTGTGATGTTCAGCAGTATTCAGCAATTGTTCCGCAATGCCTGAGCTAGGATAGAATGAAGCCAAACAGACACTTCTGATCTTGTATTAATTTAGTGATAATGGATTATTACAGTGATGCTATTCTTTCATCAATCAAATAAGCAACGCAGTTTTAATCTTTTGGAAATGCAGACATTCAGATATTTCAAAGATAATATTTTTCAGCACTGGTCTGACAAGTGTAGTGAACTACTACTGAAACACTTTTACCTCTGTAATAATGGAGTTGCTTTAGTTGAAGTGTTATGCTTAAGGTATGCACAACAAAATTCAGATGGTATTTAGGTGAATTATACTATGCTCTGAACAGGTTTTTTCTTTACCAAAAATAGCTCTGGACCTTCAGCAGGATCTTTGTTTTGCACCTCATTGGTAATTGTACCTGAATTACATAGATTTCCTGCACCGCTGGCTTTTGATCAAATCTGTGGAAAGCTTACTGCTACTAACTATAATAAATGGACTTTCTTTCTTTGAAAACTTCCAGGGCAGTTTTTAGATTGAGAAAGCTTGCATATTTTCATACTGATCAATTTTTAGCTGCAAAATACGCAGCATCTCATTTTTACTAAAACTCACTACTTTTTGTTTGGTTTCGGTCTGCTCTCCTTTTAGTTTTCCATCAAAGCTTTGGACACAAAACAAGAACCTTTCTTATTGTATTGTTTCCTAGTCCAGATCACTTCTTATGCCCTCCTTTCTGCTGTAGTATAGGAGTGCTTCCCAGTAGTGAGTTAAACAACATGACTAACATCTGTCACGTGTGGATTGTTCTCTCACTCATCCTCCCTCCAGGGAGTCTTTCCATTGACTTCAATGAGCTTCAGATCAGGCTCTAAATTAGTCTGAAGAGTTTGGAATCTGTGTGGTTTTGGTTTTTGTTGTGTTTTGGGTTTTTTCTTTATTTTTGCAAATGTCTGCTAACTTTGCCAACAATCAGCAAGTGGTAAAGACAACCGGAAAAGAAAAAAATTAAAGAGGAAATTGTTGCTAGGATTGGGACTATTAGAGGGGGAGATTATTTTATAAATTCTTGCAGCTGCAGCAGTTATTGCTGATGCTCTAGTACTGCACTTTCCCTGCTTTTCTCTCTGTCTCAGATGGCAGGGAAAGCAGACTTGTACTTCTGTCTGCTGGGATATCTTCCCCCCAGAAATAACAGTAATCATATATTTTTTTCATAATGAAATAGAGTTTATGGTTATTCATTTCTGTTGTTCATCTACATCTTTCCATTAGACATGGAAAAGGCTGGTTGGGCTCATCTTCCTTAAATAACTTCTTTACATATGTAATTTCTTTTACATCCATCAGCTTCCTTTATGGACATAACCTCTGCACGTGCTTTTTCAGCAACATTCAGTGGAGCAGAAGAAATGGTTTATAGGTGATCCTTTGAAATGATTGTTCAGGCGAATGCAAGGACAATGCTAATGTTTGTCTCTCATTTGTATATATTGCAGCAGAACAACTTGACCTTTTTTAAACTTCTTCTTTTGGGGTGGGCTAGGGAGGGTCACAGGAATTGATATCTATATACTTCTGCAACCAAAGATAAAAAGAAATGGGTATTTGTGGTGATTTCACCCTGGCTGGAGGCCAGATTCCCACCAAAGCCGTTCTATTACTCCCCTCTTAGCTGGACAGGAGAGAAAATACATATTGAGAGGCTTTGGAGTCAAGATAAGGACAGGGAGTGATCATTTCTGCAGTTAGCATCATAGGCAAGACAGGCTCAACACAGAAGGAAAGCAAGAAAACTCTCTAATTTATTCCACTATGCTACAGAAACACACAGAAACCAGAGTTAGATAATGAGAAGTACAAAACAGCTCTTAAAATACCACACACACCCCACCCCTCTCCTCTTTACAGACTTCACTCTATTCATGATGCTTCTCTTCCCCAGGATGTCACGGCGGAAAGGGCGGGGGGAAATAGGGAATGGAGGCTTCAGTTTAATTCAGTTCCTCATGAATTGTTCTCCTTCTTGAGTGGGGAGCATTTCTCACACTCTTCCCCTGTGTCAGCATGGGGTCCCACCCACAGGAGACAGTCCTCCCCAACCCCCTCCACGTGAGACCTCTCCCACAGGGCCTCAGCTCTTCACCAACTGCCCCAGTGTGGGTCACGGACATAAACTCATAAAATGTCTCTCAGTCCCAGACTGCTGGGCCCAGCCTGGTCCCTCACAGAGTCACAAGCCCCTACAGCAAACCTGCTCCAGTGTGGGCCTCTGTCTGTCTCTCTTTGCCTTTTATCTCTCTCCAGGGACTGCAAGTTCTGTCAGGGACTTGCTCCAATGTAGGTCACAGATTCTTCCCTATTCCTCCACCTGCTCCATGGTAGGTTCCTACCTGGCCCAGGTACCTCTCCACGTGCTACAAGTGGGGTCTCTTTGTCCTCCATGGGCTGTGGGGGGACACCCACTTCACCATGGTATTCTCCACAGGCCACAGAGAATCTTCTATCAGCGCCTCCTCCTCCCCCCTTCACTGACCTTGCTGTCTGCAAAGTTTCCAACATCATCTCACTCCCTTCTCTGGTGGCAAAATGCATCTGTTTGCATTCTTCTGTCTCTAAAATGTGATTCCCAGAGGCCTGTGACTGGCACTGATTGGCCTGGTCGGCTTTGTCAGCAACAGGGTTTGGGAGTTTGGCCTTGGGAGCACAGGTGGGATTTGCTTTGTTGGACCCTTAAACTTCTAGCTGCTGCTTAAAGAAGCCACATTGCAAACCCATGACAGTATCCCTTTATAACTCCTCATATTAGCCATCTTCTAGCATTATGTATATATAGCTATATATAGCTATACAAATAAAAGTAATTTTATAAGATGGCTTTCAATATCTCAGAACACAGCTAGGTTATTAGGAGGAGTGTTGTATCCAGAACTCTTCCTATCATAACACAGCAGCTTGATTTATCTTGAGATGTAACCCAAAAGCACCACAGAAATCTGCAGTGTCCTTTCTAGTGTTTTAATGCCATTTGGAGACAGTTCTTATTTTCATACTGAAGTGCTCTTCCTAAATTCTGGATGTTTGGTAGTGGAGTTAGAGCTGTTTTGCTGCCTCCTGCAGACCTTGGAATCACTAAAAAATAGTTATCTTCTGAATATTGACTTTACACACTATGCAGTGTGTTTTGAGCTCTAACCTCCTTTTTGCTGAGAACCATTGCAAGATTTGGAGTTCCAGCTACTGATCAGCTTGAGCTGGCTGTCAGTTTAAAAACAATTGGCATTTTTGTTGGAGAATGAAAGTAATTCTTGCCACAGTTTCTGACTTGTTCACAGGTTTTGCACAGTAGCCCTAGAGACAGCTGTATAAATGCCCGGACTGTCAGAGAGTCCTTAAAACATGGGAAAACATACATATTTTTCCATGCTGTAGGAAACATTCTGATAATCATGGAATCAGGTTGTCTTTGTTCATCTTTGCAACACAACTCATAAAATTTTACAGTTTAAAATTTCATGTGATGGCATTTTCCACCCCAGAAATCTTCAACTCCCAGATAACAAATTGTATACACTGAAGCTACAGAAATTCCAGGTGCTGTCCTGACCTATATATCAACACATTGATAGGTGACCAAAGCATAGCCTAGAAATACTAGCAGTTGAATGAAGTATATGGCTTTAGGCTCCGTTGAGAGTGTGTTACATTTTCCTAGTCAGTAGTGCTTATGAATGTAAATGTACAAGGATGAACTATTTGTGCTTCACAGAACATTAAATTTGTCCGGAAGAGATCTTCATTTCATTGTTGTAAAGAACTATAATTCAGCAAGTATGCATGGGAAGGAAAAGATGCAGCTGAAAGTCTGGCTAGCTGTGGGGGTAAGATTGAAGTATTTGAGGAGCAAACATCTCTCAGCAGAGACACACTCAGCATGTTGACCAATTCTTCAGGCAGTCACCTTTTAGCTGTGGCTTCTGAATGATGCTTCCAAAGATAAAAGACCAATCTTGCATCCTGTTGGGTGAATGTGAATCAGTAGTGACTCTGTAGAGGACTGTTCTGGTTGAAGGAAGATGGAGGCTCCTGGAGAGGTCACTCAACAGTTAGATTAGTAAAAGCTGAAAGTCCTCAAAGTTGCTGTTAGTCTGGCTAGGTTTGAACACCTCCATCTGACTCATTTGGTTTATCTGTGCTTACTGCAGTTGCCAGAATGGTAGTCAATTACCTGCAATGATTCTGTGATTTGCTGATCTGTGTGAATCTGTAGCACGTTTCTGGTTTGAAATGTTACTTGCATCAGTGGCATCATGTTTGCAGGGAGGAATGCTAACTCCAATGCAACACTTAGACAGCTTTTGGTGTATGAGCTAAGATAAGCATAGAGAGAATTTCACGCTTGCATGCTGGTATGTTATAACAGAGCCACTGTTGGGCCACTTCTGCCTACAGAAGCAATCTTCCAAGACCTTACCTCCCAAACTTCTTTTTTTTAATATATATATTTACTTTGAATAATTCTCTCTGTCTTTACCTTAACACATTCACTGAATAATTAATATTGATAAATAAAATATGCATCAGTAGAACTTGTAATTTCTGGCAGTGGCCTAGGTCAAAGGCTGGAGTGTTTTGAGAATTACCTTTGTAAATACTTAATATATCAAATTTGTTCCAGTTTTAACTCACAATAACACTTACCTTGAGAGATTTATTTTACATAATTACCTGTGTGGGTCTGCATTAGTTAAAGCCTAGTCTAGTGGTCATAGCCCAGGATGCAGACCCAGGAATCCTAACCTTCTCTCGAGTGCTGCTGAGATTGCTCTGCAACATCAAGAGTGTTGTTTCATGTCTCTGCCTCTCGGCACTGCTATTTTTAAAGTGGGGAGTGGCAGTCTTTACATTTAAGACTGACCATTCAGGGTTGATGTCAGTATTCAGCAGTTAATGTTTGTTGAGTGTTTGGCAGATATGAAATCCCATATTCTCAGATGCAGAGATTGTAAAGCCAAGAGGGACCATTGTTCATTGAGGTTGACCTATTTATTGGAGGTAGGCCCAAATTTAGACATTGGATCAAACGTACCCAAACTCTGCGGAAGCTCGGTTCTGAATGCAGACCTGGATGCGAGCCTCGTGGCTCAGTCCCATCTCTGTAAACACCAGACAGGAATACAAACAAACAATTCTGAATATAGGGAAAGCTTGGATCCATAGCTGAGCTTTGTTCCAAACTCTCACAACTACAAATAGGCTTTTCATATCTCCAGTTATAGAAGTCCAGAATTTAAATTATTTTAGTGAAGTTTACATGTCTGCACAGAATATTGTCCTCAGCAAGGTTACAGTAACAAGTCGCAGAGAATTTGAACCTCAGGATACTGGTAGAAATCTGAAAAAGCTCCATTACCTGTTGTGCTAGAGATTAAGATCTAGTTCACTGTGTGTGTCTCCTGCTGTCTTTTTGTATCTCCTGATTTTAGTAAACAAGAAGGGAAGGAGAGAAAAGGAAGGAACTCATCACAGACTTTGAATGATGCAAACACTTTAATTAGGAAATCATGCTAGAAACGTTTCCCTTCCTTTGCTGTTTTTCAAGCAGGATGCATCCTTAGGAAACAGTAATAGAACTGAGGATTACAGAGCTTTTGTACGCATTGCAGCCAAGTGGCCACACAGGAAAGTGATATACAGACAAGAGCTTGTGTAACGTGTGCGGAAGTTATTCAACATTCCTTGAGGAAGCATAGGGCTAACTCTCTTAGTATCAAGACAAATACTTCTGTCAAGCTGAAAGGGAAGATAATGCTGGACACCATTTTACATTGTCTCTCTTTGTGAAGTTTGCTGATTTTGTTCGCTTGTGCCTGGCTTCAAAATAATAGCATGAACTAAAAATAACTATGCATTTGGGCCTTAAAATGTCTCTGTGACACAAGGTCAAACAATAATGGGCATTTCCTACTCTTTAACCTTTGTAGCAAGCAGAAGGAAAAGTGTTCAAAAGGGGCACTGCTATAGAGGTCAGCCTGAAACATTTGACCCTGAACTGTTTTGGTTCTTAAATTCTATATTGAGGAGAAGGTATGTGGAAGCCTGTGAGACACTAGTTTTCAGCTTCTGTATCTTGAATTTCTCTCTGTGCTATTTATAACTGTCAATATGTTTCACTGCATAATAGCAGCGTTTGCAAATGCTTATGCAATTAAACCCCTGCTAGCTGGGCTCTGTGAGCCAGATCCTAAAAAAAACCACACTCCATGGTAGGGAAAGCCTTCATCAATCAGAATAGGTTTAGTCTGTAAATTGCTGTTAACTAGTGATTATGGCTGGGAGTCACAACACCTGTGGTTTAGTCTATCTCTCTGCTGGTGTGCTGTTTGAAGGTTAGAAAGGTGCACCAAACTTCTGAGCCTCAGTTTACTTCAGGTACTATTAAGCTACTGAATTTACAGACAGTTTCTTTTAAAATGCACAGTTAGAAGTCCACATAGCTTCACACTGGGGTTCTATAGAAATGAAGAGCCTTGAGGAATCATTCTGTTCTCCTTTGGGGGATACATGCCAGATGTATCTTTTATACACTGGTCTCTCATCAGAAATAAACTGCAAAAAATGCTCTGATTATGATTTCATCAGTACATTCAACATTCAATACCTCTTGCATTTTCAAGTGTGATTACTATTCTTCCTCAATAAAATACTTCTGTTTTCCTGCTTTTCATTGTGGAAAAAGTGAATTTAAGGATGGCATTAAACGACATGCCTAAAATACTGCTTTTTTTCCTCTATGTACAGAGCTCTTTTAAATTATTATCTGCTCATGTTCTGACTACTGTGCCCTCTCTTTTTAGCCTTTCAGAACCGAATTTCTTAGTTCATCTTCATCTTAGGTGAAGACTACCTTCAACCTAGTCTTCTACTTTTGAGGCCCCACATGTCTTGGAGGTACTCTTCCCTCTTGGCTTATCATAAAAGTGATTCTTCCTACACATTATCTTTTGTATTTTCATACTGTTTCACCTGGAATGCAAACATCTACCAGGAGCCCAGATCTTCCTTTGTATTTCGTAGTATCACATAAAGGGTCATCAGAATTCATTTTGAGTGAAGAATATGAGTTTTGACTGTCATTTTTAATAGAAAATTATGTGAAAATCTACACAGCTTCGTATTTTACTTGAAAACTTAGAAACCAAAGAGCCAAAATTAGAAACAAATGAACCAATAAACAAATTCTTGAGACTGGGGGCATTTGTTTCTTGTCCAAGCCAGCATTTCTTCTCTTTGCTTTCACAGACATGTTTGTCTGTCTGAATTTCTACTTAGATTTTTACCTCTTTAGGACAATATTCACTAATTTCCCAGAAATTAAATAAATTCAGAATGGTATGCCTTGCATGCTTATGGGTCACATCATTATGCATGCCATTTTATGCAGAACATATGTTTATGATGGTATATTTTATTGATGGAGTCATTAATATCTAGACAATGCAGATTGATCTGCTTTCATAGAGTGCCAAATATTTTTCTTAGAGTGTAAACAAATTGTCATCCATGCAGAGAACTGTAGAAAAAATTTTAAACCAGTTATATTAACAATATTAAAAAAAATTGAAAAACTTGGAAAAATTTATTTGAACTAGATCTACTCAAGTTTGAGGTAAGTTCATAGTTTGAAGCACAAATAATGAATTAAATCGCTATTAAATCACTTGCTTATCTGTCAAGAAATAGTTCTGATACAATTCTAAAATAAAAATCTCCGTTTATTTCAAACTTGCCATCTTATTACAATAAATAAAGGCTCATTGGGGCAGCTACTCATGAGACTTTGGGTAATTCTAAATTTATGTTTGTATGGATGACAGGATGAGTTTACATTGTGATGGTAGGTCCTTTATCTTTCTATCAGCAGTTTAAATAATTTGGTTCTCATCCTATGCTGTACAATGCAGTCAGTTTTCCTACTTATGAATCTTTTTCTATTGTTTCCAAATAGTATGGGAGATGGATGAGGTGGTGAGAGGAGGATGTGTGTCTTTAATGCTAAAATGATATTATCAGGTAAAAATGATAGACATTTCCTTTCCAAACCCAGATTTTGTCAGCAATTGTATTTGTTGTAAAAACTGTAGAAAAAGGGAGCGTACAATTCTGTTAAATATAAATTTAAAATCTAGTTTCTAGAGACTGGGTTTCATCCAAAGACATAAAGGTTCAACCAGACCTGTTAATTTTATTTCACAGATTTGCATTAGGCAGTATGACTCAAAAAGCTGGACATAACTCCAGAGACCTTGGGCCTAACACTGCCTCTGCCCTGATTTACTTTCTCTGCCTTGCAATATCTCACTGGAGTCTCAAAGCTCCTTTGCTGTGCACAAGTCTATAAATGCACCACTGATATTTCATGAGTCAAATTTACCTTGCTGGAGCAGAGCAACTCTTCAGATTACTGTGATTAGTTTTCTTCTTGCCTTTTATTGGAATCAGCTGGGCTACTTCTGGTATTTCTGTGTCATATTGTAGTGTGCAGGAGAGTTTTCCTTTTAGTCAAATGGTACAGAAGTACCTGAGACATTCAAACCCCAGTTACTTTCTGTTACAACTTGTTGCACTAAAAGGTTTGGAGTATCCTTTAGCATCAGCTCCTATTTCTCCCATCTGTGAAATGAGGAGAGCTCTCACCATTTTGTAATTATGCATATTGGGGATTTATACATTATAAATTCCATGTAAATAACTCGTGCATGAAGGACTTAACTTAGTGTGGAATATTATATTTTTCTTTTTACAAAAATAAAAGCACTCGTTATTAAGACATGTTGAGGCAGTTGTTCGGATTGTGAAAGAAAATGCTGTTTTCAAAGCTGGATTAATGGCCCTTGGGGCTACACTGAGAAGATGGTGTAGAGGTGACAGGGGATATATGCCAAGATTAAGAAAAATATACATTCAAACTGCACAGAAAATTCCTGGGTTTGTGTTTTGGGGTTTTATTTATTTATTTATTTTATTCTGCCAAGATTCTTTTCTGATTTAATGAGAATATCTGACTTAAACTCACTTGAATTGTCTGTGAGCAGAAGCTATCACATTACTTCCACATCTACGTCAGCTATCTTTCATACAGAGAAAATAAGTGTTCCATGTCATTTTGTGATGGTGCTCTTTGGGAAAATGAGCACGTTTAGCAAGTTTTTTGTCCATGATGAAGTTTTCTGTTGGTTACTTTTTCTTTGTGAAGGCAGATCTTCTATTCATGGGGAGATATTCCAACCAATTTCATCTGTTGTCTTCACCCTAGAATATTACCTGTTCACTCCTACGAATTACTGATTTACTCTGCAAAGGACTTGGCACCTCTTAGGCCTCTGAGAGGTGAGGATACTTAGTACAAGTCAAAAGATCCTCAGCACATTGCAGTACCAATGCCTCTGGGCATATTGGATCATAGTTTTAATTTCTTTGTGAGCTGACAGTTAAACCTTGTCATGGCAATTTTTCCTCAAATTTTGTACTAAACAGCATGTCTCTTATCTTTGTATCTCCCTATGAAACAGTATTGTAGAAGAGTGTTCAGAATCAATCTTGTACTTAATGAAAATGATCTGACAAATGAATATTGCCATATATTTCAAAACAAAGCCAAACAAAAATCTCCTACTGAAACACTTAGACTGAGTTTATCTCTGGGGAGATGATGAGAAACAAACAGCACGTGACAGTTGTTAATCAGATTGTGTAATATATTACTGGAAGAATCTCAAAGACTGCAGTGAAGGGTTATAGTATGCAGAGTAGAGTGACTTTGATCTAAGGTTCATTTTGGGTTACACTGAAGGAAAAAAAAAATCAAGCCTCAAACAAAACTTGTTCTGTTACAAAGATAAAAATGACTAAACCTTCACAGTGAACTTTATAAATAGGTATCTCAGATGCTAAGAACATGCAAAACCTGACTGGCAGGGGCTATAAGCACATCAGTAATTTGATTATGTTCAAGAGTTAAAAGCAAATTAACAATTTGCAAATTCTACAATATTTTATTATACATTCATTTTTATCTATTGTATATAATAAACTATATTTAATTCATTAACTTTTCTTTGGCATTTGCAATTAGAATAACGTTTCACATGCAGTCAATTAACTAGTGCCCAATGTAAGCCTTCAATAACAGAACCTGAGAGTGCAAAGGATGTCAGTAGGAAGGCACCTCTGGTAATCTAATCCCACCTCCTGCTCAGAGCAAGTCCAGTTAGAGCAAGTTGCTCAGATGCTTGTTGAGTTTTTGATTTCTCCAAAGACAGAGAGATGCTAATTTCCCTGGGTTCCTGCTTCAGTGTCTGACCACCCTTTTAGTAAAAAGTTATTTTCTTTTATCTTGTCCAAAATTCCCATGTTGCAGCTTGTGCTCGCAGCCACTTATCTGAACCAGGACACCTCTGAGGAGACCCTGTCTTTGTCTGCACTACACCTTCTCGTTAAGCTCCGTACAGATCACCAATCTTTTACTGAGTAAAATCACTTGTTAATGGGTCCCTTTGTTTAAAAGACATTCACTTTACTGATTTCTGCCTATATAAGACTATTTTCTGCATTATCTACTATGAAGCAGTTTTGGTGAGGGAATTATGAAACCTATAGAAAAAATAATCCTTAGAAATTTTATATGCCATCTTCCAAAGCTGTCTGCATCACACTGGAGCACATTGTCTACATCTAAGTCACTTTAACTTGTTTGAATATAAGCCCAATTGTCATGCAACTGATATATTCCAATTAAGTGATGGGTGCTTCGCAACACAATGTTATTCTAAGAAACTATTGACTGGGCTGGCATTTTCAAAAAAGCAGTATTAGTTTACACATTATATATCCTTAAGGTGCTAGGCATTCTCCTTGGGAATTTGATATCAATTGATTGTGAATACCACTCTTTTTCACTCCTGTCATTGTGGCTACTAAAGCACTCTTGAACTTGAGATTCATTTGTGATCAGAGTTTTGGAAGATTAAGTCCAGCAATGCTTTTTGAAAATATGCTGTACACTGAAGGAGGTAGGACACAATCCTTCCCATGATGGAGTGGGGGGAGGTATTCACAAGATTATGTATGAACCAGGACTTTCATCTTTCTTTTCTCTAATTGTTGGATGCTGAGAGGTGAACAAATAAGCAGAGATATGATCCTGTGGCAGATGACCATCAGTTATAAGCCAGGAAGCCCTTGCCTTGCTCTTCACCAGTGCTGTGACAAGAGATAGATGGCAGCACAAAGCGAAATGAAGAAACATAATTTCTCACTGCTTTTATTTGATCTGCTTCCTTTCTCACATCTCTGTGTGTGGGTCGAGGGGGAGGGGAAGGAGGGTGAGGAGGGGAGGACGAGGGTGGGAGTTTCCTTCATGCTTCAGCAGTGGTGCTGAATGTGAAGGGAACAATAGTTGGTCTGATTCCAGGCATTCACTTGAGCAAGGGCTGTTTGAGGAGTGAGCACAGGCCTGCAGTTCTCACAGGTGCCACCACCAGTGGCAGGGTTACCTGTGGGATATACAGGAACAGACAATTAGTGTGCAGTGCTCTGCCTTAAATTTCATACTCTGAGTTTTTTTAAGAAATAGATTTATCTTTTTTTTTTTTTTTAACATTCAGACTATGTGCTCATTTTCAAAATAAGGCTTAACACTCAGCAGTCAAGATAACACTTTCTCTTCTTAAATGATAGTCTTCATTTTGTTTGGGGGTGCTGTGTGTTGCTTTCATGTGCCTAAGGGTAATACAGAAAAAAAACACTGAGTATTGTCATAGGAAGAGATACGTACCACTGAAAAGGAAAGAAATGTCATTAACTTCTGGTAGTTGCACCACAAACCAACTGAGCACTACATTGCTTTCTCTCTTCCTGGCTACGATTAAAAGGGCTGAATTAAAGATAACCATAGACAAAATTTTTGTATCAGCTGTTCTCTTCTGTATTTCTATGCATTCTTTATAATAAAGATAAGCTCAATTCCTAGACATGGGTTGTGATTCACGTAGGGCATAGTCATGCAAAGTCATGTTACAGCATCTCAAAACATTTTAAAGTTGTTGTAATTTATATTATGCCTTATCTGCTTTTATGATGAAAGGGGCTTTATAGTGCTATGACTAGACTACATGGTTTACTCTGGCTTAGATGTGAACATGAGTCTAGATATTGTCAAATCTTCTTGGACTACACAGGCAGTCTCTCACTTGCAGAATGGACTCAGGTAGCTACTAATAAGCTTCTTGTTGGGATTCCAAGAGTATCTTCCTTCAAGTAGCAGCAATATAAAATTAGTCTTCTCCTCGGGTATTTTGCTACGTTTGCCTGCAGATGACATTGTGATTTACTGAATTACTACAACATTTTACAATTTTTACGTTTTACAACTATTTACTACCACAACTTCATTTGAACTCTTACAGGTTTCATCGGGGTTAAGTTCAAAGGCAAGTCAGACAAGGCTTGATTGTTGAGGCTAGACACAGGCCAGAAACAAGGGATGGGAAAGGACTGCACCATGTTAGCAGGTGACCAGTGAGGAGAGATGCTGCTAGCTGGAGGTCCTGCATTTGCAGAGATCGCTTTTCACTGCTTACATCCCTTGGTGGTCTCCTTATGTCTTGTTTCAACTCTCCTGACCAGCTTGGCCCATATGATGAAGCAGCATTCAGGAGGATTGGTGGAACAGTTCCTTTATGATCTGAGCTGCAATGACCACAGTTTTGTGCTAGTCCTAATGTAGGAAGCCCAAAGGTATTGATGCAGAAAAGAAAACCATTTCTGTTCTTCCCTCACAGCTTCTTCTACCTGTAGTGTGATGCTGAATGAAGATGATCAATCCTGACTTGATTTTCAGGGGGTTTTGGTTTTTTCAAGAAAATCTAATTCTTTCCGACCACCGCCACCACCACTCCCATCCCCCTCCCCCCCTTCTTTCTACTTCTTAAAGGAATATATGTGTTTGATGGGGAAGAGGTGGGAGAAAGGATAAAAAAAGATACCTTTATTTTTCTAGGGCATTTTTGTGTTATTTGAGATGAATGCTTTGGCTCTGTTTGGGCAGGAGAGTTTGTGTCTGTGTACATACACTGAGAGAGACTAGGTTTGCGTAGCAGCGCAGGGACTATGCCCAGCCATGCTGCCCGCTTGCACGAAGCAGCGGATTCTTCAGCTCCTACATCACTCTCCACTTAGTCAGACATACCCTGCAGACAGCAGACTGCATAATGTGTTGCTGTTGTTTTGATTTTGAGGCCCTGGAGCCTAGCTGTCAGCTGGCTTGTGCTATAACGGGACAAACAGCAAACGCAGCTGACTCAAAGAGGATGCAGGAAATAAAGGAAATATATGTATTTTTAAGGATAGGAATGATGGGGGAGGAATTGCTAATATGACTGTGAACTCTTGTGATATATATAGAACCTTTCAGTAAAACACCAGTTCCACTGAAGTCAATAAAAATGTTGCCACTGAATTTACTGGAAATATTTTTTCTGTTCTGTGTCAGAGGAAAGTAATAGTTGAAAATATACATCGACAACATTTTCACATCTGTGTCTCCAGGGAAGAAATGACACTGTACTACCATAATGCCTACGCACAGGCATACATCTTTGTAAAGATGTTGTCATGAACCCTGAAAACCCAGTCTTTTTACTTCTTTTCTCAGCTTCCAGGTCAGGCCTTGGGTCAGGTCATAGGTGTTACCACTGGGGAGGAGGAAGGAAATGTGTCCTACTTGCTCCAATCCAAGAAAGTTTTTCTGTTTTTGATTTTTTTTTTTTTTTTGAGGAGAGGGAGGTAGTTCTGTGAGGGTGATGTGTTTTTGGGTTGGTTTGGTTTTGGTTATGAGTTATGTTCTCCATTCTGTTTTAGAAACAAAACAGAGCGCATGGAAGTCACATACATAACCACTTTCAGGTTTACTTGTCCAAGATTCCACAAACCTCTCTACAGCAAAGGAAAGGCCAAGGGTATTAAGAGTGAGCAGAAAGCATTTTTGTTTTCTCTCAATTACTTGAGTTCTTGGGATCTGCCTGAAGCAGGCACTAGAGACTGGTGAGTTTCACACCAGTATCAAATTGTTCTTAGAATCAGTCACTTGGATGTGGTACTCTACTCTGGCTTTGTCTCCTGTGGTGTCTTCTTGGGAAATATTAACTGAACCGACTTTGTCATTTTTCCATGGCTGCTCTCTCTGCAGGATGTGCCCTGCGCCAGATGGTTGACTTGAATGAATTCTCTTCACATAGTTAAGAATCACTTTCTTTTATTATTCATGACTTGTTTCTTCCATCTCTCATGTTTCTCAATTTTTGCTCTGCTTCATAGGCGGGTAGTCATGCCAGATTGAGATGAGGCTGTTATTTCATCTTACATTAGGAAGCCATGTTGGGACAGAAAGCGTGTCAGATGGACAGAGGGCATTTTCTCAGATTCCAGCTATTTTAACTTACAGTGTCTGAGATACAAGAAGATGTAGAGATCAAGTAACTGTAACATTCTTAGGCTGTCTTTAGGGTTTTTATCTGCAATAAGAGAATAAATAAATAGGAAATTGAAAATAAACTACATGGGAAGTTGAAGTATCTGTAACTTTTCAGTTAAATAATTAAGTTATATAGAAGTATTCTCATATGAAAATCATAATGGTTCAGTGTCCTCCAAAATACAACACCTACATGGTTTTCAAAGATCAATAACTGCATGTAAAGCTAGCCTGATGAAAAGATTATGCACGCAGTTGCACATGCAGTGTAACTAGGTATTAAAAATCAGGCTCTGAAGTATTTGTTAAAAACAGATCTAACTCCACTGATGCCAAGTATGCTGATTTTCTTTGGATATGGATCTGTTGCTTTAAGTTTATATTCAATATAAACATCATATGCAATAATAAATCTTAGAAGCACATGCTCAGATTGTTTATTTGATTTATTATTTCATTTAGTGTAATGCTATTCCATTTCATTCCATTCTTGCATTTCTAGTTCCTCTGTTACAACCTTGTAAAAGTGACAGGGAGGCTCAGATCTTTACCCAGCAAACAATATATATTATTTGCTACATGAAAGTGGTGCACAACTCTCTTAAATGTTCCCTAGCAGACTCCTATTGCATTCCACAATGTGCCTGCACTTGAACCACCTCCATTCATATCAGAGTCTTTTTATCCCAGCACACATTGAGCAAGCTGCTCTGAAGCTTAATTCTCCTGACCCTTCAGTGCAGTCGGATATTGTCACCTAATCCCCTTTTTTTCCTTCTGTCCCATGTGTGGTTTTGACTTCTTTCTCTTCTCAATTCCTTTTTCCTCTTCCCTTTTTCTTTCTTTCTTATTCTATAAGCCTCTCTCCAGGCTCCACATTCCAGAATTCATCCTTGCATTAGGGCTGCAATACAATGCTCTCCCAGTGTTAAAGGATTAGACATTAAGGAGACTGTGGCAACTCCAGCCTTACTATATGCACAGGGGGAACATAAGGGGATGGAGGAGTGCTTGCTAAAGAGTAAGGAGACTGAGAAACAAGGGAGGAAAATGGCACCTTAGCAAAACCAGAGTGGATGACAAAGAGGTTTGTGTGAGGAATAGTAGTTGCTCCTGCTCAGTTTATTACTCTTAGTTGTCTTTGGGAGACAGTAAACCAGCTGGAAAGTGAAGCAGTATTACACATTATACTGTGATTGGTACATTAATGTAATTTTAATTTTAGCATCCAGCTCTGACAAATGGCCAGCTTGAAGCACTCATGTGGTGATATGCCATTCCCATACACAAGATGAAAGTGTTTTCTGAAGTGCCAACGTTAATCAATATTACATAGCTTTTTATTTGTAGATAACTCTTCCTCTTATACCCATATTTCCAAAGTTCATACAACTCCCAGAGAAGGGAGTCTTAGCTTCCAAATATTTTCTGCATTATTTTTTTTTACATTTTTTCATGTTTCTGAAGGCAGTGGTCTTTGTTAAATGTCTCCTCCACTTTCATTATTGGATTGGAAACAAGCATATTACGTTTCAGTATACACAGGTACATAATGGTGTAGAAAAGTGTATTGAGGTTAATTCCTTTCTTCATCAACACTTTCTCCTGCAAAAGTAATTCTGAGAAAGTAAATTTAAGAATACAAGCATGCTCCATTTAAACTAATTAAAACTCCTCAGAAGTTATTTCAGAATGAAATCATTGAAACAGAGGTTTTTTGAAGCATGCTAAACAGACCCTGTAGTGGAGCGGTAATTGTCTGTTAGAATCTGTAGCATGACTCACAAAATCCTATAGAAGTGTTCTTGTTTTCCATCAAGGTTGTTTTGCTTATTTGTTGATAGGGTGGGAAAACTAAATTGAAGAAGTAAGTTTTGCATTTTGCATTGGAGGCGGTGAAGTTCGTGGTCATCCTAATCTATTGCGGAAGTGAGTTCTACAGTCGTGGGCCAGCTGCCGAAAAAGTTTTGTCACCCAGACTCATGAGTCTCACCCTTGCGGCTGACAGTTTCATTGTTCCTGAGGAACGTAAGTGTCATGGAAGGTCATGGTTGCATTATTATTATTCAGCAACATTTGAATAAATGTACTTGGCTCTATAAAGAATGCTACAGGGCTACTTACCCTGCTGTACCCCACAGGCATGTGGTGAGGCTTAGAGATTGTAAAGTGCTTTGAGTTCCTTGGAAAAAAAGCACTATGTGAATGCAACAGATTCTCATTTGTTCATATAGCATCTGGTCTCACATCACTGACATTATGATATACAGGATCAGACCCAGAGTGCTGTACATGTGTTTGATTATTCACAAACATAAACGGAGATATGGCCTCAATCCCAAGGCCTTTACACTGTAAAGAACTGACCTGGCAGCCTACCAAGCACACCTTCTATAAGGCACGGAGTGGATTTCTTTGCTCACCAGCTTGCAAGTTTTGAGTTAGAAACACACCAAGCAATTAAGGATGGGAACTGAAAGTTGGACCAGACAGGAAAAAGAGCACAGACTTCATGTTGGGAAGATGAGCAAAATTAGTGTTGTAGGAGCAAAGATTCAAATGTTGAAACGGAAATTGATGTTTTGAGTGCAGAAGTGAAGTTTTACACTTGGACACATCTGCACACTTGCATGCTTTCTCATTTTTTATTGGAAATACTTAATGAGATAAGAATAGAATGAACAAAAAACAGAGTAGTAGCAGTAAGACAGAAAGTATAATTTTAATAACGAACAAATACTAGATGAAGTGAATCTCTCCATTGGCTAGGTTCTCGCCCTGAATCAACTGTCCTGTATCAAGGAAGATTAGCGGTTTCTGGTATTTTGTTCTAGCTGTAGATTTTAATTTATTTTTTAATACAAAAAAGAAAATGAAACTCAGACACAAGAAGGACATTCACACTATTTACATGTGGAGATTCTTGTGTCAGCAGGGTGCAGTTTTCTGCCTACACGCATTAAGGCCAGGCCATGACATTCTCCAATGCACAGACTCTGCAGTTCCTTTCAGACTTTCATCTCCAAAGTTCCTCAGGAGCAACGTAAATGGAAAGTGAGTAAAATGTGGAATTAATACTAAAATAACACACTCCACCATGCGTTGAAATTCAATGCTTCTGTTTTCCACATAAAGCCTCTTCTTCATGGTTAGTAAAAGAAAGTGTTAGGTCTGTTGATAATGTTCACAAAAGCTGTAAGAACATAGATTCTGTGTAATAATTAGACCAAAACAAAATGCTCAGAATGATACCATAATTTTCCCCACCTGTTCCCCAAACTGTCAAAAGGAAACAGGTCTCTTATTTCACTCTGAATAAGATGTAGTATGTTTGTGGTTTGGGAGATGATGGCTTGATTCTGTGTCAGTTAAAACAGCTGTCTGCTGTCATGTGAACTGAATCTGGGACTGAGAGATCCATGTACCTACCTTGTTTTTAAATGTATGGTCTTATGGAGAGAAATCTTTGCTTGCTGCAGTTGAATATGCACCACTTGAATAGGCCAGGACATTAGTTTGAATGTGTTTTAATATAACTTTGAAATGGCAAATATAAAAGAAAGGATGAAGCTAATGAAAACTTCAAAGAGATAAGGAATGGAGGAATGAACAGGTTAAAAGGTTTTAAGAAAAGCTGATGTGGTTATTCAGATGTTCTTCACATGTGTTGTTCCAAATATTACTGAAGAATGTAATAAACTTGTGGTGTGTAGATCTTTTTCTTGGTGCAAAAATCCACTGCCCGGTCTCATTTCCCATTTCTTCTCACTGCTGGGAACTCTTTATCAACCACACACAAATATCCTCCTATCTGCCTATCTGCCTTCCCTATCTAATCCTCTCACCTCTCCATACCTTCTTTCTGTCCTGAATCCAATCCTGTAGAATCATTTGCCAGCTTTTCAAACTGGTAATGTTGGATTAAACTGGTGGTGCAGTTGTCTCTGGAAGAAGTAAACCGGTGATGGTGGTGGGAAACATGCACAAACCAACACAGTGCCTGGAGAAGCTCTTGGAGTGGAGAAATTGGAACCTCTGTATGCCTCCCCTTGTCTGAGACTGCAATGAAGCTCTACTTGAGCTATCTGGTTGTATTTTCACACAGTTGCTTCTTGCACTTTCTGGAAAACTAAAATTATATGGTCTTGTGAAAACTAGTTTTGTATTGTCATGGTTTCATCTGAAATAGAGTTAATTTTTTTCATAGTAGCCTGTATGGGGCTATGGTTTGGATTTGTGCNTTTTTGTTATATAGAGGTGTGTTTTATTACTGCTAAGCAGCACTGACACAGAGACAAGGCCTTCTCTGCTTCTCACCCCACCCCACCAGCAAGATGGCTGGGGGTGCACAAGGAGCTGGGAGAGGACACAGCCGGGACAGCTGACCCCAATGACCAAAGGGATATTCCAGACCATATGACACATTGCTCAGTTTATAAGGGACTTGGTGGTGGAAGAAAGAAGGAAGAAAGTGGCAGAGGGGTAGTGATGGCAGCTGGAGTGAGGGTGTTTGTCTTCCCAAGTAACTATTCTGCAGGATGGAGCCCTGCTTTCCTGGGGAAGTGGTGTATGTATTCCTTGGTTTGCTTTGCTTGCATGTGCAGCTTCTGCTTTACCTATTATACTATCTGCATCTCAACACAGGAGTTTTCTCACTTTCACCCTTCCAATTTTCTCCTTCATTCTGATAGGGGGAAAGTAAGTGAGCAGCTGTATGCTGCTTAGTTGCCATCTGGGTTTAAACCACAACACACATTTTCCTAGTTTTTGCAGGCTGTTAAAATTTTAGGAAAAAAAATCTAAGCTAGAAAAAGAAGAAAGTGTCTGTACTCTTTACTTTGAGCAATTCCTATCCATCTTTGAAAGCTTTATTTCTGCACTTTAAAAAAATCCAACGTGCCCTAGTCCCCCATTCCAGTTTATGACTTTTCATGCTATCTCCCCAAAACAGAAGGGCAAACAAAAAAAAAAAAGTAAAAAAAAAAAAAGAAAGAACCACCATCAGACTGAGAACTACTCCTGGATGATAATAAACTGTCTCAAAAAAGTTGAGAACAAGCTGGATCAGCCCTCTAACAGATGGGAGTCTTTACTGTTTCACTCTTAAGAGACACTGGTAAATCATTTGGTATTATTAAAGATACCAACCACAAAAGGGATCTGTAAAAATATAAATTGCCAGATTTTCATCATTCGGGATTCTGTTAGTGGTCCATGTGTCACAGCTAATGTTTAAATGTAATTTATTAATTTGTATAGGTGCGTGACCTTCGAGAATGAAATAATTGCCACCCGTAAGAAACAAATGGTGGTTTCATATACTGTCATGTAATCAAAACATCTCTTTTACTTGAAGCAGATCTTTTAAGCTGTAATCATAGATACAATGTATGGTAGATACATCAGGTCCATCTAACCACTATATTATTCAAGTGCAACTCAGTTGAAACAGCTGGAGTTACACCAGCACAAAAATGAGCATTTTTCCCACAAATACAGCTCGGTATTGCCTCATATCCTGCTTAGACATTTGCACCATACAAGGAAGATGCACAGAATTGTGTATCTGATTTTGACTGGGAGATTTCAGTAGACATTTGTGGTACATTGAAAGACTGCACAGTGTGGTAGGCGACAAAGAAACAGTCCCACCATAGCTGATGAAGAGTAATTTGTTGTCTGAGTGGTGTTTACTAACGGTGATGGACTAGCATTTCTTTAGTGCATCCAAGGTACTTTACAGTAAGTGACCCTTCTTGGTCAGCATCTGGAATTCAGGGTTGAGATGGGTTTTAAGACAGCTATCGAAATAAACATGAGCAGGACATAAGAACACAAAATATTATACCTTGCTTTGTGAGTTTTTTAAAGTAGAAATTAATAAATATGATACATAATTTTATGTAATAATTCCAGAACAAGTTTTGACTAGTAACTTTTTATGTGCTTTCAGCAAGCAGAGGAGTAGGTTCCTGCAAAACTTTGTATCTCTGTTTCTTTGCATATGCATGCCATCTGTACCTTCCATCAACAGTGCTCGCAAGTAAAAGGGTAGAATGGCATTTCAGTGGCTTTCTTCCTGCAAATGTTCAAAGTTACCAAGTAAATTATCAAACCTAAAAAAAAAAAAAACCCAAAAAGCAGCTGAAAAAAATGAGATGTCTAGAAAGTCAGAAGTTGATTCAATATTTCCTATCTATGCACACAAAAATGACAGCTTAATACACTTTTTCCCAAAAGAGGCAAGGGTTTAGTGTGTACTATCCGTCTAACCACTCAGCACTCCCCAAGCATAAACTCAATAAAGCTTATATAAACTAACTGCTGAACCTCGCAGCTGCTGCAAAATTTTGTGGGCCAAACTCATTTGGTTTAAGTGGAACAAAAAACATGAAGGTCAAAATAGGGGCTCAGTATGACCCTTCCTTTTTCCAGACAATGTATGGGGCTTTCCTATTTGTCTGATGTACTTTAAATCTACATAAGGAAAATACGGTCCATGTCCCTACAAAGTGAAGTAGTATATAAACAGAGAAACAGTCCATTTTATCACTGAAGTGAAAATGTATGGCTGAATAACTGGTTTGAGTTACTTCTAAGCTGTGAGATTCCTGGCTGTTTCTTTTAGTCTGAGCTGAAGTTGTCAGCAGGTTGTCTTATTGTTCCTTTTACTATTTATCTTGAGAGACTTCATCTAAAATGCAGCACTGGTGTGTGTGCATAAGCTAGACAAATAAATCAGTCATCTCCCATATGGTGATAATATGCCCCATGGGAACGGAGCATAGTCTTGCTTTGACACTTCTGCCTGTGTGTATGCACATGCATGCATTGCATTTCTGCGCTCTCCAACAATCCAGCATCCTTTGCTCATCTCAAACTGTGCATTCAATTACTGTGCTGGTGTTGTGCTGGTGTTACTTCTTGTGGATAATGTGCCACTGAATGTAGTCCGTCATTTGGTCCTTTTATGTCTGGATGTTTTCCTCCTCAGAGCCAGGTCTTTTGAATTTTGGCATGTGCTGGTTTATTTTACTCTATTGCAGCTTTTACGAATCTGTTTTCGAGTGAGTAATTCAGAACCCTGAATTAGGCATCTCTGCTGCTTCCAGAATTAATGAGGAAAGTGAACTTCCTCAGACTGGGCCTTGTGGTAGTCAGTGCTCTCCCTGAGCAGAGACACTCCTTTGATGGTCAGTAAGAAATTATTTCAGTTCTACAGCTCCTTCTCCTGGGTTTCAGTGCTTAACTGTGAGCTGCAGCTGGGTATTTCCCTGAAACCTTTCCTGGAATAAGGTACTTGTGTCATTTTCTTGGAAACTATCATGGAGATCATTCCTTTCTTTTAAAGTATAGCCAGGAAATACTGCCAAACCCTTTATGCTGTATTCACATCTCTAGAATATGAATAGCCCATTCCCTGTTCATTTGGCTGGGTTTCAGGCCCACATGGCCCAAGTGCCCTGAGGATCCCCTAGCCACTAAACCACGCTTGGAGCAATGAACAGTTTTTATCCCTCCTGTTGAAGCCATTCTACTTTTAGAAAAGCCTTGTGAATTTGCTAGATTAGACAGGCTGAGGGAAGGTGTACTAATGACTAATTGGAGTACTCCCTTGGCAACTGTGGAGAAGACCTGGGTTCTAGTTCTTGCATTTCTGCAGTGGTGATTGTTCCCACAGTTTATAATGGACAGTTGTTGGAAGAGAAGACACTGAATACAAACAGACGATAGGCCTCTTTTCTCTAAGACAATGTCCTAGTCCTGGACAGGAGAGTCTGTCTCCATTTCTTGAGCTCATGAAATAGTCTAAATAATTTCCACTGAGGGGTTCATCCTTCAATACATATAATTGGCATAGCTCAACAGTCCTAATTACCATCATCTGGTTTACTCTATATTATCAAGTAATGTATGTGTGGGAATTTGCCCCTTTATGTGATAGTATGACTTGCATTATAATTACAGTTTTAAATCAATAGAGACAACCACAATTTTTTTCAGTTTGCCATGCAACGTAAATTACAACAGAGCACGTGGTACTTGCAAAGAAAATAAAAGAGGTGGCAGGGAACTGCACTCAGACAGCGACTGCAAGTAACAAAACTGGCATTGTAAAGTAGAAAATAAATTTGCTTTGAAGTTTCTACTTAAATATTTCCCCTGGAATAAAGAAAATTATATCTAGCTAACATAGAAAATAGAAAAGCATTAAAAAGTTTTTTGATAATTATTATTATTATTATTATTGCTGCTGCTGTTGTTGGTAGTAGTAGTAGTAGTATTAACATTTTTAGTTACTTTGGCTTTGCATTTCTTTTGCTCTAGTATGTGAAAGGTAGAATAGATCCCTTAGGATAGATTGAATTTGCTCTGCTATTTTAGAGCAACTAAGTTACTCTGAATCTAGTGGAAAATGGCAAAGTGAGCACTGGAGGAAACTCTTGAAAGCATAATATGCTGGCAGATGAAGATGCTAATTGAGTTTCATGTAAAACAATTTATGCTTTTACTGGCATGAGGTACTTCAATCCATCATACAAAGGCTACATAGCAAGGTAGCATGCATGACTAATCTAGATATTATACAAAATACTCTGATTCATAAGGAGGGCTGTCTCACAGAGGCTCACAAGTAGAGGCTCAGGTCCCAAATCACTTATCATCTTTCCATCCCAGCCTGTTTTGGGAGGCAGAAGTTGAATGACAATTGATAACAGCCCACTGTATGCTGTGGATACTCATGCCATGTGTAACTAGTAAGAGATCAGGGACTATGAACAACTGAGTTGTTCCCTCAGCAAGTTAGTCTCAGTACTATTTCCCATCATCTACAGCCATTCAACTTTTCTGCCTTAAGATTCTCGATTGTTTCTCCAAGAGAACGTTAATCTTTTCTCCCTCAGCATTTCAGTTTTGCCAGTGGAGTTACCTGCTACTTGAAGTTCTAACTCCTTCTCAGCAGCACTGCTCTCCACATTATAGGCCAGTTTTTACTGCTAATATTTTTTCATATAGATAAAACATTTTATTTTGTCAAATGGGCTGCACTTACCCCTGCTCCAGATTTTTCAGTCCAAATGTTCTGTTCTTAACTTCATTTACTCTGCTAGCTTTTGTTGGAGATACAAGGTGGCTAGCTGTTTATTTGCTTTTATTGTGGGTTGGGGTTTTGTTCCTTGGGGGTTTTTTGTTTGTTTGTTTGTTTGTTTGGGGGTTTTTTTTCAGCAAATGTTAAAAATTATCAACACATTGATAAAAAATACTGAAAAGGGTTGGCCATAGGGAATTCCCTACAATGCCACCAGGCAAATTATGATTCCCCATTAATGGATTAAAAAAAGAGAAGTACTCAGCCCTTTCTTACTGCTTTAAACATTTGCTTTCTTGCCACTGTGTGACACTGCTTTTAACCACAGTGTTGTACTGTATATTACATCTACAGAATTACTAGTAATGTCCATTGAGAATGAGATCAGGTTTGTCTGTCATGGCTTACTTCCTGTTAAATACATTGAATGACATGATCTTTTTTTTCTTTTTCTGTTTCCTTCTTAGTTGACTCCTGCATCAACTGATTCATTATTTTATCCAAGACTGAGGTCAGCTTTACTGACCTGGTGCTGCCTGTGTCATCCTGCCTGCCCTTTTTTGAATATAGCAGTCTTGTATTTCCTAGGAATCCTACTGGTTTTCCAAGACACATTAAAACTGTGCCAGAGATTTTCTTCAGATGGATCTTTAGGACTGTTGGGGGTCAAATCTATATGTTTCCAGGCTTAAAGTACTTTTCAGCAATTGATGCTCTTTACCATCTTCTACAGTTAATAAACAGACCAGGAAGTACTTTATCATCCTCAAGTAAAAAAAGTATTTTGTCCTTGTTTATTCTAATATGGGATAGGAATATTTACTGAATGTTTATCTCATTTGCATGACTAACAGTGTGATCTTCTTCATCACTAACAGTGTAATCTTCAAAAAGCTTTAACCATTGGAAGCTTTCTTAGATTCTTAAATACTTCAAAAGTAATCATCCTATTAGTTACATATCTCTCAGGTATAGAAATGTCTCTGATATTGTCAGCATCCATTTTTCTCTGTTTTTCATTGCTTTCTTATATATGTTGATTGCTATTTAGTCTCTGTTGCTCTATTTCATTCCCTCTGAAGCAACACTATACATGTGCAAAATAACCCTGTATATGTTTATTTGAGTAAGGTCTCTTTGGTAACATTTTAAATGTTACCTTGAAACACACAAAGTCTTTACATTTTGCTAAAGGAACACAAAAATTTGAAAGGTTATAGTGAACAGCCATTACTGTGGATCATTGGACAGTGAAGAATAAGTCTACCACACTGAAAGTGAGTGGCAAGCACTAAGGATATGAAAAGGGATGGGAACACTGTAACTTGCCTGTAAGAGAACCAGGGTTGCTCCAGTTTGGTGGTTTTGGAGTAAGCTGCTAAGATTTTGCTTGGAGTGAGACAGATACCGTTTCATTTATCTGCTTCATTACGTTTAGACTATATTTGTCTCTGTTTGCTTTTCTACTTGTGCTTGGAGTGTGTCTATCTGTGCTCTGTTTCACAGAGACTGGAGTTTATTTGCCTGCGTTTGCTTTCCCCTGCCATTGGACTGTGTTTGCACTGAGTTCTGTTTCATTCAGTCTGGACGTTCTGGGCCCAAGTTTCTTCCACAGCTTTTGGACTATGTTTGTTTTGCTTTCCAGAGCCTGAGAATGTGGCTGTATATGGCTTGCCACTGCCCAGCAGAATGTCTCTGTCTGTATTGTGGTTAGCTTGGGTGCACTCCTGTGTGAGCTTGGCCTTCGCTTGCCTGTTAACATCTGCCTTGCCCTGTGCCCTGCTTCTGAATTCAGCCAGTTTACAGTAAGGGGAACTCTGAGGTCAGCTGAGATGGTTTAAATTCTGGGTGGATTGTCAAGATTAGGGTAACCTGTTTGCTGTTTCCCAAATGCCAGCAAGGAAATCCTACAAAAATGCATTGTACCCTTGCAGACTTGCAGAAATACATTTCAACATACTGTTCTTTTTTCCAATAGAAATCAATTATTAAAGGCAATGCTGAGTAATGTCCTCTGTAAGACCACTAATATAAATGAAGTTGACCGGCATGAAGTATTACACCAACCCAAAATTCGTCCCAACTTTGGTACAGACAAATCAAATTCATGGTGAGGTCAGAGGAGGAGTGCCTACCAAGTTCCTGGCCAAACACAGACATGCTCAGTTTACACTATAATTAAAATAGAAAAAATAGAAAAGGGTGGGAGGGGGAGGGAGGGGGATTAACCATGTCCTACTATTTAACAGTCTTACTTGTTAAGAATGATGTTAACTGGAAATGCAGATGCTTTATTACCTGTCCAAAATTATTAGCCTCCTTTTAAATTCTCTTATTTCCACTCTGTCATATTTTTTTTTCTAATTTGTTATCTGCTTTCTACACAAAATAGCACAATACCATTGTAAAAATGAGTGGCTGGGTACTAAGTTGGCTGCATATATGTGAGGGACAAGTAACAGCATCACCTTTCAACCTCTTTCGACCTTTATATATGGGCTATATAAAATTTGAAAGTTTTTAATATATTAAAATGCCAAAAATAGGTAGATCTGAAACATTCAGGTTTAGTTGGCTTGAGTCTGGAAAAACAAAGTAAGGAGGAGTGCATTGTATCAGGGCAGGGGGGTGGGGGTGGTGGTACCCATATTTTAACTTTTGAGGGTATTATGCTGGGGTTTTTCCTGTAAAAAGGAAACTGACCATTTCAGAGTAGGTCTTAAGTAGATTTATTATATGATACAATAAAAGTCCTTTAAAAAGTGGTGAACAAGAGTTTCCTCTTTAGAGAAAGGAGATGTGAATTCCTCCTGACTTCAAATTTCAGCTCACCTAATAATAAACCTGCTATTGTAGTGATATCACAGCTACTTTCTGCAGATAGAAAACCAGTAATTTTATCAGCCCTTAAAATTACCCAGGGGGAAGTGAGGAAAAAAATTAATATCAGCAAATGAGACAAGCAGTAAGACTTTTTTTCAGAAGCTTTCTTCTGTTATGGAATTCCCTATGTCCTTTTCCACTGCTGTCATGAGCAGTAATCAAACTGCAAAGAAGCTGAGGCAGAGCTGAATGGATCTGGCACACAGGTGTCCGTGCCTTTTCTTGCCATATTGACTGGCACTTGTCCAGGGGAAGATGGGCAGGGAACACCCTGTTGTATATTGGGAGGACAAGAGAAGGCACTAACCTCATACTTGAGCTTAGGACCTACTTCTCCCCTCCAAGACTCAACATGCAAGGTGTTATTTAAGAATATTTTATTGTGAACAGTCCAGTTGATTTTGTTGCTCCACTTATTTGCCTAAATTTAGAGATGTGCTTAGTTATTTTCAGAATTCAGTAAAAAGAAGCAGCCATGGACAAGAGAATGGTTAAGAAAATCTCATTTAGATATGATGGTTTAGCAATAATTTCTGGTGTCGGTACCTAGCAATAATTGGCAATGATGTACCTTAATTCTGGTTTTGACCACTATCAAACTGTGTTGTGACTGTATTCAGAACCTTTATATGTGGCCACTTATCAAATCCTTTTTCAAACATGTTCAGTAATCTAGTTTTGGGTGTGGTTTTGTCACTATTTCTTATCAAGGCAATAACTTTTCTTCCACTAGTTCGGATTTTCAGTCTTCACAGCAGTGATTTTTTCAGCCAAGAGTAAGAGTTTAAGAACTTATTGACTAGCTAAAGCCAGTCCTACATTCATTACTGGGGTAACACTTCCACTAACATCAATTCAGCACATTTAATTTAGTAAAGGATGACTAGAATACAATTCTTATTTTTTGTGATATTTTGTTTTGGCATGAAGCTTAGCTCAGTTGTTGTTGTTTTGGTTTTTTTTTTACAGGCCTGTAGCCAGCTGTTAAAAAAAAAAAAAAAAGACCCCAAAAAAATCCCAAAACCCATAGAAATGAAACTCTCCAAGAAATGGCCAAACAACCTAGGAAATGTGGCAATTACTATGGTTACATTCAGAGAAACATGCTAAGTTGTTTGAATCCAAAGGGGAGTAGAAAATAGCTAGAAATTGGCATTTCAGGTATCCATATAAGTAAAGCTACTGTGAAGCTCTGGTCATAAAATAAAGATACATGCAATTTAGATGGGTTCTCAGTGACACGTTAGGAGAAATACAGTCCACTGCTAGCATCACCAGGGCCAGTGCTATAGCTGGGTATTTCTACACCACCTTTTCTGTTTGAACTGGTGGCAATAAACAGGTCTATGTCTGTTGTGCAACCTGTGTGGAGATACTGCAGAAGACTGCTCATTCAGTGGTCTCACTAGCATAGATTCAGCTGCTTGCACCAACCACCAGAGATTAGCCCCTTTTCTGATAATTGGCAAAATACCAACAGATAAAGAACTGGTGGAGTTGAAAGGGAGAAAAAGGAATGTTTGTGAGAATACACACTACTTATGCTTTGCATATCAGTAGTTTGTGGAAGCACTTTTTGTGCAAAGTGCTTTACAATTAAGACATACTCCCTTACTGAGCACTTAAAAGGCAAAGCCAGACAGACAAGAATATTATTGTATCCGACTACCCAAAAAAATTAAGAAGATCTGAAGAACATGGGCAGAATCTTCCTTTCAGTGCCTCAGCCATGATGCTTCTTTCTTAGTAGCTATGCTTTCTAATAAGAATTGGGAGTCTTTCTCTAGCCTCAAAATCCTAGTAAAGATTTCACTGTGGGTGTTTCTAATGTGACTGAAAAAATCATCTAATTTCTCTTTTTCAAATAGAAAGCAAGTGCTGTCTAATGGTTTGTGTATTAGGAGGATAATTTCATTTTCCACGTGTTGTCTGGCTCTGGTTGCTGTTATGAGATGTTTAGACAATGCTTTTTGGAAGGAAAAACAAGAGAAAAAAATAGAGTGGGACAAACCTGATGATAAGTCAGACCCAGTAAGATGTATTGCTTTTCCTCAATGTTTTCAATGGCAAGGAAACAGCAAGTTAAATGAGACTCTGCCTATGGTCCCTTGGCCAAATGTCTGAGAGCTACAATTTGTTCTGTGGGGAAGTTGAAGCTGGGAGATGTATACAAGAGCAGCCCCTGTAGACCAGCCAGGGGATCCATGTGTGACTTCTGCTCTCTCCCAACAGTCTTGGTATTTGCAGTTAACTGATTATTAGTTTGGAACTGTGGCTTCAGTAGGTAAAATCCCTTGGCCTAAGCAGAAAACAGTGGCTAAACATCAAACAAATGTGCGTCTGGGTTAAGATTATACACACATCACATACTTTAAATGTCAGTAGCATAACTTATTGTTCTAGTTGGGTAGCTATTCAGTAGCCATAGTAGTTTAATTTTACTTTTTCTTGGCAAGATCAAGTAGGTATCTTGGCTGAATAGACAGAATGGAATAGTCTATACACGTTTTGGATTTCACAAGAAGAGAAAAACCTTGAACTACTTCATTCTAACCCTTTTGTTTAATAATTTATTTTTATTACCACCTTTCTTTATACTCTTAGACTTGAATAGCTATTGGTTGGGTTAGGTGAACTAATGGTCTAATGGGTCAGAGGATCAGAGACCTTCTGAAGGGCTAAGACCACCCACCTCACTCCTTTCAGTTCTCACAAATTTAAACAAGATATATTTCTTCAGGTTTTGGAAGGCTGTTTTCACAACTCCCAAAGCCAGAAAGGTCCTCTATCTATTGACACAGATTATATTAAAGATCTATTGAAAAATCGCAAAATACATGCAACATTCAAATAATATTTTTTCTGCTCTTAATTCTGATGTGTGCTGAATATATTACTTTAAGCATGTTAATAGAAATAGGTAAGAGAAAACTCCCCTTGCAACACATGCACTGGTAAGGATATTCAGAGTGCAATGCAAACTAACCCCAAATCCTGGACCATAAAATTCCTGCTGTATTGTAGAATCATAGAATGCCTTAGGTGACACTGTGGTCTAGTTTCATTTGAAATAACAAATGAATATGGTTATTGGTTATTGAATATGGTACCAAATATGGTACCTATTACAGGTTTAGTCCCAGGAGAATGATGTATCTTGAGAGTTTATCTGTCCTGTCATATGGTGGTGCATATGTAGCTCTGTATTGACTTCACAGAAAACCTCTTTTAAGTGTCTATCATAAGATATGAACAACACAATTTTTTAAATTCCAGCCTTAGAAATTTAGACAATTTACTGTTCACCCATTGAGGTGGAGCTGAATCTCACAGGTTTTGACTCTTACTTCACATTCTAAAGAAAATGTAAATATCTCAAATAATAATCTATGCTTTTAAAATGTTCTAGCTGCTGCAAGAATGCATGGTTTTTTGATGGAGGGGAAGGAGAAATGGTGTCCTTGGGATAAAATGTGTGAAACTTTGCAATTCTTACTCATCAGTAAGCTAGATACAGAACAAGTACAGATTTGTTGCTAGAACTAGTCATTTTAGATACAAAAGAAACACATGCAAGTATTAAGATGACAGATATGGTTAAGTTTTGCTCCCTTATATATTTAGAAATTGTTAATGGAATTGGACAGACAAACATAGCTTTGAACTGTTAAAGTCTTCTCCAAGGTATCAGTAGATCATAGCAGCTTAGTTTCTGCAGCATTCACAGTTCCTTTCCTGACTCCCACTGGAGGACAGCAGATTACTTCATTGTCTTCACTGGAGCATCAGATTCACCATTTGCTTGCCCAATTATGTTCCCTAACTAGTGACTAAATGATAGGGAGATATGAGGGTGCCTCCCACTGCTCTCCTCTCTCTGGCCACTTCTGGCAAGTCCCTACTACTGTCTCCCTACACCTTGTGTAGAGCCAGTACAGCAATAATGAGGGTCTTGCTTTCCTTTCACCAGAGGTACCAAGTTAGCTCTAAGTGCAGAAAGGACAAAGGTCGTTACCAAATTCAGAAATTATTGGAAAATCAAACTCTGAGAATAGATAACTGAAAAGGCACAGCAAGATTTCTTGAACTTCCACACTGCATACTAAACATCCCTGCTTGAAATAAATCACTTGCTTATAGTATAATATTGTATTTTATAACATTCTAGTCAGACATTATTAGTGATAAAATAAATATGATCATTTTTAAGAGCTTAGATCATGCCTAGAAATAAGTCTAAACATGACTAGACATTGTAATTCATATTTTTCAAGGTTTTTGCTAGTCAAGAGCCAACATCTGTACTGAAGTGGAAAGGATTTTAGAGAAGATGGGTTGTTCCTAAAGAAACTGGTGTGTCATTTTCAGAACAATGCTGAAATTAAGTATGAGGGTAATGACAGTCTCCGTTCTTTCAAAAAAGTCCATTCTAGGGCTTTCCAATGTGAAATATTACTAGGAGAATATGATTTAGTTATCTTTAAGCTGTATTTTATAAAAGAAAGAAAAAAACAACACAGGACTATCTCGTGACTTTAAGGTAAGGTAAATTCTTCACAGTTAACTTTCAGGACCCAGAGGCCTTTCACCGAGCAATGCAGACAGCACCCCTCAGGCTTACTAACCCTAAGCACAGCTGAGGTCTGGATCATTTGTATGCCACTGAAATGCTATAATGGTTTCCCTTAAAAAAACACCTAGACGTCCTGTTTCCCTTTGACTAGTACTTCTGAATTTGGAACCAAACTGGACTTGAGTGTGCATATCCAGGGGACCAGAGCTGATCCACCACCAGGTCTAGAGCAATTCTAACTCAGTCTTGGCTTTTCCAGTATGTTTTTATAATAATGTTTAATTATATGTATGATAAATAACTAGTTATCAAAATGCATAGCTTTCCTCCCCCAAGAAAATGTAGCATAATTATTTTGCTTATTCAAATTTGTAACCAATGCAACTGTGGTTAACAGAAAAGGTACTAAACATAGAAAATAATATTTCCTTCTCCTGAGTGTTTAGTATAACAATATAAGCATTGACCGTTGTGTACTTTGGTATTATTTTCCTTTCCTGCTTATAGTCCCTTCTCATGTTTCTCCATCATTTTAGGCCCCTAATAGGGATAGGATGAACCCATTGATGTCGGCACATGGAGGCCTGCTAGTAGCATGCCTTTGGTTTTAGTCTCCTAGCAGCAGCCATTCATGTTATGTGGGCTTTCTTTTTTGGGCATTGCCCACCCCTGAAACTGACTTCAGGCATTTTTCACTGCCTGTTCTGCATGAATAGCCACAGGCCTCTTGCCAATTGTCCCCCCTTCTTGAAAGCCAGCCTCAGCCAAAGGCCTTTTCAAGTGTGATCCCAGAGTGCCACACAGGCTTTCAGGGTATTGTTGTCGAGATGAGGGCCCTGCACTGGAAAGTGGGGTCAGAAGAGAAAGCACAATAAGGGGTGATGGAGGCTTCATGCAGTCCTCAGATGCTGGCCTGTTTATTAATTTACAAAACTAATGTCACTGTCTTTAGAGAAGAGATTGAGTGAAAAAGATGCCCTTTGAAGAGAAGAACTGCTTTTGATGCATTACCAAAACATTGCTCCCCTTATTAAATTGATTTTATGGAAGCAAGTACAGCTAGTAAAAGTTCAGAAACACCAATAAAATGTTGATGGTCTGAATTCAGTGTTTTCCTTTTTTTTCCTCATCAGCTCAGACACAATTCATGTTAATAGGTTTTACAAGTTGTCCTTGGGAAAAAAATCCTTACATATAAGGGGTGTAAATATCTGGTCTTCCTTATGCATGTTGCACAAAGTATTAGTCAAGACAGTACAATAGTGCAGCCTGTTTAACAGAGTGCTTTCTCATTCATAACTTATGAAATATTCAAACATAATTTTTTTTTACCTTTTGGTGTTTGAGGAGGAAGGGATGGTGGTGGTGGAACTAAAAGGGATGGGGTCCCATGAATCTTGAATATAATATACACAAGTGGCTTGACTTGTGAAAACATTCAAAGCAGAGATTGAACATTGCTCCAGTGCTCACTGTAGGTGCAGATTAGTGGATCTAGGCATGCAGTTCTCTGGTTTGCTAGTTCCTGTGACATTGGGTGGAGTCCTGTTATCTAATAGTATAGAACATTTGTGTTGCAGGTTTTAATATAAAAGCAACCTTGGGAATAAATGTCATTCCTTGACTTCCTTATTCTTCTTTCCCATACCTAGACAAAAGAGAGGCTTGCTGTATGGTGCTTTGATTTTGCCAACTAGTTGCCAGTTCAAACTGTGAACCCCTTTCCATTGCTCTCCTACTTCCTCCCAAAAAGACACAGATACTGCTCTCTCCATCTCAGATCATCTCACAAAGCAATGTGTCATACAGAGTTGAGTTGTGTTCTCTTATTGCCCTAAGAAACCAAACCAGGACAAGTGTCTTTATCCACAGATGGATAAAGACACCACTGTTTCCACAAGCGGTGGTTGTCATGAACTACTAGACTTGTGATGGCTATCATTATGGATATTACTTAGGATTGAATTTAGGGACTTCCGATACCACAACTATGAGACTCTACAGCTGGAACTAAAAACGGCTGTCATTAAACTTGTATCCTTTGTAAGCTGGATGCAGAAGGAAGGCATTCCAGTCTGACCAGTGGGTTACAGATGCAAGATTAGGAGTTTTAAACATGTGGCCATAAATGTGTGATTGAATTTTAAGTGCTTTCAATTAATGTAGATCAAAAGAGACTTTTGTAGTTGGACAGACTTTCAAAAGTACCAGACTTCAAGCATAAATCTGTCCAGTCTTCCTTTGTTTTTCATAACTTGTCTTGCCGTGTTTGTTAATTATGGAAGGCATTTAGGGCTTGCTCTGTCTCATCCAGTTTCTTCTCTTTAGTACTCCAGCCGTGAAGTCAGCAGTTTTACAATCCACTGCCCTGAACCTTGAAAGTCATTTATGGCCAGCAAGAGGGTGTAAATTGCTAATGGTAACATTTTAAGTCTATTCTGTATGAAAAGAAATGGAGATTGATCTTTGGAACAAAAATACTTATAAACTGCTCACTTTTCCAATAACAGAAAATATTTCAAAGGATTTTAATCCCTTCTTTAAATGATAATGCAGAAACAATGTTTATGATGAGGAAAGCTCTTAGCTGAAAGGAAATACCAGAGCATCACCCAGCATGATCAACACTGGTAACTTAATTATATGTTTGTTTCAGTTTTTAATTATGTTGCAGACAATACGGTTTGCAAAATCATACAGGTTCAATGTTAGTCTCCACGCTTCTATCCAATACATGTTCTCAGATTAATATATTTGGTGATTAATGTATACATTTGAATCATAAAAGCGTGGGGTTTTGCCCTGAGCAGAACACTCTGCTATAATTTTGGTACATATTCTGATAGCTGATTTTCAATAAATTGGTTTTGAGATTTTCAAATTTTCAAATACAGAATTCAATGAAGAATATGGAGACTAGTTAATGATTTTTTTTTTGTGATTCTTTTATCAATAATCTCACATAATTTTTTACTAGTAAATATCTGCTCTGAAGATACTGGACACCTTACTAAAAAGTGTGAAGGACTTTTGCATACATTGTCCTCTAATTAAAATTGGCTAATTTGAAAATAGCTCCTTGAATTACATTTAAGAAGTCAGATTATCTAACCTTTTACAGTGCTTTCATGATTAGCAGTCTCAAAGTCAAGGTAGATAAGCAGGCCAAATATCTTATAACATAGTCATATTTTTCTGCTCTGATTAATAAAGATTGTAAAAGTTAAATGTTGCTAATCTGAGTCTGATTCAATCAAGGTTGAAAACTACTAACTGCATGTGAGGATTTTATATAAAACATAACATCTTTGCAAGAAAGCATACCTTGAGTGCACTAATAGACGTCAAACCATTCTGCAGCCTGTGGCAAGAAATCCAACACTCTCAACCAGTTTAGGGCTTGCCTGTACAAGAGCTATTTATTTTGCCTTTGGGTGGAGGAGAGGATTTGTCCTCCATATATAAACAACCACAGATAATAGAATATCAATAGGCATATTTAAATACTTACCTTTTAAAAATTAACCAAATGAACCACAGTAAAAATACTGAGATGGAAATATGGCAAGTTGTAATAACCTTTCCATGAATTGTTTTGCTTTTCCTTCTTTATGAACAGCAATAAGTTGTGAGAGTACTCAGGAAAGCTACTCTGGCAAATCTGGAACTCTCATGGCAGGAGTAGTCATGACCAGGTCAAGAAAATTCCCAGTGTGGGGAGAGATTTTAGGATGTCCTAGAAGCACTAATCAATCAAAAAAAAAAGAAAAAAAGTAAAGTGTATGGTAAAGATAGGAGTAGGAGCAATTCTCAAAAGAAGTTCAGCATTTTGATTCCAATAACAAGCTAAACAGATTATCTGAAGTTCTCAGAATCTCATTGAGGTAAAACTCCAGCAGCAATCTTATGAGAACAAGGCTTCACATGACATTTCAAACTTCTGCTTATGGTCCATTTAGAAATTAAAACAGAAGTGTAAGAAAAAAATACTTCCCTTAAAGAAGGTGGTAATTCAATACACTCTATAGTTAACTGAGGTTTGAATTGGTTAACTTCATTTTTAGGCATGATTTTAGACCATTTTATGTTTATTTTACCATTATCTGTTCTCTAATATTTGAGAGGTTTTTGAGTATCTGCATCCAATTCCAAAGCAATACAATATGGGGTAAAAGCATTAAATGCGGTAAACAATGCAAATTTCTTTATCCTTTCATTTTTCCCCTGTTTCGAGGTCTCTTACTTCCTTTGCAGTTATCTGTCATCTGAAGGAAAAAGGAAAGGAGAGAATGACCAAGTCAAAATAAATTTAAAAAAATCTGTCTTCCTTAATTAGATACTGTTTTCTTTTCACTCCACAGAATAAACTACTAGACAAAATTAGGTTAAATTAAGAGTAGTGACATTGTGTTAACTGCGGACAGGGACTTTGAACAAAATGATCAAGATATAAGGAAAAGACACTAGTGATACTTTGCAGTGGAAAGATTATAGTGTTGCTGAGTTAGGTTTTGGAGATCACCTTAAATCCTTCTGCTACATTCCTCCATGCTTTTGTTCATTTAAAGCTTTGCTATTTCATTCTTAATGTAATAAATGTGAAATCTCCTGTGAATGGGGAATGTCCAGATCATGCCACCATACATAGCCTTGTTACAGATATGAAGTAGTTACTTCTCAACTTGTAGATAATCTGACACAGGATTGCTATGTCTTAAATTGCTTGTACCATTTGTCTCTCTTCCTGTCTTTTTTTCAGCATTTTTAGAAAGGTTTATTGTTTTAGCATGGCTTTTGGAAAGGCTCAGCTTTCCAATAAAGCTAAAGAAATAGGTGAATTTTCAGAGGAAAAATGGCTCTGTAATTTGCACTGGGAGATCATCGATATAGATTGGTCTGTAAAATTTGATTCTCATTTAATTGCCTAAATGACAGTTGTGTTGTTTTAAAATCTTTACCTCAGATGGCTGAGAGTCTGGAAAAAAAAAATCTTAACTCTGTTTTTTACTCCCTTTTGCATTCCTGCGTCTACTTAAAGGAGTCATCTACCAAGTTTTAGCTTCATCCTTCTGTCTGTCTTATTCACACTGAAGGAGTTCATGAGCATGTATCTACAGATAAGATTTGGGTAGGATTTTATTACCTCTGAATTGCTTATGCATGAATTTATTTCTTCTGTCATTGCTTAAAATTACAACAGCAAGCTTCTTCATCTCAAAGAGATGTTTTCTGGTTTTTCTTTTGCAGAGTAGTATAAAATGACCAGAAGATCCATGAGGATGGAAATGTTCTGAAGGAGGAAGGTATGGTTTCAATTAATATTTAGCTTTAGTGGAGTCAAAACGTTTCATAAAAGTGCATTGATTTCAACAGAATTTGGACTTTAAAGTTCAGATTTGGTTTTGACCAGAGTCAAAAACCTGATATTAAACTTGTGGCATTTTTAAGAAAATATAGAGTAATTTTTAAAATGTTTCAATGTTCACAACCAATGTCAGAGACTCAGAACTAGCAGAGAAGCAAATTTGCCATTCACTGGCTAAGTCTTTGAAAATTATAAACACGGAAACCAAAGAATCCATCTGATTACCTTGGTATTATCACTGTCTCCTAGTTCTTCCTCTCTGGAAGTGTGACTGATCTCTAAAGCTTTAAGTGGTAATAAAGTGTTAGGAATACGATTTCTGTGTGGTCCCTGTGCTAGCATCAGAGAAAAGTTCCAATACAGCTAATCTGTTCAAATTTAATGAATGTCCTGCTGACTTTTAAGGGAGCTGGCTGCCTGCCTACCCTCTCAGACTTTAAAAATCTCCTCCTATTTTTGCAGAATTTTGTCATGAAACCATATTGAGTGAGCCCATATAGAAAATGCCATTGCCATTCCTACAGGTTTCCACGAGACATTTGACCCCCTCCCCTCCCTTTCTTTCTTCTTTTTATACCCCTCTGGAATGCAGAAATTATGGTTAATTTTCTCCAGCTGTCACAGAGTGTCACAGGAAAATGACCTCGCAGAGTGACCACTTCCCCTACTCCTTGACTTAAGTAGATTTTTTCTTTCAGAGCTTTCACCACATCATCCACATCACTGTCTGGTGTCTTTCATGAGTCAAGAAAAATGCAGGAAAAAAAATCCACCCTTTAGAAAAGAAAAAAACAACCCAAAACTAAATCAAATCAATTTGGATCAGTACCACCAACCTACAGTGTTATTTTGGACCAATTAGTGCCCAACTAAAGAGTAGGGAGATATAAACATTTGAGTACTTTCCTTATAAGAATGTTTTTTAGCATGCAATTAGTTGATTCATTTAGTAATGACAGCAGTCTCAGCAAATTTGAGAATCAGACTTTTTATTCTTTTGTTCTTTTAAATATATTATCTAGAGGGGAAAATTTTATTGCAGAAACTGTGTTTCAAGTTTAGTTTTCTGAAATAGCACTATGAAAAAAATCAACAAAAACCCATATAGTAAATATCTATGGCTTATGAAATATGGAAATAAGATGCATATTCCTCAAAAGCTAATGGTTGATTAAGTACCATGATAAAAATAAGGACATATGTATAAAGAAAGTTGCAATGCTTTTTTTCTTGGCTTTGCTCACTCCTGAGACAAATGTTCTTTTATCCTTTGTTTTATTCCTGCAAGGAATTAGAAATCAATGGGTTATTTAAGGGAGTAATGTAAATCATGTACATCAGCTTTTTGTAGAAT